>CAWUFW010014438.1:0-413455 GCA_963921515.1 Calotriton arnoldi
CGCTACTTCACTTGATGGTGAGTGTCCATGTACGACGGCTGATGTGGCTGTATCTGTGCAGGTGTGTGTGTGCTGTGTCAGGGTGGCCGTTTGTTCACTGCGTGCTGTGTGTCAACGCTCCATGGCCAGGGTAGTATGCCACTGTTGGTGGCTGTGGCATTGTGCCCTATTGCTCTGTGCGATGTGTGTACATTGCTTGTAGTTGTTGACATGTACTGTGTGATGGGTGTGTGACACACTCATTGAATGTGCTCCTGTTCTGTCTCCCACCCCTAGGTCCCTACAGGCCCTCCGGATTCAAATGCCATGCCACGCATCAGGTGCCTTTCCGCCCAAGGTGGCCGTTGTATTCCGTACAAATAAGACACAGGGCACAAACAGCAGTTAGTGAAAAAGGTGCATTTATTACAAACTGTGACATGTGATTGTGTGTAAGGTGATGACAAAAGTGGTGCGTGCAGTGACAATGAGCTGTCGGTCATGGCTGCGTGATGATCAGGGTGTACCCACTGGTTCTATGTCCATAGTCCAACACACACATGCCATCCAGATGGCTGTGTGGAGTGGGATCGTAGTCCAAGTCAATGCAGTGGCTGGTCAAGGAAGGCTGGCGGAAGGCTGGCTGGCTGCCTCACTTGCGTCTGGAGCGTGCGAAGTCCTCCCGGGAGATCTGTTTCCTCTTCGGACGGCCCCTTCCACGTTTGCGAGGGGGTGCCTGCTTGCGACATGCTGGTGGTTGAGGTGTGATCACTGGCTGTGGACGCAGGGGAACTGGACACTGCTGCTCCACCCTGCGCCCCGGCAGGTGGTGGCGGAGGGGAGCTGCTGTCCCTGGCTGTGACCTCACCGCCACCACCAGCTGTCCCATGAGGTCCACGATTTGGCCCATACGGGCGTCCATGGACCTCAGCACCCCCAGCACCTCACGCGTGTCTGAAGCAGACCGGACCCATTGTCCTTGGGCCTCTTCATAGGCCCCAAGGACTCTGGCCATGTGAGGCAGGGCATGGCTCCCAGGGAGGCTGGCGTTTCCCTGACCCTGCTCCTCCTACCAGTCCTGCTGCCACCGGCCTGCCCACTAGCCACATTGCTCACCACGGTCCTCGCTGTGGCTCCCAGGGTGGATCCAGTCGTCCGGGCCACCACCTGCGCTGGGGCTGGTGCCAGCGAAGACGTGGCGGTGGTGGCGGCGGTGGTGGTCGGTGCGGCGATGGTGGCGGTTGCGGCAGTGGTAGTGGCCACAATGACCGTGGGTGTGGCCGCAACGACAGTGGCAGCAGGGGGCTGGGAATGTTCAGCAGCCCTGGATGATGGGTTGGTGGGTAGGAGGGGTCCTGGGAGCGGCTGGGCCCTGCCACACCAGATGGGCCTGCTTGGTTGTCCGTGTCCGAAGAGGAGGACAGATCCTCCAGATCCATGTGTCCTCGTTGGGGGCTTGTAGGCTGGCTGTGCTGGCTGCTGGCTCCATCCCCAGCATCCAGCAGTTCGTCACCTGTGGAGAGAATGAGATTTGTTATTGTGTTGCACCTGGCGAAGTATGTATTTGTCGTCTGACATTGACAGTTCGTGCAATCTCGTACATGGGTTTCCCGGAGGCGTGTGTGTGGCTGTAGCATCTGTAGTTGTGTGTGCTTGGCAATGGGACTGTGTGCTGTGCACATGTGGCATGGGACGGATTGGCCATGCCAATGGGTGTGTTGCTGTGCCCCTACTTATTGTGACTCTGGTGTATGCGGGCTCCTGGCCCATCCTGGGTCTGGTTTGTACTTTGCTTTTGGGGTTCAAATGGAACGCTTAGGAACGCATATGGCAACATGGGGGCTATGCCCCAGATTCGCATTTGGGAGGGGATATGCTTTTGGGGTTCAAATGGAACGCTTAGGAACGCATATGGCAACATGGGGGCTATGCCCCAGATTCGCATTTGGGAGGGGATATGCTTTTGGGGTTCAAATGGAACGCTTAGGAACGCATATGGCAACATGGGGGCCATGCCCCAGATTCGCATTTGGGAGGGGATATGCTTTTGGGGTACATGCTGTGAGCCATGGGTGCCGAACGTGACATGTGTTGTGGCAGCATGACAGTGCATGGTTTGAGGTGTGTGCATGCTTGACATGGCCTGCATATTTGCTGTCTGTTGTGATTACTGGACATGGCATTGGATGCATCGTTATGAGTGAGTGATAGTTGTGTGCCAGCCAACGTATTGCAGTTGTCCCATCTCCTTGGTGTGCGTGCCGCCCTGTGCCATGTGCATCACTGCAGTGCTCGGGGGGTGTGGCCCATGTTGTGTGTTGTTGCTCACAGTGTGTCGTGCGCTTAATTGACTTCTGGCACATGGTTGGTCATGGGCATGTGTCTTAGCGTGACTGCTGTATGTGTGGCAGCTGTGCGGATGACATGCCTTTCATGAGACTGGGGCTGACGGATGGGATGGATGGTATGTTGTATGTGCATGGTGTGTCTGTGAGTTTGATGGGTTCAGTGGTGTTCGTGTGCATTTATGTTGTTCCGCTCTGTTGCGTCTAGTGTTGTTTGTCTTACATAGGCGTAGTTGTGGGGTGTGTTGTTGACAGGCAGTAGGGGCTACATGGACAGGACTTCAATGGTGTTTCGGTTGTGTGTGATGAGTTGCACAGTGGCTGCCGTGTGGGACTATATTCAGTGTGGCTTGTGCATGCAGACGTGGCTCCTTGGGTGTTGCTATGTCTGTGATGGGTCATGTGGGGTGTGAGTCTGTTGTTCATGTCCGTGTGCACATTGTTCACTTGTTCGTGACGGTGGGCGGTGCTGCGTGTTCGTCTGCTACGTGACATGTCCCATGTGTTGGTCGTGTTATGGTCCTCATGCCTCCAGTAATCCAGCCCTGTCCAGTTTCCCACCTGCAAGTTGTTCGTGCGTGCACTGTACTGGATGCCACATGGCTCTAAGCGGGGGTGCTCCATGTTGCAGGTCTGTGGGGGTGGGGGGTGTTGTGGGTCGTGGGGTGGCTGGGCACCCACTGACACCGATTGCTGTGGACCGTGATGTCTGCCTTTCGGCTGTCGTTGTGCACTGCGGTGGCTGACACGTGGCTGTGGGGGATGCTCCTCCTTGCTGTGCTGTGGGACTGGGGCCTGGTGTGTGTTGTACTTGGGCTGTCCACCCTCCCACCCACTGCACTTTGTGTTCCTGCCACTTACCTGTTACTTGTCGGTTAGTGCAGCTGTGGCGGACACATGGGTGTGGTGGGTGCTCGTTGTGGCGCTTCTGGCATATTTGGGGACCTGTTGGTGGTTACGTGGCTGGCTTAGTGTACACATGTCCCCACGCATCTTACAGTTGTTCGGTTTGGGCTGTGTGTGGTAGTGTCTGTTGCATGTGTGTGTGATGTGTTGTGTATTGTGTGCTGGACATGGGGGTGTTTGTCCCTGGGAGCTGTGGCATGGTGGTAGTGCATGTGAGTACATAGCGGTGTGCTGGTATACATTAGTTTGTACTTACCAGCCTCCACTCCCCCTGCTAATCCGGCGAGGATCTCCGGATGGATTACGACTCGCACCTTCTCCTCCCACGCTTTGAAGGTCTTAAAGAGCGCGGGATTCCCTCCGCCAGTGACGGCAGCCAGCTCTCTGTTTTTGCCCTCCTTCTTCTTGACCAGGCTCTTTACGTCATTCCAACGTTTGTTAATCTCGACTCTGTTCCTGGGCAGGGTCCCGACTGCATTGACCTGGTCTACGATCCGGTTCCACATTCTGTTTTTGGTGGCTAGTGGTGTGTGCTGGACCATGTTCCCATAGATTTGTGGGTACACCTTGATGATCTCGTCGACCATGACCGTCAGCTCCATGGGCGTGAACTTGGGCATTCTTTGTGGTGCCATGATGTTTGTGGTGCTGGTGCGGTGTGTGTTGTGTAATGTGCAGGGGGTTTGTGGTGCCGGTGTTTGGTGGTGGTGGTGGTGGTGGTGGTGGTGGTGGTGGTGGTGGTGTTTGGTGGTGGTGGTGGTGGTGGTGGTGGTAGTGATGTGTGCGTTTCTGTGGTGTGCTGCTGTCCTTGCTGTGTCACTGTGTCCTCTCCTCTCCTCTCTGGTTTGCAATGTAGCAAGGGGTTGTGGTCTGTGGGAGTGCTGCTTTTGTACTCACCTATGTGGGTGTGTCCTCATGGTCTGTTGTTTTCAGGTGTGTTGTGTCTGGGGTTCTGGCCTTTGTATTTTTTGTTTGTCCGGGGGTGTTTTCGGGATGTGTACTGTGCTTGTGTTTTTGTGCGTGCCTTGCTGTGTGGACTTGTTGGCCATGTTGTGTGCTATTGGTTTTGTGTGCGGATGGTTTCTGTGCAGGTACGTTGGCGCCATGGCTTCTGCCGTGTCGATTCTCATCGGCGTTGTTTGCGCTGGCGGGCGGTATATTTGTGGTTTTTCCGCGCTCATGTCGGTGCGATCGTAATTTCACGTGCGGTGTGTCGGCCGTGAGGGCGGGCGGTTTTGTGTTGTCGTGCGTGTTTCCGTCCGTGGCGGGCGGTTTGACTCCGACTCGGACGTTGGCGGGCGGTATTTTGTGTGATTTTTCCGCCGATGGCGGTTTTCGGTTTGTGTAATCGTAATGGCGTGGTCGGTGTTCAGGCGGTGTGTGCGGGCGGATGTTTGCCGCTTCCATGCCTGGCGGATTTATTTACGCCGGGTATCGTAATGGGCCCCTTTGTTTCCTACATAAGGGTTTTTATTATTATGGATATTATTATGGTTATTACTTGTATCATTAGCTGGACTTTTTATGTAATATCAATAAACCAGGATGTTTCATGTGCCTAACATCAAAGCAGATAGATATTGTCCAATCTTCCAACCTCATTGTCCCCTCTCTAGTCTACTTGGTAAGTAGACATAATATTGAGTTTAAAATATCGTTGTATGATAATATCGTGTTTTTAATGTTGACAGTTAAAAATATCATAGCATGGAGGATCGATGTCAAGAATATCGATTTAGTGTGTTTTTTAAAATATCGCTGTCAAAAATATCGATGTAGAAAATATTGTTAAAAAAAATATCGATTTTATAAATGTATTTTTTTTAGTATATATTTGGAAATATAATAATATTTGTATATAAATTGGAAATGTTTTATAGTAAAATTGTTTTAGGAGTGTGATGTTGGGTTTATAGGGGATAAGGGTGGGGAGTGTTTTAAAAAATATTTTTTTTACATTTTTTAAATATTTTAGTAATAAAGAAATTTATAATTCTTTTTTAGGAGCGGGATGTTGGGTTTATAGGGAATAAGGGTGGGGAGTGTTTTAAAAATCAAATTATTTAATTTGTTGCAAATTTTAATTTATAATAAAGATTTTGATAATTTTTTACAAATATTTTGAAAAATTGTAAAATAAATGTGTAAAATAAAAAACAAAATTAGGAGCAGTAGGTTGGGTTTATAGGGGATGAGGGTGGGGAGTGTTGTAAAACATTACAAAAATAGTTGAAAAAATTGTTTACATTTTTTTTAAAATAGTTAATTTTTTTCTTTTTTTAAAAGCAAAGTGGAATTTTGTGTTTATAAATGATGGGGTTGGGAAAACTTTTAACAAATATTGTAAAATATAAATCAAAAAATATTGTAAATTATAAAAATAAATCAAATTTAAAAAATAATAAAATTTAAAAAAACATGAACAGTGTGATTTTGTGGTTATTGCAGATACTTTTTTGTAGTGAATTTTAATTTTTTTTAAATTTCAAAAAATAAATATTTGAAAAGAAAATTTGTAAAATGTGTAAAATTGTAGTAGTTTGATATTGTTTTTATAGTGGGTAAGAGTAGTGGTAAATAAATAAATATGTAATAAAAAATAATTTTAGACAATTTTTAGGTATAGGTGTGTTGTATTTAGATGTGAGAAAATTGGTGTTTTTTATAAAAATATGAAATTAGATAAAAAATATTTTGGATTATATTATATTGTCAAAAAAATAATATAAAAAGATTGTATACATCTTTTCTTGAAATTATTTTAGAAGTGGAAAAAGGATAATATATATGTGTAGTGTGTAGCATTTTGTATGTGTTAATGTACTTTATAGGTGGAATATTACATTATATGAGTACATTAACTAGTACATTCTGTGTGTTAATGTTGTTTGTAGTAGGAATAATACATTATATATGTTTAGTTACCAGCACATTCCCTGTGTTATTGTAGTTTGGAATGGGAATAGCATATAATATATATATAGCATACAGCATCTTCATTGTTTTTAAGTTGTTTGGAGTAGGAATAGTATATTTTATATGTTTATTGTCCAGCACCTTCTGTGATGTGGGAATAGTAAACTAAACATGTTTATTTTACAGCATCTTCTCTGATTCAATGTAGTATGGAGAAGGAATAGTTAATTACATATGTTTAGTGTCCAGAACTTTCCCTCAATTGATGATGTTTGGATTGGGAATATTAAATTATATGTGTTTAGTGTTCAGCACCCTCTGTATTTTAATGTAGTTTGGAGTGGGAATAGTATATTTTATATGTTTATTATCCAGCACTTTCCTTGAGTTAATATAGTTTGGAGTGGGAATAGTAAATTATATATGTTTACTGCCCAGCACCTTCTCTGATTTAATGTAGTTTGGAGAAGGAATATTTAAATATATATGTTTAGTGTCCAGAACTTTCCCTCATTTAATGTTGTTTGGAGTGGGAATATTAAATTATATATGTTTAGTGTGCAGCACCCTCTGTATTTTAATGTAGTTTGGAGTGGGAATATTATATTTTATATGTTTATTGTCTAGCACATTACTTGAGTTAATCTAGTTTGGAATAGGAATATAATTTTTATATATGTTTAGTGAGCTGTGCTTTTTTGAGTTAATGTAGTTTGGAATGAGAATAGTAAAATATAGATCTTTATTTTTGAGCAACATTCTGAAAATAATGTATGTTTAAGTGGTAGTAATATGTAATATATGTTTATTAAAATAATATTTATAACAATTATTAAATGTAAGACATTGATTTTATTGCAAATATAGTATAAGTAAAATGATATGGAAAGTAAATATATATATTTTATTTATTTATTTATTTTCAATCAAAGATTCAAGCAAAGAAATTAAGTGCATTTTATTTTATTTACAGTCTTTCATAGATATTGACAAAAAGCAAAATAATCATACATTTTTTATTTTTGAATATGTGACATATTTGGTAAATATTTAAACATAAATAATACCATTTTTACAACATAGGGGGTGATCAGGATGGCGGGCGGACTTTAGTCCGCCCGCCACCCTAGCAGTAACTAGGGTCCTGCCACCCCAATTATGATGGGACCGCCACCGCGGCGGTCGCATCTGGCATTCTAACATTGTTGCGGGTGCTGCTGGCTGCAGCACCCGCCGCAATGGTAGAATGTCATGTTGTGCATTGCCATGCACAACGTGGCAGGCACCGCGCGGTGCCTGCCACCTTGTGCATGGCAATGTAGGGGGGTACCATAGGTACCCCCAAAGTGCAGCCCCCTCCCCCTCGGGGGCCCGCAGTGGACCCCCACAGCGAATCCCCGCCAGCCTTTCCATGGCGGCATCGCCACCACGGAAAGGCCTGGAACACCACACATCATATTATGGATGGCATTGCCTGCTAGGCACCGCCACCATATATGTGCCCCAGCTCCACCCGGCCGGCAATCGTAACGATTGCCAACCGGAGGAAAAGTGGCGGACGGACTTTCCGTCCACCGCGTTACCCACTGCAATTGTAATCTGGCGGTGGGTTAATCAGGTTACGATGGCATGAAGGTCGCCATCCTAATCACCCCCATAGTAAGTAAGAAACAATTTTATGTTTTATATAATGTAGAAGTTTGTTAATACGTACATTAGTTACAATCGTAAGATGCAGTTATTCACTGTTTTGTATACATTTATTTAGTATGTTTTTTTAACATTTGTACAATTTATTTTATTTTGTATAAATATGTATTAGATAATTATATACAGTTTACAGTATTTTTTACATACATTTTGTAAACATTATTTTGTTGTATTATTTTTTTATTTGCATAATTGAAAGTAGATAATATTATATTTTGTATAATACTATTTACTTTGTATCAAACAATTTCACGTTAAGAAAACATTTTGTAAAAAAAACAAATATTTTTAACATAAATACAAATTATCACATTTTTGATTACCATTAAAGATTTTCTTTTTATAACAATAAGTTATTACAAATGTTTTAATGTATAATAAAAATATGATTTGTGTTGTAATATTTATTATTATACATTTAACAATTTTTAACAAAATACAAAAAACATTCTTTGCATTAGTAATATGAATAAGTATTTTTCCAAACATTTTTTTCATTAACATTTGTATTTTACATTAACTTTAATGTGCAAAAGTATTTTTATTATTTCAATTAGGCTGCCATTTTTTTTTTAACTAATTTCTATTTTCTAGGCTATCCGTGTTATTTTTGGGTCATTTCTCAAGGTAGAAGCTTGCGGTTAGAAGCGGCGTCGCATCGGTTAATGTAAGTTTACTTTAATTACTTTTAGACTTAATTTAGGAGTAGGTCAAAGGTAGTTAGGTAGTTTATAGCGTATAAAAGTTTTGTATTTTATGTTTGTTGTGAGGTTTTGTTTTCAGTTTAGCGTACGTCAAATGCTGTTAGTGCTTTGCTTGTATAGTGTTATGGTTTCCTATATATATATTTAAATCTATTTAGAGTATCTTATTTAGGAATTATAAGTATGTTTATATGTGTTTTTAAATAATATTTCGGTATATTTGTGCGGGAGGGATTGTGTTTGTTTTTCTCCACATGTATTTTACATTTCCTAATTTGCATTGGGAGAAGGCTGTCTTATTTATTTTAAAAAGGAAATGTGTATTAGTTTTGAGTAAACTAATAATTATTTTACATTTCCTTTATTTTTCAGGTTTTCCTGGAACATTTCTTTTTTTAAAAATTATTATTTTGCACTACAGAGATTTTGTTGGTGGAGTTTGTTTTTCACAGTTGTATTTTTCTATTTTGTTTTGGGTTTTTTAACTAAGGTGTCCATTACGATACCCGGCGGTAAAAAATCCGCCATCTAGCATAGCCTCAAAAAACCGCCCGCCTACACCGTATGAATACCGACCGAGCAATCACGATGTCGCGAAGCGAACACCGCCCGCGGTGTTAAAAACACACAAAATACCGCCGGTCCATGTCCGAGTAGAAGATTATCCGTCCGCCACGGACGCAAACCCGCACGACAACCCAAAACCGCCCGCCCTGACGACCGAGACACCGGCCGTGAAATTATGATCTCCCCGACATGAGCGCGGTAAATCCACATATTCTCCGCCCGCCATCATTAACAACAGTGATGAAAACTGACATGGCGGAAGTCCTGGCGGCCACGTCCGTGCACGGAAACCATCCGCGGAGCCAAAGAAACACACACAACATGGCCAACAAGTCCACACAGCAACCCACGCCCAAATACTCAAACACAGAACACATCCCAAAGACACATCCCCCCTGGCTAAACAAAAAAACTACAAATCCCAGAACACCAGCCACAACACACCTGAAAACAACAGCCCATCATGACACACCCACATAGGTAAGTACAAAAGCAGCCCCTACACAGACCACAATCCCTTGCAGCACCACAAAGCGAAGACGAGAGGAGAGAACACAGAGAGCCATAAAGGACAGCAGCACACCACACGCACGCACCCACCCATCACACCCATCACCACCACCACCATCACCAACAAACACCGGCCCCACTAACCCCCTGCACAACACACACCACACACACACCGCACCAGCACCACAAACACCAAACCACACACCATGGCAGCACAGAGAATGCCCAAGTACACTGCCACTGAGCTGACGGTCATGGTCGACGAGATCATCAAGGTGCACCCACAAATCTATGGGAACCAGGTCCAACAGACAACAGTAGCTACCAGAAACAGAATGTGGAGCAGGATCGTAGACCAACTGAATGCAGTCGGGAACGTGCCACACAACCGAGCAAAAATCACTAAGAGGTGGCACGACCTGAAAAGCGTGGTCAGAAAGAAGGAGGCCAAGAATCGGCAGCTGGCTGACAGGACTGGCGGAGGAAATCCTGCGCTATTCAAGACCTTCAAGGCATGGGAGGAGAAGGTGCGAGGCATCCTACATCCGGAGAGTCTCACCGGAATACCAGGGGGAGTGGAGGCTGGTAAGTACAAACAAATGTATACCAGCACATCGCTATGTACTGTCATGCACTACCAGAATGCCACAGCTCCGAGGGACAAACACCCCCATGTCCAGTACACAATCCAAAAGACACCTCTCACACATGCAACAGACGCTCCCACACACTCAGCCCAAAGCTACCAACTAACAAAACCATGGGGGCATGTGTACAGTCAGCCAGCGTCGCAACTCCCACCAGGCCCCCTTGTACTCCAGATGCGCCAGAAGGAGCACCGCCCACACCCACACTCATGTGTCAGCCATAGCTGCACTAACCAACAAGTAACAGGTAAGTAGCCTTAACACAAAGTCAGTGGGTCGGAGGGGGGACTGCTGAAGTACAACTCCCACCAGGCCCCTAGTCCTACAGCGCAGCAAGATGGAGCACTCCCCACACCCATGTGTCAGCCATAGCTGCACTAACCAACAAGTAACAGGTAAGTAGCCTTAACACAAAGTCTGTGTGTCGGAGGGGGGACTGCTGAAATACAACACCCACCAGGCCCCTAGTCCTCCAGCGCAGCAAGATGGAGCACTCCCCACACCCATGTGTCAGCCATAGCTGCACTAACCAACAAGTAACAGGTAAGTAGCCTTAACACAAAGGGGCCGATTCCGATCTCGGCCGGAAGGGCACCGAATCGGATTTGGCTTAACCGGATCCGATTCGGAGCCCTCTTTCCCGACCGATTCGTATGTGCGTCCGGCCGAGCTTGTACGATGCGAGCGCACGCGAAATCGCCGACCGACTCGTTCCCGAGTCCGAACCGCACCGACCGACTCGCACGGACTCGACTCGCACCGCGTGATGGTGACGTTCCCCGGCCGGGCAAGTACGATGCGTGCCTTGAGCAGTCCGACCGACTCGCACTGCCCGGCTCGAAAGAGCAGTCGGAGCCAGACTTTGGGGGTCCGTGTCGGACCCCCCTGTATGCGTAGCCGCGCGAGTCGCACACAGGGGGGACCCATGGGTCCCCCCTACCTGTGCATGTACGGCGCTATTCGCATCGACGCGTACCCGCTGTAGGGGGCGCCCTTGTTTGCCTCGCACCCATTGAGTCAATGGGAGCCCGCGTACACGTTGTACGTCCGGCTCCCATTGACTTCAATGGGTGTCCGACCGACTCGAGTCTGATTGCATGCGTGCGCATCGTACTCGTTCGGTCGGACTGGCAGAGTCCGATTCGGTCGGAAATCTTTCCGGGTCCGGCTCGGTCGGAGAGATTTCCGGCCTGAATCGGAATCGGCCCCAAAGTCTGTGGGTCGGAGGGGGGACTGCTGAAGTACAACACCCACCAGGCCCCTAGTCCTACAGCACAGCAAGATGGAGCACTCCCCACACCCATGTGTCAGCCACTGCAGTGCACACCTTCAGCCGACAGGTAGATATCTTACCGTACATGGAGGGGTGTCTGTGGGTGGTAAGCCATCACCACAACTCACAACACCACCCCCACTCCCACAGACCAGCAAGATGGAGCACCCTTCCCTCCCATAACCATGTGGCATCCATTGCATTGCGCCCTCCAAACCAACAAGTAGGTAGACCACTGTACAGGGCGGGGTGTCTGTAGGCATGAGGACTGTATTACGACTAACATTTGGGACATTTCACATAGCAGAGGAACAGGCAGCACTGCTCCCTCACATAATCATGTGACGAATGTGCACACGGACATGAATTACAGAGTCATAGCCCACATGAGCCATCTCAAATACAGTAACACGTAAGGAGTCACGTCTGCATGCACAAGTCTCACTGGAGTACTGACCCACACGGCGTGCACTGTGCCACTCATCACACACATCAGCAACACCATCGAAGTCTTGTCCATGTAGTCGTGTCTGCTTGTTCCCTTGACATCGTACAACATCACCCATGTAAGTCTAACCTGTCTCAGAGTAACAGAGTGGAACCCCAGTAATGTCACATATACCACTGGACCCATGAACCACACAGCCACACAATGCACATCCAACATCTCATCCATCTCATCTTTCAGCCCCAGTGTCCTGAAAGGTATATCATCTGAACAGCTGGCCCTTATACACTAGTTCAGCAAAGATTCCTGCTGATGACAAATAATGTGTCTGCAGTGACTGAAGCGCACGTCACACTGTGATTTACAACATACATAATGTAGTCAACACCCCAAGAGCACTGCATTGCTGCACATGGCTGAGGGTAGCACGCACACCAAGGAATTGGCCCATCTGCAATACGTTGTGTGGCACACAACCATCACTCACTCACTACAATGCTTGCAGTGTAATGTCCCTAAATGATAACAGTGAGCAGATATGCTGGGTATGTTAGACATATACACACCTTTGTCTCTGCAGTGTCATGTGGCCAAAACACATGTCCCCTTCTGCACCCATATGTCACAGTATGTAACACAAAACCATATTTCACCTCAAAAGCGTTGAGGGGGCTGTACCCCTTGTGCCATTAGCGTTTGTAAGCGTTACATTTGAACCCCAAAACCATATTTCACCTCAAAAGCGTTGAGGGGGCTGTACACCTTGTGCCATTTGCGTTTGTAAGTGTTACATTTGAACCCCAAAACCATATTTCACCTCAAAAGCGTTGAGGGGGCTGTACCCCTTGTGCCATTTGCGTTTGTAAGCGTTACATTTGAACCCCAAAACCATATTTCACCTCAAAAGCGTTGAAGGGGCTGTACCCCTTGTGCCATTTGCGTTTGTAAGCGTTACATTTGAACCCCAAAACCAGATTTCACATCAAAAGCGTTGAGGGGGCTGTACCCCTTGTGCCATTTGCGTTTGTAAGCGTTACATTTGAACCCCAAAACCAGATTTCACATCAAAAGCGTTGAGGGGGCTGTACCCCTTTTGCCATCTGCGTACCTAAGCGTTTCATATGTCCCCCAAAACCATATTACATCACAAAAGCGTTGATGGGGCTGTACCCCTTTTGCCAACTGCGTACCTAAGCGTTTCATATGTCCCCCAAAACCATATTACATCACAAAAGCGTAGATGGGGCTGTACCCCTTTTGCCATCTGCGTACCTAAGCGTTTCATATGTCCCCCAAAACCATATTACATCACAAAAGCGTCGATGGGGCTGGACCCCGCATACACCCAAGCCACAAAATGTAGGTGTACAGCAACACACACCCATTGGCATTGCAAATCCGTCCCATGCCATATGATCACATCACACAATTCCATTGCCTTGCCCACGCATACACACATTGTATATCCACACACACGCATCAGGGAAATCTGTGCACGACAGTGCACAAACTGTGAATGTCAGACAACTAATACAAACTTTGCAGGTTGCAACACAATAACCTATCTTATCCGCCCCACAGGTGCCGAACAGCTCGATGCTGGAGAGGGAGACAGCAGCCGGCACAGCCAGTCCGCAAGCCCCCGACCCGGACTTACGGATGTGGAAGACCTGGACACCTCTTCGGACGAGGACCCCCAAGCAGGCACATCTGGTGTGGCAGGGCTCAACCGCTCCCCAGGCCCCCTCATACCCACCAACCCATCACCCAGGGCTGCTGACCAGTCCCAGACCCCTGCTGCCACGGTCGCTGCGGCCACCACCACCGCCGCAACCACCACCACCACCACCACCAGGCCATCCCTTACCACTCAACCTGCGCAAGGGGTGGTACGCCCGTCGGGCTCGACCCTGGGAGCCAGACCGAGGACCGGGGTCACCAATGTGGTGAGTGGGCAGGTCGGTGGCAGCAGTTCTGGTGGGAGGAGCAGGGTCAGGCCAACGCCATCTGAGCCTGGGAGCCAAGCCCTGCCGCAAATCGCCAGAGTCCTTGGAGCCTATGAAGAGGCCCAAGGACAATGGGCCAGGTCAGCTGCCGGCACGCGGGAAGTCCTTGGGGTGTTGAGGTCCATGGACACCCATATGGGCCAATTCGTGACCCGTATGGACCAACTTGTGGACCTCATGGGCCAGCTGGTGGTGGTGGTGAGGGCCCAAGCAAGGCCAGCCACACCACCTCCGCCACCACGTGCTGTGGCGCAGGGTTGTGCAACATCCAGTTCCCCTGCGTTCACAGCGAGTGAGCAGTCCTCAGCCACCACCAGCAGCCCACCAACACAACCCCCCCTCCCAAACGTGGAAGGGGCCGTCCGAAGAGGAAACAGGTGTCCACAGAGGACTTCGCACGCTCCAAACGCCAGTGAGTCAGCCAGCCATGGTGGCCACCTACTGCATTCACTTGGACTACGATCCTACCCCACACTGCCATGTGAATGGCATGTGTCTGTTGGACTGTGGACATAGAACATCATGGGTACACCTTGACCATCACGCAGTCATGACCGTCAACTCATTGTTTCAGCATGCACCACTTTTGTGATCACCATGCCCACAATCACGTCACCACTGTAAATAAATACACCTGTATCACATTCTGTTGTATGTGCTCTGTGTTTATTCAAGGATGTGCAACCGTCACCATGATCAGAAATGCATCTGGAGTGTGGTATGTCAATAGGCCAGGAGAGGCTGTAGGGACCTAGGGGTGAAACACAGAACAAGAGTCCATTGAATGTGTGTGTCACACACTCATCACACAGTACTTGTCATCAACTTTAAGCAATGTACACACATCTCACAGAGCAACAGGGCACAATGCTACAGCCACTGTCAGTGGCATACTACCCTGGACATGGACCATTGCCACACAGCACTCAGTGAACAATAGGCCTCCGTGACAATGCACACATACACCTACACAACTACAGCAACATCAGCCGTCGTACATGGTCACTCACCGTCAAGTGAAGTAGCGGGCGATGAGCTGCTGACGCACATTCACAGCTTCCTCCTCTCCACTGTCCTCGTCACTGGACCCGTCCTGGTCTGCAGGCGGGGGCCCTGGCTGATCACCGTCATCCACTATCAGGGGGATCTGCCTGCGAATCGCAAGATTGTGCAGCATGCAGCATGCCACAACTATCTTGCACACCTTCTGTGGGGAGTACGCCAGAGCACCCCCGGTGCGGTCCAGGCATCTGAATCTGGACTTCAGGAGTCCAAAAGTCCGCTCCACCACACGTCTGGCCCTCCCATGTGCCTCATTGTATCGGACATCAGCTGGTGTCCGAGGATAACGTAATGGGCTCAGCAGCCAAGGCCCGTTAGGATAAGCAGAGTCACCTGGGTGTGAGGAACACAGAGAATCGTTGCAATTCCAACAGGACCCAAGACAGCATTGCACACCCAGCACGCTACACGAGTATACATACTCACCAACAATCCATGCACGGTCCGGTTGCAGATTGGTCATCAGACGTGGTAGGATGCTGTTGCGCATGATGTGCGAGTCATGTGCGGATCCTGGAAACTTCGCACACACGTGTGTGATGACCATGTCCGGAAGGCACACCACTTGCACATTCAGGGAGTGGAAGTGCTTTCGATTGCGATAAATGTGCTCCATGGCCTGTGGTGCAACAAGGCCAACATGGGTGCAATAAATTGCACCAACAACGTGGGGGATCCGTCCAAGGGCATAGAAAGCACCCTTCACTGCTGCCAAATCACGTGCCCTGGGGAATTGGATGTACCGGTTCCTGTACAGCATCAAGGCTGACAGGACAGCCCGTAGCACCATGCTGAACATGGGTTGGGACATTCCACCTCCACTGCCCACTGTGTGTTGGAATGATCCTGTGGCGAAAAAATGCAGTGCAGCCATCACCTTAGCCGTGGGGGTGAATGCAGTTGGATACACCTTGCGAGGACGAAGGTGGGGTTCCAACAAGGCACATAGGTGATGCAGGGTGGGTCGGTCCAGACGGAATTTCCTGATTACCTCCACATCCTCCATGTCTGCCAGCAATTGGTAGGGGCGATGTATGTTTGGTCTCCTCCTAGGACAGATGGAAGTGGACACATGTCAATGCAACACAACACATGGCATTTTCACATACACAAAACAAAAATTACAGACAAAGCAATTGAATCACAGAACAGCTGACAAGTAGGGACAGCACAGCCACAATACACTTACACAGGTCCCCTTACCAATAGCAATGACCACTGACACAAACCATTGCTATGAGCATGCACATGTGGATTTACGCCATAATAACTTGTAAGGCATGATGATGATATCAGACTGCATATGTGGGAAGCGGCAACACCACGGCAATATACCTAGCTGCTGTGCCTGACACAGCTTCCGAGGCTGGGTGAGTATGGCACACACCAACAACACAATGGACACAGGCTGAGCGGCCCAAACAAGTGGGTCCTGTTGCACAAGGGGATATGAGACAGTCAATGATGTCCCTACTTCACCCAATGTACAGCACTGTACGTATCACACCTCCAACACACATTGACAGGTGTACACATTGACAACTCCATGACAACACAGCTGTGTGAATGCAAATACACATCACAAGTGACACGTAACGTTGCACGTGCCAAGTGGGAGATGTACATAGAGAAATATGGCATGTGTGTGCATATGCACATCCCATGCTCCCATGCCAATGTGTACATGATGATGTGCCAACAGACATGTGGAGGCTGAGCACTGGCCGTCCCTGCCTATGCACACAGCATGAAGTGGCCCTGTCCAGTGTGGACCAGCTCCCACACACAAGTCATGGCCACACCTGCAGATGCATGGTGCACATTAAACTGTGGAGTCCACATGGCACCAGCGGACTGTACCCGCCATGGGCCAGGCCCTTGAGGCCAACTCTAATGGCCCTCGCGGTTGCACCCTGCGTGTACGACTATAGAGGTGAGCATCCCGGGACAGCTCGGAGCAGGCCATTGTGTGCATTTGAAGCAGGCAAACATGGTACACCAATTGCAGCAGCTTGGACCCACTGAAACAGCCCCAAGGGGCTATATGAGTGTGGGAGGGAGACCGGCATTACCACAGCTTCCAGGGACTGCTGCCTGGCATCCCTCAACAACACCTGCTGCTGCTGCCACCTGCCCACCTTCATGTCGACGACTCTGAAGATATGTCCAGGTCCACTCACCAGCGAGGAGCTGGAGATCCTGGAATCCGAGCTCCACGCACACTGGCCAAGGCTATTTAATGCAATAGTTGTGTGTGAAAGACAACTACAGTGTGTGTGGCAGTGCATGTGGGGGACACACATGTCATTGATCAGCAGCACTATGAGTCAGAGCCTGTGGGGTTCCAACATGCACTGCTCACCATGCTTACTACAGGTGGAAGGGGTATGTAGGCTCTCTGGCACTTAGCCATGCATGTCCCTCCCGAGTGGTGGTACATGGCATCTTCATGTCAGACATCCAGTGACGCAGCCACTTGGTAATGCAGGTCTGATGGCAGTTATTGCTTGTGAGAATGGCAGGCTGGGTCCATGTTGCCCTTCTCAGTCCCAGCAGACCTGGGCTGCACATTGACCGCACAATCCCAGAAGGAGACAACACTGACTGCACAGTGGGTTACATGTGTCTTTTGTTCAGGACCCTCCTGAAATGCGCAAACTCAGCCCTGTCGTTTGGACACACCATGCCTTGTGATAGGGATGTGTGTGAGAGATAGTGGCACTGAATGTGACCTCCATTGCGGGGTGAGCCATGCACAGGGCGAGTACGTTGAGGGCTGCGCAGTGTTGGACACAGTGGGTACACCCACAAAGATGTGTTGCCTTGTGATCTTTGTCTAGGTCCACCTGACAATGGACAGTAGATGTGGGCAGACTACACATTGCTCAATGTGCTGGCAACCTGCATGTGAATGGGTTGGACAGGTACTGTGTACACACTCCTAGCAGCATGCATTCACGTGTGGTGTACACATGCTGTTAGGCCATGTCCGATTACTTCTTGGCTCTGTTGCACGTCTCGGAGTATTAGTGATGGGTCAGCAGCATGCCACTGTGATTGGTGGATGTGGGTGATGTTGCGAAGTGTATGAGTGATATTCCAAGCCTCCTGTGTACCATCCCTGCAGTTGGAAGTCCTCCAGCCCAAGGGCTTGTGATGAGCCATTGTAACCAAGTTGATGCCTCTGTGTGTGTGTGACCGCCAGTGCAGCCAATTCCACAAAGGGTGTGACGGCATCTTCCGGATGAGCTACTACGTGGCGATGACGAATCGGGGGATGCCCCCTCAAATTGTCAGATCAGCCTGGCGCTGCATTTCACCAGTAATGGTCTGCATCTTGACAGTCACACAGCCTGTGCCGGATGCACGTTTGTTGGGGCATCAGCAGCAAGCAAGTGTACAGTATTGTGGGATGGTGTCTTTTGCGGTGAGAGGCAGCATGTGTCCACAGCCTACCCATATTCTGGGTAATGTGCTGTATGTTGTGTGATGCAGTGGGTTGTAAGTGTACTCTGTGCTGTGTGCATCTGACATGCATATGCTAGTCCTGAGGCTCAAGATGTAATTTGAGCACTCTGCATTCTCAATGCACTCAGAGTCGTAGCACTCAGGAACAATCTGTAGTAGGCTGGAGTGGCAATTCACATGTATGTTAGGGGCACTGTGCCTACTCTGATTTCGTTCGGACATATGTGTGTGATGCCTCACCTCATGTCTCTGGTACTTACACATCCGGCACACTGTGCAACAGCAGTTGTGCTCGTGTGAACGACAGGTGGATGGCATGGGCTCATGGCCATTGTGGCCTGTCATGTTGCAGTCTATGTGAGTAGTTTCCCATTCTGCTCCATGCAGGTATGTCTTTGGCCTAATTACGTAGTGGTCATCCTTGCCACCATCAGGACAGTGGGTGTGCAGACTGCGATTTGGGGCTATGGTCGCAGGGTGACACAGGCCGGGTGTAGTGCTATGTGCACAACACTTGTGCCACTAATTTGCGGCTTCCTTTACTGTACGCCAGCCATTACGTGTTGATTGTGGTGGCTGTATACAATTGCACAGGTATCGTGCAACATGTGGATTTGGGAATGTTCTGTGCTGCTTCCCTTGCACATGTCTGTTACATTGATGCCAGATGAGTGAGGCCACCTCGCTTTCTCTCATGTGGCATCTCCCCTGGGTGCTGAGGGACAGGGGACGCTCAACAGTGGGGTGGCATCGGATGTAGCAGCTGCACAGGTGCTGAGTGAGACAGATGTGACCAGCGCCTCGGAGGGGCTATACGTGTGCTGGATGAATCACAGGCCGAGACGGCTATTTCGGCATCATCTGAGGACAGAGGTGATGCATCCATTTTTGCTAACACAGGCGACGTGGACTCTGGGTCCTCTTCAGCCACGCGGAGGCCAATGCCCGCCCTCCCATCCACTTCCACTGGTGCAACACGTGTCGGCACAGGGATGAAGGATAGAGTGTCCTTCACACCAGGCACAGCTGCCCCTGCACATGTGACCCCTGCTGCCCTCAGTGCTGGGTCTGTTGAGCTGATGCGCCATCTCTGCGTGGGGCAGACAGCTCTCCTCAATTACGTAATTGCCCATGACATCACTTTGCCGCAGGTGACATAGATCATGGAGGGCCCACATGTACGCATGGGTGGGCTACACCAGACTGTCCAATGGTTGTTCCCCCCAGTCAAGGTGGGCCTTCAACTGGGCCAATCTCAGGCTGACATTCCTGACCCATTCTCCACCCCCCTGGGGAGTGGCACATCTGACAGCAGCAGTGCACGAGTCCTAAAAAGAAGAAGTGGGGGGACGCTGACGTCACGACAGGAAGTGACATCACGGAAGGTGGCTTGCACCGTCAGACTGATGGCCTCCCCTCGCTCACCCCAATATGTGTTTGCATCTGAGAAGCCAGCGCGTGCACAGGCAGCTCCGAGCTCGCCCCAGAGAGGCCAAAGAGTGGATGTGTGGGTCCATTTGACCAAGTTATCTGTCTCGCGGTATAATCAGTGGTGGGACGCCGTCCACCAGCGTGGTACCCCGACTCGAGACCTGGACAACAGTGACAATGCATGACAGCCTCCGGAGTCCGGATACACCACATGCAACACACAGAGGCTGTAGCTGCCCTAGAGACCCAGGCCGCGAACACAATCCCAGACAAAAGGTGGACCCACCCCGGCGCGCCTTGTCATTACAACCGCTGCCATTGACAAGGGACCCATGTGGTGGGACATGGGCCTCAGGGTGACGGGCCTCCGAGCCATCCCCCACCAACGACTGCCATGCAACACACACATATCGCTAAGCCAATAGGACACTTTGCCTGCACACCAGGTCTCGATTCGGGTTGCCACGCGGGTGGACGGCGTGCCAGCAATGATTTTCACGCGGGCACGAGAACTGGAGCTAATGGACCCAAACATTCACTCTTTGGCCTCTCTGGGGCGGCCTCGGAGCTGCTTGTGCACGCGCTGGCTTCTCTGTTGCAATCGCATGTAACGGGTGGGAGAAAATAGGCAATAAGTCAGATGGTGCAAGCCACCTTTCGTGACGTCACTTCCGGGCGTGATGTGTGCGTCCCCCCACTACTTATTTTTGACTTGTGCCATGCTGCACAATGAGGATGTGTTGCCTGCGAGATGTGACCAGGAGAAGCGCGCCATGACCTCCCACCCACCAAGCTCCACTGCCATCCCGTGCCCTGGGTAGCCTGTGCAGGTGGACAATGTTGGGGGTACACCTGGTGGACAGGGGATGTGAGTGCCTTGGCAAGGGCCTGGCAGACGCACAGCAGTATCCAGCATGTCCACAGAGGGTGGGCTAACGTCTACACCTGATGCAGCATTGGTCGTGTGCCCGCCTGTTTTGCCCACACGACTTCACATTCATCCCCAGACAGGTAATCTTTCCAAATGCCCAAGACAGTGGAAATCTAGTGCTCCCGAATCCTTCCAACACAGTCTGTTTCTACAATGCATGTGTGCACCTACCCGTCACAACCACCCACCTGGGCCAAGCGGAACTCCCGCTTCACATGACACATGTGTGTCTTCCACAGCTGTGCTTCTCTCTCAGGGTCGGACCTGCAACTGTCCCGTAGCACACAAACAGCACCGAGTCGAACTGGCATCCTGTTTGAATGGTAGGCACACTCACACATCTACCTGTGACACAGTGGTGACTGTAATGGCTATTGTGACTGCCATGGCAGTGTTGGTGGACATGGCAGGGCACACTCACACACATTGCATACGCAGCTCTTCGTGTCACTACTCGGCACATCAAACTGGCCACTGTCCCTGGGGTTCATAAATTATGCTGCCTGTCTATGTTATCTGTAACTGGATGCTGTTGTTCCTGTAGTCGGTTGTATCTGTGTAGTTGATGATTGCAGTTGTTGCAGTGTGTGCATGGTTTAGTGAGGCACATGCCGTGTATGGTACCTCAGCAATTGCAATGTCTGGTCTCACATTCCAATGTGTTGTACACGTGGCAGGGACTTCACTTCTTTCAGACTCTGCTACTTGTGTGTGTGATGAATATGCTTTTCTGTGACACGGATTGACTGCATGTATTTGGTGGTATTTCTGGGGAAATGTATCCGTGTCATGTTTGGTGCAAGCAATGCACAGGGTGTGAGTCTAGCCACAGGATGACAGGCAGCATGCGCAGAGTACGCGGGTATGTGTGTGCTTACTTGCTGTGTGGCCAGCAGTGTAGGTGTATGTTAGTCTTGTGATGTACATTGTGCCTGTGCACATGGCTTACTTTGAATGTGTGCATATGGGCGGTGTAGATGTGTGTGGTGTGAGTGGTGTGACTTTGGGGTAGTGTTGGTGTGTGTGTGTGCTGTGGCAATGTCGACTACACACATGTGTTACCCAGGCCCATGGTGGATGTTTGTATCCGTGTTCAGGTCTGTGAATGTGATCACATGTGTGTGTTGTATGTTGCACAGTGTGCAGTGTGTGGGTGTGTCCTTGCAGTTCAGGCTGACTCCTACTTGTTATGTTTCGGACGTTGTGTGTCTGCAGGGTGTGTGACTGTCAAGATTGTGCCTTGTTCATTTGAGCATGTCTGTGAATTTCTGCAGTTCTTACTCACTGTGCAGTCCTGCCCACCCACACTGATGTCATGTGTGTGTTTTGTCAGGCATTGCTGTAGCATGCTTTTGCGTGGCTCCTACTTTTGCTTGCTGAGTGTGATGTCAGACTGTGAGGGAAATTGTAGACATATGTAGGACTGTGCTTTGTAGTGACCAGGCCGTCAGTGTTAATGTGATGATCTGTTGGGCCACGTCAGAGTCTGACAAGTCCTGGCCCACGAGCTGTAGTATTTCACTATGTCCACTGTTGCGGCTACTCATATGCGTTGACATCCAATGTCACTGGACTACATGGTCATCTCACGATTGTCGTGTACTTCACACACTCTCATCCTCTCTCATTCGTACTTGTCTTCATGAAATAATTCAGCAGAGTCACATATTAGCTTCAAGCCATGTATTTGGACTTACGTCCTCTGTGATGCAGTATAGTGGACACTACTGGCAGCGAAATGCATGTGGAGGATATACTTAGCATGATTACACATACAAAAGGGGGTACGGGTAGATGTGATTGGTTGTTGGCTGTGGGATGAAGGCTTCAGAGTTACAACTGCCTTGCCCTTGCTATTCTAATGTACATTTGCTAATTACTGAAGAGCTCTAGACTTTGACACAGACCGTATTCATTTTGCCTACGAGACAGCTTGACATCATGGGCACAGTACATCTCAGTTCCATGGTACAGGTTTACTACATTAGTTACTCCGACACACCTGCGTGAGAGGTGACATCAGAGCATGAGCCTACATGCATGCAGCAGCGTCTCGCTAGTTGTTGCAATCTGGTGGCTACTGAACATGACACAATCACTGGGGTCATGTTGTTGGGGGATGCATTTGTTGTCCATGCAAAAGTCCGGGCACGGAAGTACAGACGAAAGTGAGGTATCAGTTCTCACGTAATACAGCAGACAGATTAGTGTGCACTGACCGGTGCATGTGTTCAGGTGCGCTGAATGCATATTATGGCATAGTTGTTCGTGCAGTATTGTCCATGTGGTTACTGTACACAAGTCCCATACCTCTGCCTCCCCCTGTTCATGCAGAGACACGGGATATGGTGAGGAACATAGTGCATGTCCCGAAAATGTCCGATGTCATGGCAGTGGAGTTGATGGTGTGGTGTTTGTTGCAGGTTGTATGGTATAGTTGTTGTACAACTGACTGCCCAGTCCGTGTGAAAGCCAAGCATAGGTACGGTGTTGAACATCATTGTTCAATTGGGGGTATTGCGTCAGGGCCCGATGAATTGACAAGTTGTCAGGTATGCGATACCTTCCAGCAGGGCATCAATGGCATTGGTGGTAAACATGGATGCCATCCAATGAAGCGGATGGTGGCTGGCAATGTGTTCATCGTAAGTTGTCCCTTGTAGAAGCCTGATGGGACATGTTGGATGACATTCGATGAAACTGTGATCCAGAATACGTTGTGTGGAGGCACACTGGTCCCATTGCAGTGAGTGTCCGATTGCAGCCACATACGCCTTGCCCCCATACACTGAACAGATCCTGTCGTGGGCGTCCAGGGGTGCAAACAAGTGTACCAGGTCCGCCTTTGGACATGCCGGGTTGGAGAGACATAAATCCACAGGACAGTGGAACGGACACCTCCGACAGTAGAAAATGGGGATGACGCAGCTGAACATTGCGATGCGGTAAGTTACTCGGTAACTTACGTTCAGCATGGCCAGATTTTCACAGACCACTATCTGTAGCAGGCTCTCAATATACAGCTGCATCTGTCCGGCGTAGTTGGGAAGCAGTGGTGCAACAGCCATTTTGCTACAGGGCGATGTGATGGCGTGCTCCGGCTGGCTGTGCAGTCAGCAGAGTGCAACCTCCGACGATGCTGGGAATTCTGGAATGGTTGTACGGAGGCAGGGCTTGGTTTTTAGCTTGTGCGGAGGACACAGGCCCTCATCCCACATGCTTCAGTGAATGGTCAAGGCCAGTGGTGTCGGACTCCTTCCAGATTACTTGCATTTGAGCCACATGGAGAAGTGGTATGATTTCTCTTTTTGTGTTATTAACTTTCTTTCATGTTGGGTGCTATCTGCCCAGTGGACGGTTTACTCTGCATGGCTCTGTTTGGCTTCTTGTTGGTACAATGGCTCCATTCTCCTGCATGAATTGTTGCAATGTGATTTCAGAGTGGGAATGGAAGGCCATTCAGTGCTATCTGCTCTCCCGTGTGTGGGCGGGACACTGCATTTCCGCTATACATTGGGGCTTCTATGTGGGTGTAGTAATTGGAAACACCTGTTCTCAGGCAGCAGGGTTTTTCAATGTTGTATATTGCATGTCTTGGTATTGCGAGCAGGATGGTATTGGTATTTTTGGATGGTACTGGCGTGCCTTTTGCGGACGAGGTCCATATTCTGCTCTGTTATGTAGCTGCCGCTGTGTGCTTCGCCATGTTTTGCACACAAGGGTGTGTCCTATTTTGGCATCACATCACTCCCCTGTTCGGGACACTTGTGTGACATCAGGTTGGCAACTGTGAGTTGCTGGTTGGGGACATGACTGATGCAGGAATGCCACGTGACATGTGCCTTCAGGGTGGGGCTGGTGTCTGGGGTGTGTAGTTGTGACCCAGTGGTGTTTGTGTGCGGCCCATGCATGGCGCTGTCGTTGGCCTCTGCATTGTGCGCATGTGTACCTGCGTCATCGCCGCTGCGGTGCCGTGACGGGGACGTCACTTCCTGGTCCCGGGTAGTGGGTGCCCGGTTGTAGCGAGTTGTTTCATTTTGACCGGTGGGACATTTGTGGGTACAGTGGTGGATGTGTAGTGTCCACACAGGGGTGTCTGGGGGGCCCTTGTACAGTTTTTCCGCCCTTGCATTGTGTGCATTGTTTGTGTGCCCTTGTTGTGTGTCTGCCTACCTGCGTCGCCGCGGCGCGTTGACTCCTAGGTGGTGCATCAGGTAGAGCATGGGGATGGCCTGGAGTGCAGGATTCATGTCGGGGTGGGCCGCCTTTTTGGTCTCCGTACTCAGCAGTCGAGTTTCCGCCTTGGTATCTCGTGTGGTGTCTCTTAGACGGAGGAGCTGTTTGGTTGTGGCATCGTAATTTGTACGCCGGGCGGTACGTCATTTCGTCGGACGGTGTGTCTCCATTGGCTCGCGCCGCTACGTGGACGGGCGCACTTTGATGGCGGGCGTCGTCGCTGGCTTACGGGCGGTGTTTGGCTGACTTTTCACATCCTAATTTAGCGGGCGTGTAGGCCGTAGCCGGCGGACGGTAACTGTCGGTTTTTGCCTCCGATGGCACGGCGGTAGTGCTTCCGCCCGACATCGTAATGGGCCCCTAAGTTTTGGAATACCCATACGTCTGGATTGTTTTTGGTGCCTGGAATTATTTACAGCTACAAAAACATAAGTTATTTTAAATTATTTTCAGTGGGAGGGCAATGTTATTTCTATAATTGTTATTGATATTTTTTAAGATATAAAATATATTTATTATGTCAAATATTTTTATAATTTAAAAAAAAATATTTGGCATTATATTTATATTTTAGATGTTGGAAAAAAATGTTTAGTTACCATATTACTTTTCAATTAGGATTTTTCTATGTTTATGTGTTAATGTTTTAAATTAGGGATTTTGCTATTGTTTCTAAATATTCTAACCCTTTCATGTTTGGGTAGAGTCTTAGGGGCCGATTCCGATCTCGGTCGGAGGCGGACCCAATACCATTCGGTCGGGAAAAAAGCCATGCGAAAGCCTGTTTCCCGACCGAACCGTACGCGGGTCCGGCCGAGCGAGTACGATGCGAATTCGCCGACCGACTCGTCCGGGCGTCCCGACAACTCCGACCGACTCGCTCGGACTCGAACCGCTCCGACCGACTCGCTCGGACCCGATTCGCACCGCGCAATGGAGACGTTTCCCGGCCGGGTAAGTACGATGCGCGCCGCGAGCAGTCCGACCGAGCCGCGCACTCCGGCTCGTAAGAGCTGTCGGAGCCGTACTTTGGGGGTCCGTGTCGGACCCCCCTGTACGCGTACCCGTGCGAGGCGCACACAGGGGGACCCAAGGGTCCCCCTACCTGTGCGTGTACGCCGCGAAGCGCCCGCGGCGTACTCGCTGTAGGGGCGCCCTTGTCCGCCTCGCACCCATTGAGGCAATGGGAGCCCGCGTACGCGTTGTGACGACCGGCTCCCATTGAGTTCAATGGGAGTCCGACCGACTCGTGTCCGATAACATACGGCCGCATCGTACTCGTTCGGTCGGACTGCACGGGTCCGATTCGGTCGGAAATCTCTCCGGGTCCGGCTCGGTCGGAGAAATTTCCGGCCCGAATCGGAATCGACCCCTTAGTTTAAGTTGGAAATACTCGTACATTGTTTTAGTTTGTTTAGTTCGTTTTGGACATAGTTGTGTTACAGACTGTTCTAGTCTTAGTTGTTGGTAGCTTTTTTCTCTTTGGATTGATTCTAGTAATTTATGTAGTGTTGGTTGGGTTCTGCCTGTTGTGGCTTGGAAGGCATTATGCCATCCTTCAACAGCGTTATTAGTTTTTGCTTCTTTGTTTAGGGTAATGTTGTATACATTCCACCATGGAATGTGGAATTTTGGCTGTCTTCTGTGTCCAGATCTGTGTAGCCTTCCCACCCAGGTATCCTCAAAATAGTCTAGTAGGGGACTTAGTTTATGTTCTTTGTTTGGTAATAGTGGCTTTCTATTAATAAGTTGTAGTGTTCAGCTACTTCAGTTATTGGGACGTAGGCTAGTGCAATTAGCTTTTTAATTTCAATAGCAAAATTGCTGTTAGTTGCATATTCTACACTAAGGGTAGATTTTTGGAGGTATCTCCATATGCATTGATTAAAGTGGTAATTAACCCTGGGCGGAGTTCGTGTAGTCGCGCTACGCTGAGTTCCGCGAAGTGGTAAACAAACTCCGCGAGCTACGCAGAATTCCGCGAGCACGTGGAGTTGCTTGTTCCGCCCGTTCGCGATGCGTTTTTCCTGTTCGGGAACGCGTATTGCGTGTTCGGGACGCTTTTTGCGTGCTCGGGGGGAAATATCGCGCAAACTTGCCCATGCGGTCGCAGTGGGCGCGGCCATCTTGTTTTTCACTTTTTTGCTATGGTTCTGGGTCTGCCTTTCTATCCTCCCTCTATCTTTTCAATCCTTTGTTTCCGGAAACTTTTTTTAAATCTTTTTTATTTATTATCTATCTCTCTATTTTCCTGATTCTATATTTTGAGTTTTTTTCTACTTTTTGTGTGTTTTTCACCACTTTTTCACTCTTTTTCTATTACTTGCTTTTTTCATGTCTTTTACTTACTTTTTTAATTCCTACCTTTTCTTTTCCGCCCCCCGAGTACCAGAACCATGGCAAAGGGCAAGGCTCGTCGTAGCTGCAACCAGATCCGCGACCGCCTTTCTTGCGGAAGGCGGCGCCGAAAGGGGTGCAGGCACGGGCCTTATTTGGAGAGGCGGAAGTGGCCGCACTTGTTATTTTTGTGCAGCGCCACCTCCCCTTAACCCTGGCGGCAGGCCTGGGTCCAGGTACGTGCTCCGGGAGCATCACCAGCAGTGGGGAAGAGTGCGCCGGACAGTGTTTCGCTGCTCTGGGGTCCGGCACACCCATAACCAGCTTACGCACCGGTGGTCCGATATCCTGGACCGGGAGCAGGACCTGCTGGACCTGCTAGGAGTTGAGGTCCAGGGGCTTGGTGAGTAGCTATTTAATATTACTACTTTGTGTTCTTCTGCTCTGTGTTATATATTGCAAATATAATTTGTTTCCGAATAGCAAGAATGCTGCTGCTTACATTGCAGGTAAATTACGTTTACAAATCTTCTGTGATTGTTATGCCACAGGTGCTCAGCGCTACTAATCTTACTTGTTTGCAACTTTGCGCTCGCTTGGGCTGATTATGTAAGAGTTTACTTTAGAGAACTTAAGTCAGGTAATGCTAGAGAGACTCTAGTCCTTCCTTTGTCCTCGTGTCACTAAGAGATAGTGGTGGATTGATAGGTTTAGTTACTTATTAGTAGGTAATTTTTTAGCGGTCTGCGTGATGCATCCTCTGTTACGTCTCGTTCTGCTGAGTGCTGCTTACCCCAGTCCTTAGTAGAACCTTTTGTAGTTTGTTTAATGAGTGGTAATAGGCTTAGCACTAGTAGAACATCAGCAGCAACCAACCAACAATTTGCTGTATGCAAAAATTTATGCAGGTGTCCTCCATCTATCAATCAATCAATCAATCAATCAATCAATCAATCAGGGAATTGTAAGCGCGCTACTCACCCATGAGGGTCTCAAGGCGCTGAGGTGGGGGGTCCGCAGATCTGTTTAGCTGAAGAGCCAGGTCTTGAGGATCTTCCTGAAGGTGTTCAGGAAGGGGGAGCATCTGATGTCTGCCGGTAGCTCGTTCCAGGTCTTGGCTGCAATGTGAGAGAAGGATCTTCCGCCTGCTCTGGCTCTGTGGATGCGCAGGGTTTCAGCCAGTACGAGGTTGGAAGATCGGAGGTTTCTTTTGGGTACGTGGAAGTTGATTCTGTCATTGAGGTATTTGGGTCCGTTGTTGTGTAGGCATTTGTAGGCATGAGTGAGGATTTTGAAAGTGACTATTTTCTCCACGGGGAGCCAGTGGAGACTTCGTAGGTGTTGGCTGATGTGTTCATGTCGGGGGATGCCGAGGACGAGTCTGGCGGTGGTGTTCTGTATTGTCTGGAGTTTGCGGAGTAGGGACTTGTTGATGCCGGCGTAGAGTGCATTTCCATAGTCCAGTCTGTTGGTGATGAGTGCGTGGGTGACTGTCTTCCTTGACTCAGGGGGATCCACTTGAAGGTCTTGCAGAGGATGCGGAGGGTGTTGAAGCAGCTGGATGATGGCGTTGACCTGTCCGTTCATGGTGAGTGATGAGTCGAGTGTGATGCCGAGGTTCTTGGCGTGGCCTGAGGGAGAAGGTGGGCTTCCAAGGGCGGTCGGCCACCAGGTGCTGTCCCATGCAGAAGGGGTGGTACCGAGGACGAGGACTTCTGTCTTCTCGGCGTTGAGCTTCAGGCAGCTGTTGGTCATCCAGACTGCGATGTCTTGCATTCCTTTCTGGAAGTTGAGTTTGGCAGTGGTGGGGTCTTTGGTGAGGGAGAGGATGAGCTGGGTGTCGTCAGCGTAGGATACGATGTTGAGGCTGTGTTGTCGGACGATGGCTGCGAGGGGGGCCATGTAGGTGTTGAAGAGGGTAGGGCTCAGTGATGAACCCTGTGGGACTCTGCAGGTGATTTTCGTGGGGTCGGAGAGGAAGGGTGGGAGTTTGATCCTTTGGCTTCTTCCGGTGAGGAATGATCGGATCCAGTCCAGGGCTGTTCCTTGTATGCCTGCATCGTGTAGTCTGGTGACTAGTGTGCGGTGGGAGATGGTGTCAAAGGCCACTGATAGGTCGAGTAGGATGAGGGCTGCATAGTGGCCTTGGTCCAGGAGGGTGCGGATGTCGTCTGTGGTGGCGAGTAGGTTGGTCTCTGTGCTGTGGTTGCTTCGGTATCCGGATTGGTACGGGTCGAGGACGGCATTCTCTTCAATGAATTGTGTCAGTTTCCTATTGCCTGTTTTCTCTGCAACTTTGGCTGCAAAGGGGAGGAGCGAGATGGGCCGATAGTTCTTGAGGTCGGTGGGGTCTGCGGTGGGCTTCTTGACCAGGGGTCTGACTTCTGCGCGCTACCAGTCGTCTGGGAAGGTGCCTGTTTTGAAGGTGGTGTTGATGGTGAGTTGTAGTTCGGGTGCGATGGCGGCCGCGGCTCTGTGGTAGATATGAGGGGGGCAGGGGTCGGTGGGGGCCCCGAGTGGATGCTTTTCATGGTCGAGGCGGTGTCTTCGGCTGTGATCGGTGTCCAGTTGGAGATGGTGGGCTGGCTGGTGTTTCTGGGGGGCGGAGGGGCGGGGGGCCATCTGTGGTGCCTGGTGGATGGTCGATGAATTTGTCGTAGAGGTTTTTGATCTTGAGGTGGAAATAGATTCCAAGCTTGTCGCAGAGGTCTTGGGAAGGGGTGATGTCTGTGGCTTCGCTGCGTGGGTTGGTGAATTCTTGAATGACACTGAAAAGTTCCTTGGATTTGGTGGAGTTGGCCAGGATTTTGTTGTGGATGAAGTTCCTCTTGGTGGCTCTGATCTGGTTGTGGTAGTCCGTCATGGCGTCCTTGTAGGTGGTGTGGTTTTCGGTTGTCTTGGTGTTTCTCCAATTCTTCTCCAGGTGTCTGCAGGTGCGTCTGGCTTCTTGGAGAGAGGTGGTGAACCAGGCAGCTTTCCTGGGGTGTTGTCTGTCGGGATTGCGTAGCGGGCGAGCTCGTCTGCGCAGTTGGAGATCCAGGTGTGGAGTTCTCTGGCTGCGTCATTTGCGTCGGGTGCCGAGGTGTGGTTGTCTCGGTTGAGGGTGGAGTTAAGTTGCTCGTCGGTAACCTTGCTCCAGTTCATTCGAGGTGGGCGTGGGGCTGGTTTGGGTGCCTTGGGTTTGTTGATGGCGAAGTGTATGCAGTGGTGGTCGGTCCATAGCGGCTGCGTTGTGCGGCTGAATTGGATGCTGTTTCCTGCTGTGAAGATGGGGTCGAGGGTGTGTCCTGCTCTATGTGTCGTGTGTTGATGAGTTGTTTAAGTCCGATGCTGGCGAAGTTGTCACGAAGGATAGTGGAGTTGGGGTCGCTGGGGTTGTCGAAGTGGAAGTTCAGGTCTCCAATGAGTAGGTAGTTTGTTGAGGCGATGGTGTGGGGTGCGATGAAGTCGGTGATGGTGGTGGAGAAAGGTGTTCGGGGGCCAGGGGGTCTGTAGATGAGGGTTCCTCAGAGTGTGGCTTTGGGGGTGGTCTAGATCTGGAAGTGCAGGTGTTCGGCAGAGGGGAAGGTTTCGCTGGAGGTGGTGAGGCAGAGGGTGCTCTTGTGGGCGATGGCGAGGCCCCCTCCTGGGTGGTTGGGGCGGTCTTTCCTCTGGATCTTGTATCCATCTGGGATGGTGGTGCTGATGTCGGGGGCGGAGGATGCGTTGGTCCAGGTCTCTGTGAAGAAGGCGATGTCGGGTCGGGTGAGACGGAGGCGTGTTTGTGTACGGAGCGTACGTTGAGAAGGATGCATTTTAGGGTGTCGCCGGTGCTGGCGTCGGCAGTGTTGGAGGCCGGGGTGGTGGTGAGGGTCTGGCGGCAGTGGAGGCAGGAGAACTGGCCGTGGGTCATGTTCGGCGAGGCCTGTTGGCATTCTCTAAGTCTTCCAGGTTTGAGCGCGAGGAGGGTGGTGGTGTCATAGCGATGGGTAGTGGGAGGTCCAGGGTTCCTGGTGCTGGCCGCGGTCTGGTCGTGGACGGGCGCCGACGGGCTTGCCTTTGGCGTGCCAGTGGCGTGCCCGCTGCGCGACCGCATAGCGGCCGCCATTAAGTAGGGGAGGTGGGAGGGAGGAGAGGCTGGGAGGCAGGAGCGGGGGAATTCCGGCGGGGAATTCCGGGGGGGAGGGGCTGCAGCGGCAAAAGGTGAAAGGAACAGGCAGGCACGAGAAAATAAAAACAGTGGTGGAATTAGAGCAAGACACAGATGGGCACAATAACATCTGCACAACAGTGGCACAACAGGGAAAAATTAAGAAGAAAAAAACGGCTGAAAAAAGGTTACGTTGGTTGCAGGCAGTCTGGTCCCAGTTGGAGCGAGCAGCAGCCTCGAACCTCCCTAGGAGGAGGTCGTAGTCTGGAGGCAAGAGACAGCACAGCGGAGCTGCAGGAAGAGAGTGGACCTAGACCGAGGTTCGGAGGTTTTACTTTTTGAGGACTAAAATAAATGGAAATGCAGACTTAGTGAACAATTGGCCCGTCTGGAATAGGTGGGCTAGGTCAGGTGGTACTTAGGCTTAGTTAGTATTCTGGAATCAGAATGGAACACTGGATTAGTGTTCATAAATAATAACTAGACGGTCAGCGAATCCCGCGATACTACTAGTCGACCAGATTAGATAGGTCAATTTTATTGCAATTGTTGTTTCCATAAATGTTTTTTTGAGCGTTTTTTAAAATATTTTATTTGTTTCACACCAATCATCAATGTTTGTCTCTTTCTTTCTTATATCTTTCATGATCAGCAGTACCCAGGGGCATGAAGACAGGGTCGTTGGAGTCAGTGGGAGGAGCTGCAGAAGATGCCGGCCAGGACCGCTCCTCTACCGAGGGCTCTGCTGCTGGCCCCAGTAAGTCCTCCTGTTGTTATTATTAATAATTATACTTCCCTAACTTTTACTGCACCTTATTTTTCCGAACTATTATTTCCGTTTCCTAATTCTATTTTTTACCAATTCTTCTTCGATCTAGACTATCTGTTTCTAAATTCTTGTTATCCCTGCCTCTAACTGCCTCTGCTATGACTCTCTGTACTACTACTATTAGTCTGTCTGTAGCTAAGCTTGCCCAGTTGGCCACTCTTTATTTAAAAGGTTTTAAAACTCAGATTCACCAATAGCTGTAGCCACTGAGTCCAGTCCTTTGGGTTGTTCTCTTCTAGTCTTCTTCATCTTGAGGCTTTTCGACAATTCCCACCGACAAAATGCCCAACCAGATATTTTGCTATTTTTGATAGGATAGGACATACTACTACTAGTCTACTCTACTCTAGTACCCGATTTGTACTAGTGATGTATGTTGTATATGTATGTATTAACTTTTTTTCAATCTTGCTAGTGAAAAAGAATAAATAGGGGAGGTGTATATGGCATCTAAAAAATGTGTAATGTTTTTTCTAGGCGTTCCGACCATCAGTGCTGGGGCCAGCGGCGAAGGCGACGCGGCCAGTAAGGTGGGAGCAGAAGATGCAGCAGCTGCAGGGGGTGAGCCAGCAGCAGTGGTGGGCAGTGGTAAGTTATATTCCTTACTTATTGACATTACACTCGCTGAAAGGGTGTACACTGTACTGTTGAGAGAGACTAAGTTGTTGTGAACAACGGTTGAAGAAGACACACTTTACTTAGCATTAGCAATAGCATTAGCGGCGGGAGTTGAGTAACTAATGGCCTCTTCTATCTGACTTCAACTCAGCTGTGAATGTTTTATGGAGAAGACTAAGAGTCAGATCAGATGACCTTGATGGATGGGTTGAACGAAAAGGGAAAGAAGGGTGGAAGGAGGAAGGACGGGCGAGATGTAATATTTATGACTGGCAGAGAAGGATACGCGGGATGCATGCATAGGTGGCTGATAGGAATCAGATGTATGGGTGGTTGAAGGATGGGTGCAAGGTGAAAGAAAAGATGCCTGCTTGGGTGGGTGAAACTGTATGGGTGGATAGCAAGAATCCTCTGGGGTGTTTCATGGGTCAAACTCAAAGCCAAGGCAAGCAAGGAAAGAAGGACGCATGGGTGGTGGTTTGAAAAAAAAGAATAAATGTTTGTTGTTGGTGAAACAAACTAAGGTTTGTTGAGAGATTAAGAAGAATGATAGACATGTTTACTTTGAATGGATGGATGCCTGGATGGTATTCATCATAGATAGCATAGGTGGTGACTGTCACTGGATGAAGAGTCTTAGTTTGAAGAGAATGTAAAAGAAACCGCGCCAGAGTAGCAAAGCCAAGGAGAATAGAAGTTGTATTTTCAGAATACACCCTTGACTCACAGTAGTTTGCAAGCACAGCATATATATTGTGTATGTATGTTGTTATCAAGCGCCTCCCTCCAACTCCGAGGCCCACTCCCTACCTATGTTAATTTATTTTCGACTGTGTCAGCCTGCCATGGGTGGCCTATCGGGTGCATGTTTATTGTTTACCCAATCAATCAAAACAAAGAACCTCATGTCGTCCCATATATAAGCAATGATCATTTGGATCAGATATCATCTGCCTTTTTGCAGTAGTCAGGGCAGGGTGAAAGTGAAATTGAGCAGTTGCCCTTGATGTAACAGAGTATGGCCAGTGCCACCCATAATAGAAAAATACGATGATTGTGTAGTCAGCTTCCCCACCTGCAGACAGTAGTAAATAAAACTAACATGAGTCTGCGTCACAAGTATGTTTGTCTTGGGTGCAAGCTGACTGAGCTGGCATGCCGGCTACAACAAGGTTACGTAATTTCGCTAAACAAGAGAGAAGAAGAAGAGTGGTGTACTGTGTACTCGAGTCCATAGTGCTAGTATAATGCCTGAAACTCCCACAAATGTTAGAGGCCAAGGAAGTGGGAGGATAGATACATACCACAAATGTTATGTACTGTGCTTGCTAGTGCTACTGTGCCACTATGTGTAGAATTAATTTGTCTTACTGTTTTGCTAAGAGGATATTGTCACAATAGTCTTTTTTTTCTTCTTGATATAGCTACTCCTTCCAAAGGAAAATCGAAACCGGACAGGAAGGAGTTGGCAGCCATGGCCCGGCGCCAGAAGCTGGAGGCCATCCAAACTGAATACCGGCGGCTGGTGGTTCTGGTGGAGGAGGAGGAGGAGGCAGCAGCAGCTGCAGCCTCCTCTAATGCCCCGGGCCTTAGCCAGGCCCAGGCCCCTCCAGTGGTACGGCGCCGCGGTCAGGCAGCCACCCGCCGCTGCACTATTTCATCCAACACTGCTGCCCCCCCTGTGGATGCAATTGTAGGGCATTCAAGCGCAGCATGCTCCTCCGAAGGGCACGCCTAGAGGAGCACCTAGAGGAGCGGGTAAAGGTCCTGGTGGACAAGCGACTCAGAGCCCGCCGATAAGAAAGACCCTGTTGGATTGCCCCTTTTTTATTCCTTTTTTTGGTGGGTGGGAATTGGGCATTGGGGTTTTATTCACCGGACATTGGTTGGACTTTTTCTTGTTGGACATTGGTTGGGGTTAGGGAGAGGGGTGGGTCAGGTGTTGTGGGATTTTTACATAGTTTATTTTTGTTAGGGAATTAAATTATACTTATACTTAAACTTTACATACGATGTTAATGTTTTGTGGGGGGGTTACTGTTTTACGTCACAGTTTCCTTGCTGCTGCAGGGCCGCAGACAGTGTTTGATTTAAATAATCTGCCGATTTTGTAACACACAAACAGATAGATGCGTTACCCATGACTGAGTGACTTGTCCTACTAGTACTGTCAGTCTCTCCTCCTACTCTATGCATTCTGCAACAGGAGGACTCAAGGGGTGTGTGAATTAATTAATTAATTTCCATTATTAATTATACCTCCCCCAAACTTCTTCACTTACCTGTCATTGATGTTTAACTTAGGCACAGCGATGGCTGCATGGCGATGATGGTTTGGTTTCCCAAGATGCCATGGTTGTGGTGATAGTAGTAGACACTGGCAGTAGCATTTGTAAAAAAAGAAAATGAGACAGTCAGTTGCCTGAGAGAGACTCTTGGAGGAGTAGTAGTAGAACGAAGTACAGTACAGTACACAAGAAGACTCCCAAACAATAATAATAATGCTGATTAGCAATGCTAAAGTAAAATAAAACATAATGGTGGCAGGGATAGCCTAGTACAACAAGTTACAAACTGTAGTTGTGTCGAGTCACTCGACACAAGCGTAACCTTTAGTGCTGTGTAGGAGGATGATGAATCCAATTGATGCCGGCAATTAATTATGATGGATTAGGTTCCTTTGGGAAAAAAATTGACCTGCAAATATACTGAGCATGGGTGGGCAAGCAGAAGAAGATCCTCGCCCTACCTTGAAATTGAATTAGTGTTGCTTTCACCACATCCGCTCCAGCAAGCGTGTGATCAATTATTGGTGTACATTTAATTTAGTCACACCTCAATATAAATCACACAGCCCGGGGGAAGAGGGTTAGGGTTTGATGAATGGTTGGGAAGGGGGGTTTAGGGAAAGGTTTGACAAAGAAAAGCACTACGCATGGACAAACAACAAAACACAATCTTGGCAGACGACCATCATATCCATAAATCTGTTAAGGGAGAAAAAGGAAATGCATGCATGATGATGATGACTTGATGGTTAATGATAAGTAGTACTTACTAACTAGACTAGTAGACAGTACAGGGCAGCAGTATATTATTATTATGCAATTTGCCATGCCTGTCTGCCCTCACAGAGACCCAAATTACATACATTTTTACTTCTGTTGTACCGGGCTTACTTTTTAAAGCTAGCAAAGAAAATTAAAAATTAGCTGTAGGGATCAATTATAAGCAGAGAGCAAACAACAACAACACACAGTCGTAATGATTGAAGAGAAAAAATGAATCAAATTATTTAAAAGATGATGAATGTTGATACTAAAGTGTTACTGTATGTTATCCTGGTCAAATTGGGGAGTTGCATCTCGGCATTCCTCTTGGTCCTCCCTTCCATGGACGCTGCATCCGTCAATCTTGGGTGCCACTGCCTGCCTGGCGGATGCGGATTGGTAGGTGAGAGTGAGTTGTTTTTCTCTGTTTAGCGCAGGGTAAAGGCCGGCCTGTAAGTGTAGATGAGATGGAAAAACAAAAGGGATATTTAAAAATCAAGGAGAAAAAAAAAGCATAAATTACGGAGGAGTGCAAACACTTTCAGAGCGGCATGGCTAAATCATGTCTACTCTGTTGTCTGTTTCCAGCATTAACCTACAACAGCAACAGGACAGAGCAGGCCCACGACGCCCACCCAACCTCCACTTAGCTTAGATTTTGACTGAGCCAGACAGAGCACACATGTCACATATACAGCAACATAGCATTTTCCAAATTAAGTAACTAAATCAATGGCATGCACAGCTGTCAGTCATACCACCACTACTACACTCGTGACTCGACTCCACCACTACACAGACATGTAGGTCTGCTGTGGTTGTTGTTGACTTGTTTACCTTTTATGCCACTCATGAAACGCCCTGAGTTATTCCATCAATCATCTCCGATCCTACTGACTGACTGCAAAGATATTATGTCACTGTGGTCATCATCATGGTGTTGTCCAACTCAGTCTGCAGTGTACCGAGTGAGTCCAGATTCCATATTCAAAAATGTAATGGATCGACCTGCAGTAGAAGTAGAATTTTGTTATTAAACAACAAGAAGGGAAACATTGACTTGAGTCACTTTTAGTGTGTAGATTAAATAATAGTGCACAATGAATTCACTTCATGCACAACAAACAACAACAACACAAACACCAATCACTCAGAGTCAGCATCCAATGCATGCCATCATTACCTGTTCCTTCTCATCTTAAGTTAAGGGGCAGTCTCTCTCGGCTCAGAAAGGAGGATAGCTATAGTAGTCATCATGTTCCACTTCTTTTGTAGGGACTCGACGAGGCAACATTTCTTGTACTATTCTCCATCCAAACATTATCTGGCTTGAGGGAAATGGATTTAGGGCCAGTCAGGAGGATGGAGCAGGACTCGGAGGAGTAGACTTAAGTTAAATGCAAACAGCTGCAACTCCAATATGGCAATAAAAAGACTAGAAGACGGTGGTGATGGATTTGTTGTGATTCGAACCAGAAAGACAGAGACACACACAAATAAAAGTAAATAGGGAAGAAAGAAAGTAAGAAGTTCAAAGCCTAGTTGTCAGGGAAGTATAGCTCGTCCTCAAACTCTGGTGGTTCAACAAGAAGTAGGTAATCATCTAATACACTACTTCCATCACCTAAGGGGCTGTCCTCATCTTCCTGCGTTGATTCTCGTATTTTGTAATTCGGTGGTATAAAGTGCTGATTCATTTTGATCATGGTTAACCTCTCCACGTTTTTGGGTGAGAGACTGGTCCTTTTCACTGTTACAATGGCACCAACAGCACTGAAAACATGCTCAGAAGAGACACTTGCAACAGGGCAAGCCAGATAGTTTATCGGCTGCCTGCTGAGCACTGGCCATTGGCCCCTTTTCCCATACCAATACAGCAATGGGTTTTGATCAATGTAGACCTCAGTTGGGTCATACAGATAGGCCTGGACCATCCGCTCAATGTTCAGGGGTGCTCCACATTGCTGGGCCTCTTTTGCCTTTGCATCAGCACTTAACCTAACAAGCCCGTGCTGTAAATACCAAACCTGTGCCGATTTTACTGGGGCTGATGATCCGGTTCTTGCTGTTGTCGATAGTGTTGGTGACCGCTGTGAGCCAAACTCACTGCCCTCAGGCTCTGAAGTTGAACTTGACGCTGGATGCCCTGCTGCAGTACTTGTTGTGGGTTTGAGTAGCAGGCCTTTAATTACCAGCCGTTCATATTCCAAGTCACTCGCTGCCTCAACTATCCAAGTTTTGTACTGGGCAACATACACTTCTTAAAATGGAATTAATGCCTTTGTGTTCAGTGCCGATTTGTACCGTGGATCCAGAATTGTGGCACAAATGTAATGTTTTTCTGAAAAAATGCGAGTTTGCACCCTTGCATTTTCAGCTAAGTGACGGGATAAGCTCTCCACCAACTCATATGCTTAATTTTTTTCCTCCTCACCTGTGTACGTTTCAGACACCTCCTTCAGCTGTTGCTCTAGCATGTGCAACAATGGGATAGCTTGGCCCATAGTACAGTCCTCCTTGCTGACTTCACGTGTGAAGAGCTCTGTCAGGCATTTAACTAGGCCCCATTGGTCCATCTGTACGGTCATGCCTTTCACAGTCGGATCCCCTATTCTTTTCATGACATAGTCATTGATTGGTCTATATTGATCAAACAGATGATCAAGCATGTAATAAGTTGAGTTCCAACGTGTTGGCACCTCCTGGATGAGTGCTTTGACTGGCATTCTATGCTCAAGTTAAATGATCCTCAGCTGGTTCCGGGCTTTAAAAGAATGGCTGAAATGTGTGCATATTCTTCTGCAGATGGTCAGTAAGTTGCTGACTCGGTCTTCTTTTTTCAGAAAGTCTTGAACAATAATGTTAATGCAGTGCGCCAAACACAGGACCCTGAAATAGCCACCATCGTACATGGCCCTAACTATATTACTGCCATTGTCCGTGGCAACAAAACCAATGTTAAGCCCTCTTGGGCACAGCCGTTCAAAGACCTTGCTGTTAAATTCCAAAATGTTTGCAGCAGTATGAGATTTCTCCATGGCGAACATGGCTACAGTTGCATGTTTCCGAGTGGCATTAAAAATCTCAGCAGTGTCAACACCTGCAGATATCTTTTCTCTAACCCCCACAAAAGAGATCCAGTGTGCAGTGATGCACATGTAATCAGTGGCTTGGCAACTGGTCCACATGTCTGTTGTCCGGTGGATATTGTGAACAGCACTCTGCTGCGAAGCTTGTCCAAGCAATTCTAGCACGTCGTGATGTAGTGCTGGAACAGCAACTCTGGTGAAATTGGACCGGCTGGAAACCTTCCATTTTGGGCAGAGGGCTGTCACAAATTCAAGGAAACCCACCCATTCCACAAAATAAAAAGGGAGAAGGCCCAACGCTAACATTTTAGCCAGCTTCGCATTGTACAAACGTGCCGTTGGGTGGTTGCGTTCGTACTGCCCCTCCGACCTAAGCATGCTGACAATGGTAGGCTGGATTTTTTTCCTTTCTGGTGCAGCTGATGCAGGTGACTTCTTGAACCCAGTTAGACTCAACGACGCACTTGTTTTCATTGCGGTACTCTGTTGACTTGGTGTCTCAGCCTGACTCTTACTACGGTGTCACTGAGATGTTGCTGAGGATGTGGGCGGTACCACTACACTGCTGGGGACAGTGCTACTTTGTGTACCAGAGAAAATGTCTCCCTCTTGGTCACCTTCCACCGTGATCATATCTTCTTCTACTTCTTCATCCCCACCAACAGCAATGGGTGTAGTTTTACATTTTTGTGCGCTAAGTAGGTGCGCCTCCCACTGGATCATGTGGTGTTTTTTCAGATGGGTTGTTTGGTCTCCGGTACCATAGTTTGTATCAAGCTTACCCCGACTAACACCTAGCAACGATCTTCTCCTTACTGCTGACCGAAAAGAAGTCCCAAACTGGGGAGGTGAACTTTCTTGTGTTGCTGGAGGTGCCACTTGCAATGCCGGATGAACTGGAGGGTGTGCCTGGAATTTGACTCTGTGCAGTACCACTACCTACTGAGGTGGTGGTTGTGCTGGATGTAGGTCCCTGCCAGGCCTTTGAAAATGCAAATATGGAAGCTGGAGGTCGTGTTGGTGTTACCTGTGTTGGTAGTATCCGTGCCACATCCCTCACAGCAATTTGGGATGGGGTAATAATAATGTTGGTCCCCATCTCCACTGGGGCGGGAGTGATCTTCATGATGACTGGTTCGTCATCATCCTCCTCTTCTACATCTTCCTCCATAACTCTAAGGCTTTCTAGAACCTTCCTTTTCCTTAGCCTTGTCGCGTGGCGTGCCTCACTCTCAGACTGAGCTGGTGGGTTCCAAGTGGTATCTAGATCATCAGAAGGGGGCTTGAAGAAGAAGTTGGTGGACTAACTCTCCTTTTCCTTGCTGGGGATCTGGAAGACAATGGATCTTCTGAAAGAGTGGCTTGCTCTTCTTCCTCTGCAGGAAGCTCGATTTCCTGAACTGCCTCTACTTCGGGAGGAACAACTACTGTTGTGGGCTGTTGTTGCGGCTGTTGTTGTGGCTGTTGTTGCGGCTGTTGTTCCGGCTGAGTTTCCGCCTGCGTTGATTGGGTACTAGTTTGCGATAATGACATTTCAACATCACTGCTTGTTGGTGTTTGCGCAAGGAGACTGGCTACCTCTGCAACACTCATGGGCTTGGGCCTAGGTTGGTGGGGTGGGCCCGCTGATGCAGAGGTGCTGCTCCCAGCTTGGTCCCCGGACACCGCTGATGCAGGCGTAATTTTTTGTTTCCCAAAAAACATCTTGGGCGGCACACCAGTCTTGGTAAGTGGAAGTGCCACTTCCTTCTGTTCCTTCTTCTCACTGGCAACTTTCTTGGTACTGGAGGACCTGGTACCTTTCTTTGGGGCCATCTTCTTCTTTCAATGTCAGCAGGACGCAGGTGCACAAGTTGCAGAGATGTCTGTGGTCACATGTCACGTGACGTCGTGCGCGGCAGGACTTCTGTCTGGCAGTACAATGGGTGATGATGACACCTCCTCCTCAGTCTTTTGTGCACCTAAAAGCAAAGAAGCCAGAAGAACATCAGTGAAATGTTGCATTTGTTGTTGTGGTTCAATTACTACTAGTACAAACAAACAAATATAATATATAACTTAGTGTATGGTGGTCACACTTGTTAGTGTTATATTATTACATTTTATTAACTCAGTTTAAGTTATAAAAAACACATAACAGTGTGGCCATTTGTGAGACTTTGACAACAAGGGATTTCATGGTATACTGTGTACACTCAGGAAGGATAGGAAAGAAGAAGAACAAATACAAAAATACAAATGTAATGGAAGTGGAACCTGTTTGGCATTAATTTGCGCATCATGTAATTCAGGGAGCTGTATCTGGCACAGGGGATGGAAGCAGTAAGCCAAGAGGAACAAAGGAAAGCCATTCAGGCCTATATGGCAAAAGCAGCACACTACTAAACTACCACCACAAAATGGCCACCAGCCACATGGTCACTCACAGTGACAAGCAGGAGGCCTGGAAAACAATGAACTCAAGCAGGCCTATATGGCCAGACAAAGGAGGCATGCTAAACAACACAGCTTTAATGCAAAAATGCAAAAACGAAAATCCACAGGGCTAAAAAAGGTTGGAAAGTTACGCAGCAACCACACCACACACACACACATCCAACAAAGGCATTTATTTAACACTCACCAAAAAAGTGAAATAACCCCCCAAAAACACATTTTGCAATTCAATCCAATGCCATCCATGCCCTAAATGATGTTTAAATTCAACAGACACCACAAAGACAGTTGTTTCATGCACCCATGAGTAGCTCTGGGCCTACTGGTTGAAAGGCCTATTGGCAGACTAGGCCACAAGCTTGCAGGCCTATGGCAAAAGCACACTGGCTAGCTCCACAAAATGGCCACCAGCCACATGGCCAGGCCACCCACAACAACAAGAAAGGGAAGACAGACAATGCAGGCCTATGGCAAAAGCACACTGCCTGGCTTCAAAATGGCCGCCAGCCAGCTGGCCAGGCTCACAACAACGAAAAAGGGAAGACAGACAATGCAGGCCTATGGCAAAAGCACACTGCCTGGCTTCAAAATGGCCACCAGCCACATGGCCAGACCACCCACAACAACAAGAAAGGGAAGACAGACAATGCAGGCCTATGGCAAAAGCACACTGCCCGGCTACAAAATGGCCGCCAGTCACATGGCCAGACCCAAAACAACAAGAAGCCTAGGCCAAAAGGAACAAAGGAAAGACATGCAGGCCTATTTGGCAAAAGCAGCACACTACTAAACTACCACCACAAAATGGCCACCAGCCACATGGTCACTTACAGTCACAACAAGCAGGAGGCCTGGAAAACAATTAACTGAAACAGGCCTATAATGGCCAGGCAAAGGAGGCATCCTAAACAACACATCTTTAATGCGAAAATGCAAAAACGAAAATCCACAGGGCTAAAAAAAGGTTGGAAAGTTACGCAGTAACCACACCACACACACACACATCCAACAAAGGCATTTATTTAACACACACCAAAAAAGTGAAATACCCCTAAAAAAACACATTTTGCAATTCAATCCAATGCCATCCATGCCCTAAATGATGTTTATATTCAACAGACACCACAGAGACAGTTGTTTCATGCACCCATGAGTAGCTCTGGGCCTACTGGCTGAAAGGCTTATTGGCAGACTAGGCCACAAGCTTGCAGGCCTATGGCAAAAGCACACTGGCTGGCTCCACAAAATGGCCGCCAGCCACATGGCCAGGTCACCCACAACAAGAAAGGGAAGACAGACAATGCAGGCCTATGGCAAAAGTACACTGCCTGGCTTCAAAATGGCCACCAGCCACATGGCCAGGCCCACAACAACAAGAAAGGGAAGACAGACAATGCAGGCCTATGGCAAAAGCACACTGCCTGGCTTCAAAATGGCCGCCAACCACATGGCCAGGCCACCCACAACAACAAGAAAGGGAAGACAGACAATGCAGGCCTATGGCAAAAGCACACTGCCTGGCTTCAAAATGGCCGCCAGCCACATGGCCAGGCTCACAACAAGAAACCTAGGCCAAAAGGAACAAAGGAAACACATGCAGGCCTATATGGCAAAAGCAGCACACTACTAAACTACCACCACAAAATGGCCACCAGCCACATGGTCACTCACAGTCACAACAAGCAGGAGGCCTGGAAAACAATGAACTGAAACAGGCCTATAATGGCCAGGCAAAGGAGGCATGCTAAACAACACAGCTTTAATGCAATAAAATGCAAAAACGAAAATCCACAGGGCTAAACAAGGTGTGCAAGTTACACAACAACCACACCACACACACACACGCACACACACAACAAAGGCTTTATTTAACACACACCATAAAAGTGAAATACCCCTAAAAATACACATTTTGCAATTTAATCCAATGCCATCCATGCCCTAAATGTTTAAATTTAACAGACTCCACAGAAACAGTTGTTTTATGCACCCATGAGTAGCTCTGGGCCTACTGGCTACCCACAATAACAAATTTTAAAATGATGAAAAGTACTTAAAATATATTTGCAGCAACTGCAATGCCCCAATCAAACAACACCAACTTACTTGTAAAATCTCAAATCCAAAAGTCCTCAAATCCAATGATATATGATGCAGCAGACACTAAGGGGCCGATTCCGATTCGGGCCGGAAATCTCTCCGACCAAGCCAGATCCGGAGAGATTTCCGACCGAGCCGGACTCCCGCAGTCCGACCGAGCGAGTACGATGCGGCCGTATGCTGCCCAACTCGATTCGGTCGGACTCCCATTGAAGTCAATGGGAGCTGGTCGTACAATGCGTACACGGTCTCCCATTGACTGAATGGGCACATCGCGAACAGGGGGGCCCCCTACAGTGGGTACGCGTCGGTGCGACTCGCACCGTACATGCATGTTTAGGGGGGACCCTTGGGTCCCCCCTGTGTGCCACTCGTGCGGCTACGCGTGCAGTGGGGTCCGACACGGACCCCCAAAGTCTGGCTCCGACAGCTCTTTGGAGCCAGACGCTACGAGTCGGTCGGGCTGTTCGAAGCGCGCATCGTACTTGCTCGGTCAGGTAACGTCTCCATTGCGTGGTGCGAGTCGTGTCCGTACGAGTCGGTCGGAGCGGTTCGGACCCAGGAACGAGTCGGTCGGCAATTTCACGTACGCTCGCATCGTACTTGCTCGCGCGGATGACCGTACAAATCGGTCGGAAACTAGGCCTCCGAATCGGATCCGGTTAAGCCAAATCCCATTCGGTGCACTACCGGCCGAGATCGGAATCGTCCCCAAAGAGTGATCCTTCCAGCTCCAAATCCAAATGAAAGTGAACAGGACATGGACAAAGCACTGGGAGGAGCCTGCTGGACAGGAATAGGAAGTTGGAGACTCTGGGGCACTTCCTTCCTCTCCAAAAAAAAAGTAAAAAAAAGAAAAAGGACTCCTTGCACAAAAAAGTACAGCCAAATGTCAATCTGAGGAGTTTTTTTATCCAAATCATCATTTTCGAGAAGGTTTTATGCTGCTCGAGAGATATTCTTCTCCAGATTGCAAATTTTGCGTTTTCGGCATTGCAAGCTTCACTGAACTTCCGCCGGAAGTCAGATGGCGAGTCCGAATGACGGGTTCACGATCGCACACTCTCGCGGGACCGTGCGGCCGGCTACCAAATCTCGTGGTGCACGCGAACGGATAGGAAATCTCGTCGGCGAACGCAGGGAACCTGGTAAGTCACTACCGCGCGCGCGAAAACGCATTTTGAAAGCACGAAGAAGAAAAAAACTCCACTACGCTGCGGAGAGCGGAGTTTTTGGTAACTCCGGATTCTACGCAGAATGCGGAGTTGCCAATAATCCGCAAACTCCGCGAGCGGAGCGGATTTTACCACCCAGGGTTAGTGGTAATAGCAACCTTTTATTGCTGTGTGAGGGTAATTTTTCAAGATGGCTTGGTTCATTGACTGTTCGAAGTCTATGATAAATTTTTGTGGGTAGTAGTTATTAGTTTCTTGCTTTACTTTTGTTAACAGTTCTTCATAGGTTGTTGTTTGTTTATTTGATAGCAGGGCATATATAAAGGGGATGTTGCTATTGTGATATTGTCCATGTATTGTGTATAATTGGTAAAATGGTTTGGGACATATTTTAAATGTTACATCCATCATCCATGTCTCACAATTTTGTAGTTTAATTAGGTTTGTGGGAATTGGAAAAATTAGAATCCTTTTTTCATTCGATTTATTATCATTAAGAAGGAATTGCTCTTCATTATGAGTTAGAGTGAGTTCATGTGGTATTTGAACTTCACTGAAAGTTTTGGGGGCAGGTGGGGTGTTACTAGTAGTTTTTTTTGTTCTAGCTATTAATCTTTTCAATGTTGGAATGGAGGGTAATTGGCCAGTTACGTGATCTGGAACTCGGGGTATGGTGTCCTTTAGTATTTGAGTTGTAGTTTTTTTAGAGCTAGTGCTAGCTTCCTTAAGAGTCTCCAAAATATCTCTAACTACTATTTCTGCTATGTTAGGGGGTGATTATGTTCTTTAACATTTAATACAGTAGTTTCTTTTGTTGTAGCCCTCCCATAACATGCATTTGAATAATATTTGCTACACTTCCAATTAATGTTGTCACCTGTTTGTTTTTCTTGGGTGTAGACATATCCCATATAGCATAATAAAAGCTTTCCTTTTTGAGAAGTAATGAATTTTGCACCTTCAGTCATTTTGATGTTTTAACTGTTATGAGAAATATATATAAAAAATGTTACATATATTACACATTTTTTTATTGTGTTACAGTTTTCTCTAAATAAAAATATACTTACATGATTTAATATGTAGAACTTTTTGGATTCTTAGATGCTTTCTGTTGGTGCTTGGCTTTAGTTTTTCGTTTTCTTTTCTGTGGAAAAAATATATATTTTTAATTCATTTGTTTAACAGCATTTTCTGTATTTTGGGGTTAGTGTGGTTAGTTGGGCGTTTGGCTTGGGATTAATAGTTATTGGATTAGTATAATTTTAATTTATAGTTACTTTTTTCAAGGAGCTTTTTTGATGTTTGTAGTTAGTTGGCTGTCGTCTGGAATTTCTGTAGAGGAGATATAATTAAAAAAAATATTTCATTACATTTTTTTTTTTAAAGTAGTTTACTTATCTTTTATTAAGTTATAACATTAGCTTTATATTTTACTTACTTTCTAAAGTTGAAATCTTTTTTTTCGATTTGGAAGTCCAATGTTGTAGTAGCAATCCGGCAGGGATTTTCCTCAATCTTGTGTTTTTTGTTGTAGTTTAAAAATGTTCTTTAGTTTATATAGTGTTTGTCTAATTGTTCTTTAAATTTTATTTGCTTATTTAAGTTGTAGGTGCTTTTCATTGGATGTTACTAATGTTTGTAAATTATTTTGGCAGTTGTTTCCTGATTTGGGAAATGCTAATTAATGTTCAGTTAACCATTTTTTAATTATTTGTTCCTTTAAAAATATGATAGTATATAATTTGTAAAATATATTGTATTTAAGGTATGAATTAATTTATTTATTTTATATTTTTTGTTTGTAAAGAGGAATTCATTTTGTGGTGTTAGTTATGTTAAAGTTATTTTTTTAATTATAACTTTTGTAATTTTAATTCTATATATTTAATATATTGTGTGTGTTTGTGTTATTATTTATATATTTTTTGTATTGCGTTATTTTGATTATTTTTAAGGTGTCGATATTTGGTTTTGACGATAATTATGTGGTCTATATCTTTGATTTCGATATTTGTGTCATTTTGTATGTTTATTTAATGTTATTGATATTATTTTTTACAATATTATTGATTTCGATATTGGTCATATCAATGTTTGTGTTTGACGATATTTATGTTTTGATATTTGTACTTTTTTAAAATAAGTATAGTTTATCAATATTTATGTTATCGATATTTGTGTCTCAACATTTTTGAATGTCGAGATTTTCAGTGTTGATATTATGTCAGTGATTCAGTCTACTTTCTACTTGACCTGAGCTCCTGTACCAAGCTAACGACAATGCACACCTGCAGCCCACCCTCCCACAGTCAATGGTGGAAAAATGATGATGCCTTACCATTGCCTTTCCCTTCATGACTTGATGTCACCAGAGAATACCCACACTCCCATCAGTCACCAGTGGTAGTAACATCCTTGAACTGCCCTTCCGTCTACACCTAGTCATCATCACTCATCACTAAAGAGAAATACTACTTACAAAAACAACCCAAGGAATACAGGGAGGTGTGTTCATATTATGCATGGTTGAAAGTTCTGTCAAACTCCACTCATCCACTCTCTTCTTTCAGGTCTTCTTATTTGAGCAGAAAGGTATTTCTGCCACCTCCCCAAGGCTTGCTGTTGTTGATGTTGAGGAAGTGTTTTTTTCAAAGGGATTAACAGCTGATGGCCATAACAGGCCCAAACAGGGAAGACATCACAGGAGAAAAAAAGTTATTTTTTTTCAGAAGGGAGCAGGTGAACCAGCAAAGAAGGATTCTTCTGTACATGAAACTGAAATTGATTATTGAGTGAGTGAATACCCCAAGGCATAATCCAGCATAAATCAAGTAAAGAACTAAAGTAAATTGTGCAACCACGTTTCTCGAGGAGGTTACTTCAAAACAGAAAATTCCTCAGGAACAATGATTCTCTGTAGATTGTAGAAAAAAGGTGCACACTACCTATTCTTGGACTGGTGTTGTTGTCATTTAATCTTTTCAGTATGACGTCCTTTTCTGGCCTGGCTAAGGGTGATGATTTAGGCGAATTGGCAATTTTTTGTAACCTCACATTGTAACAGTTTAGCATTGCTTATACCATATTCCCCCGCCAAGTGTGAGATATGTAAATAGATAGCAACACAATAGACTTCACAACTTGGAGAAAAGGGTTAGGGCATCAATGACAGGATGGATAGGGGAAGTAATGGAAAACATTAGAGAGACATACACAACATTGAGTAAGTCTATGAACATGGCACATATGTGATGGAAGGAAAATGATAGTTAAGTTGACCCACTTAGTCTTTAGTAGTCAACAGACTCCACAGTAATTTGCCTAACTATTTAGGCTGGCTTCCAAAATGGCACCAATACGCTACACACAGTTGTTTTGGAGTTAGGTGGCTCTGTTTGTGTTTCCGTAGGATGGGCTGCAGCTGCAGTAGGGATGGCAGTTGCTGAGGCTCTTTAGGTTCATGAACAGATGGAAAAGCTGGGGTTGGTGGTGCTACATTAATCAGAGCAGGTTGAGGTTCATAAACAGATGGAAAAGCAGGGGTTGGTGGTGCTACATGAATCAGAGCAGGTGGAATAGAAGTGATCTGCAGTGTTTCTGTGTCCCTCTCCAAATCTTCCTCCCTTCCAAGGCTTTTGGCAACCCACCTTTTTCTTTGTCTTCTATGACAGGGGCAGACATCCAATCAAAGTCACAATTATCTGATCGGGGCTTGGAGATGTTTGAGGAGTCCTCCTTTTTTCCCCCTGAAAAGACAGTGAAGACAATGTGTCCAACAGAAGAACAGTCACAACATCCTGGTCTTCTACAAAAAGATCAACTTTAGGCTCTGCTCCACTTTTGCTAGGTCCGGTATCACAGACTCTAGTTGCTGTTGAGTTTTTTGTGAAGATGATTTGGTATGCTGCTAGGAAAATTTGATTTCAGATTAATGGATCCTAGCCATGAATGCAGTCACTACAGTACCCACAGAAATCTGCATCAGTTTTGGTGGTTTTGGTGATACTCCTCTTTCCAGCATCTTCCTGCTAAGAAGGGTGTGCAGCAAGGATAACACCTTGTTTGAAAAAGGATGAGGGCTCTAATTTTAATAATATCAACACACTTCTTCTCACTGGTTCCTTTACTATCAGATGCTTGCTTCTTTGTGGCCGTATACTGTTGTTTTATTACTTTTTTATATTTTTTGTGTGAAAAAAATCATAAATAAAATATTTTTGATTTTTTATGTAGAACATGATAATGCCATTGTAATTTTTATGCAAATCTTAAAAAAATGTTTTTATATATTATTTTTAAGTTTGGGTTATTATTTTATTTGTTATGGTATGGTTCAAAGTTTAGGAACGGTAGCAACTATTTCAAATATATTAATTATTAGTAGTGATAAAATTACTGTTTTATATGTTAATGTCAAAATATAAATACATAGGTTTTTAGTTTTCGTTAGTATCATTTTAAGTAAATTTCAGTTTATTTTATAGATGAAAAATTATGTGTGAGTATGGAGTAATGACTGTGTATATAACATTTTTGGGCTGTAGCACCTTGCATAAAATGTTTTAGAGTGTAGTGGAAATGGTAATTGTCACCCTTTTAGTGTCCAACACCTTCCCCCAACTGGGTTAGATTAAAGTCAGAGTAGCAAATGTGACCACTTTGGCGACCAACTGCTTTTCCAAATTGGTATAGATTGGAATAGGAATAGTAAATTTCACCCTTTCAGTGCCCAACACCTTCCCCAAATTGGTACAAATTGGAGTGGGAATAGTGAATGTCATATCTTCAGTGTCAAACACCTTCCCCAAGTTTTTTTAATTTGGAGTGGGAATAGAAAAATTCACCCTTTTATTGTCCAACACCTTCCGCACTTGGTATAGAATGGACTGGGAATAGTAAACGTTACCCCTTTAGTGTCCCGGCCCTTCTCCAAATTGTTATAGTTTGGAATGGGAATAGTAAATCATCCTTTTACTATCCAACACCTTCCCCAACTTGGTAAAGATTGGAGTGGGAATGGTAAATGTCACCCCTTTAGAGTCCGCCACCTTCCCTGAAATTGGTATTTATTGTAATGGGAGCAGTAAATGTAAGCCATTTAGGACCTGATTCACAGAACTAACTTACGTCAAAAAGGTAAAGTTAGTACTTTTTGGTATTCACAGAATACACTTACTCATTTTGGTATTCACAGAATGCACTTACTCATTTTGGTATTCACAGAATGCACTTACTCGTACTAACTTTATGTCCGCACTCGGGGGCGGAGATTCCGGCCCTTTGGTGGAGATTCCAGCCCGGAGGTGGAGATTCCGGCACTTTGGTGGAGATTCCGGCCCGGAGGTGGAGATTCCGGCACTTTGGTGGAGATTCCGGCCCGATGGTGGAGATTCCGGCCACCGGCCAGAATCTCCACCAAAGGAGAGCCTAACAAGCAGACACCACCGTAACAGTGCCTACTGCATGTTCCTGCACGGTGTGGCATGTAATATGTTGTGCATGCCACACAGTGCAGGAACAAAGGTGCAAATATTGGGGGGCACAACATGTGCCCAACCACACGCACCCCATGGGAAAATTTACCCAGGGGCCCTGTTAGGGTGCCCTTACTTGCATGTCCACCACCCTTTGGTGGGCAGTGGAAATGGAACTCGGTATATGCTCTGCAGTGCCAGCATTGGCAGTGCTAGCATATTCCTGACCCTTTACACAACGCCACCACTATGACATCCTGGATCCTGGTGCAGGTGGTTGTCCTGTGGCGGTCTGACCACCACACTCGAAATACCACAGGCAGACCCACAGTGGCGGCGGTGGTTGGACCGCCATTGCCAGTACCGCATTTCTAGGACCACCGTACTCCTGATAACCCCCTAAGTCTAATGTATATGTCTTTTTGGAATTGTGATGTGTTTTGCTGGCATGTTTTCTTGTTTAATTACAGTTTTTTTTTTAACAAACATGACCTATGGGCAATGGGAGTTACTTTTTATTTTTTTTAGGGAGATCACTTTTGGTTGATAATAAACCAATATTTTAAAAACTGATTTCCTTATATTTTGCTCAGAAAAAATATATTATGAACAAACCAAAAAGTAAAGAAAAATTAAGTGGGCTTCTGATATCAATGCCCCTAGAAAATGGCTTTAAAAATGTAATAAAATTATTAATATTAAGAAACACCCTCTGGATCCACAAAATGGTGGTCATTCACCACATGGCCAGCAGAGAAGACCAAGATAAAATGGACAACTATGACAAAAACAGGCTCTAAAACATGGTGGTCACCACATAACAAGCACATAGGGAGGAACAAAATAAAATGTTTTGCTACAAGGGTGTGGAGCCAGCCGAACCCTAGCCACCTACAGGCACATGCAAACAAATAAAAAACCTAAATTTGTATTGAATATAAGACCATGCACAAGAAATATATATAGCACAGAAGTATAATGTAGGAAGTACATTAAAAGAACCTGCAACTCTTTTAGCAGACTAGGTTTCAAAAAGTAAACACACCACATCATTAAGGCAAATCTAGACAACATCCACAAACACACAGGGAAAATGGGGAAATATTATTAACCCCAGGCCTCCACCATCCACAAATGTCTATCATCCTTTAATCTTACATGAGTTTATCTGCACCTTCTATAGTTTATACTCCAGGTCATAGGCAACAAACAAGATGAAAAAAATAACAAAAATAGGGGTGCTTGCCAACACAAAAATTTTGTAAAGAAAGGCTCTGAACTTATTATTATTTTTTTTTTTAAATATAAAGATTTAAGATTGATGGAATGGCAGATATGAGATGCTGAAAATAGGGCAGACAGCACTAGGGAAGCAGGGCACCATTTCAGAGACCTGCAGAAATCGCATGCAGAACATGTGTGAGAACTTGGGAACCTAGATAACAGGGCACAGGTGACTCGGCAGCATGCCGAGGGAGACAAGCCTGGCCATGCCCTTCCTCAGCTATTGAGGCTACTAAGGTTTGAGATGCCCAGGATTCCAATAGGCACTCTGTCTTCACAAGATGGGGTGGTACAACACACTCAGGTGAAAATAAATCAGGCTTTTGTGAAATATTATTGGACCCTGCATTCCATGCCCCATGGCCCAGGTAGTCAATTTCGTCTAGCTGGGGAGTGGGTGCAGTCAATTCCTCGGTCCCATGTGGTCTCGCTACAGTTTCACAAGCTGGATGAGCCTATATAGCTTGAGGAAGTACACACAGCCATGTCTCAGATGGCATGCAATAAGACATCTGGAATGGATGCTCTAACCCTGGAATTTTAGACTACTTAGACTACTTACATAGCCATAAACTATTGGCTATGTATCAGGTGGCTAAATGACAGGGGAGGACTTAGGAAGTTGCTTCGAGAGACGCTCACAGTGGTGGCCTCAAAACTTGGGAGAGATTTCTTAGACATGAGGTCATATTGCCCACTCTATTTACTGAAGCTGGATTGCAAGATATTGGGTAGGACACTCACTAATCACCTGCTCCCTGTGGTGGTAAGATTGATTTATCACGATTATAAAGGGTTCATACCTGGCAGGAACACCTTCCTCAATATTCACCATCTTATGTATTTAATGGAGGAAGCCGCATAATGTAATGTGAGGGCTTATATCTGGCTGTGTCAATCGAAATAGAAAGGTCTTGTATACACTGGGATTTGTTTTCCTTATGACAGTTTTGGAAAGAATAGGTCTCCGCTAGCTGGATCAAATTATTATACATTGAGCCTGTTATTCAGGGTTAAGATGGGCCAGGTAGTTTTGGATTGTTTCAACATTCATAGAGGCATGATACCGGGCTGCCCCCTGTCTCCTAAATTGTTTGCTATTGCTATGAAACCTCTTGCATGTATGTTGAGGACAAGGAGGTAGGAGTGGGGATCCCTATTTGCGACAATTGGCATAGAGTGTCACTATGTACACATGATGCCCTTGTATACATTTGAGACTCACTGGAAGTCCTGCTAGAACTAATGTAGGAGCTGGATGCATTCGGAGAGATATCTGGTCTTAAAATAAATTGGACCAAGGCCTGCTTGTTCCCCTCTCGCTACTTGGCTCATGATGTCGAAGTGATTTACCACACACCAGATTTGAGTGGAAATTTGACACCTAAGTAAATGGGTGTTAATGTTTACCATGCTGAGGGCAACCTCAATAGGGGCAACTTGTGCAGGGTGTTTATAGCATCTTGTCAATGGTCCCTCTTTTGGATTAGTCTGCTGCTGTCACCGTTGGGTCATGTGGTGATAGCGAAGATGTTGGTTCTCCGTTGATTTCTTATTTATTTGCTGGCCTACTTAAGTGTGTAGCACTATTAAATAAGTGCTACAGCCACACTGGTAGCAATTTAATTTACATGTCCTATATATATGTGGTACCACTTTACTAGGGACTTACAAGTAAATTAAATGTGCCAATTGGGTGTAAGCCAATTTACCAGGTTTAAATGAATGAGCACAAGCACTTTAGCACTGGTTAGCATTGGTAAAGTGCACAGAGATTAAACGCCCACAAAAACAAATCTCAGCAAACAAGAGGGAAGAAGGCAAAAGGTTTGGGGAAAGACCACTCTAAAGGCTGTCACGTCTAAAACCATGTTTATTCAAATGCCTAGCGAACAATCCTCATCTTAGCAACCAATGATTAAGGAACAAAACTGTTACTCAAACACATTAAAATTAGTTCAGAGGAACTTGGGAGTAGCACCTTTAGGATGCAAAGAGGTGGGTGGGTTGTGCTAAAGAAGAGAGCCAACAGCATCCTAACCTTCTGTGAGAATTGTGCCTGATGCAAAAACTGAACAAGTTGGTTCACATACTGGGAGTTGAAAGTTAGTAACAATAAATTTCTGAATGGAGTTAGTAAAGTGACAAAGCACCTATAGTCAAATAGACATGAAATCCCTAGTAATAGACTCGGGTCATCAAGTCATCCACGATCTTGATCTAGAGAAAACACACCAACAAGATACACTAGCAAATTATCCAACGAGATTAATGGGAGTGATAGTGTAAATAGGCTTGAACAGGTACCCAATATGCTTGTTGATTTAGTTTCAGAATCCTTGAAGATGGTCTCCTGGAATATAGCCGGGATCAAGCAAAAACTTTGTGAGCCTGATTGGCAGGAATATATTGGCAATTTTGATCTATGCCTTTTCAAGAGACCTGGTTAGCTCCTTCGGTGCTCACGACGGCTCCCGGCCGTCATGAGTCACAGTAGGCGTGTGCTCATGATGGCCAGGAGCCGTCGGAACGTTGCCGCTCCGCCCACGCGGTGTTAATTCCCCGCCTGTGCGAGAGAATTAATCAGTAGGCGGAGTTCGGATGACTCCCGGCCATCATGAGCACACGCCCACCGTGATTTATGACGGCCGGGAGCTGTCATGAGCACCGCGGCGCCACGCCCACCCCTAGCCCCGCCCGCACCGCGGCGAAATTTCATGCGCAGCGAAGGGGTTAAGAGAGCCTCTACATAAACTATGTTATAGAATATTCAGTTTAGAAGCCCTACAATCAAAAAAAGGAAGACCCTCAGGTGGGCTGATCATCTGGATAAAAATTAATATAAATGCTAGTATAGAAATGGTGCACACCAACTCACAAGACATATTAGGATTAAAATTCAAGTTCCTAAATAATATACATGTATATTTTTTTAATATATACATAAGACCGAGGGAGCGTTCAAAAGAATCCCTGATAATACAGCAACTTGAAGAAATCCTTGAAACTATTGAACCCAATGGAGTTGTGCTAGTGGGGGGTGATTTTAACTGCTGCTTTGAACCAATGGCAGGTTTGGACACTTTCTTCGAGGAGGAAGACCTGGCCAGAGGGATCCCACTCCTAGCCGAAAATAATACGGTGGGGTGTTCTACTTCTGCAATGCAATTATTCCATCTCACTATTGAGAGAGGCCTAAGGGCATGTAATGGTCGATTCCCCTCAGATATCGAATGCTCAAACACTTTCTCTAGAGGAAATTCCTCATCACGAATAGATTACGTGATGATAAGTATAGCTCACTGGGCACAGGTACAAGACTTTAAGGTAGATAAAAGAGGAGAGTGACCTCTTCCCATTGTGTTTAGATCTTTCTGTGAAGTGGATGTCAATCCACCTAACTCTTCCAACTCATTTGGGGGAAAAGTCCATGCAACCTTTAGTAAGTAATAATCGGCGATCAATCAAGTGGCCTGCTATAATGAATCAAGTTGAGCCCCTTACCAACATATATAATGCATTTAGCAAATTATTAACTTTCTACATGGATTCAGGTACTGAGTCGACACAGATAACATAAATTCACCAAAGACTGGCTGGGAAAATAAAAAATGATCTTACTAAACCCCAGACAGGACCTGGCAATCCCAGGGCCAAGGCTCAATCGTTGAACCCCTGGTATGATAAGGAATGTGCCACGGCCAAACAACGCCTTCTCGGGGCCTTAAAGACCAAAAATATAAATGAGATCAAACACGAAAGAGTAGAGTATAGTAAAGTACAGAAGATAGCAAGAAGAAATTGGGATGATGCTAGTTGGGGTGATCTTATGATAGCCTCAAAAACCAGGGACCAGTCCAAGTTTTGGAAAATAATAGCCCATGGCAGCAAACTTGGCAGCACTGTTTCTGACCATTTTTTAGATCCCCATACATGGCAAAGACATTTTGCTAATTTGTATGCCACTCCGAATGAGTTACCCACAAACCTTTCTAATGCAATTGAGGAGCCCTTGCAACTAACACAAACTCTACCACTTCAATTTAGCATCGAAGATACCACGCTAGCTATACTCTCAATTAAATCCTCAAAGGTGCCTGGACCGGATAAGATACCAGGGGATTTATTAAAACATGCCCTGGAGGTCTGGCTCTCATATGTAAATTTATTATGCAATGCAGTAGCAGAGGGCCAGCCCATTCCAGAATCCTGGAACGGCGCAGAAATAGTTCCCATTCATAAAAATGGCAGCAGGGACGACCCCGCATATTACAGGCCTATAAGCCTGATAGATATTTTACAAAAGGTCTATGCTAAGCAAATTTTGGCTAGGTTAAAAGACTGGATGGGAGAGAATGATATACTTTCACCTTGCCAGGCTGGCATTAGAAGAAAAATAAGTACAATTGATCAAGTTTTTAGACTTGTAACCTTAGCCTGGAAGTATACAAAGTTAAAATCTGGACATTTATACGTTGATTTTATCGATTTAAAAGCAGCTTTTGATTCAATCCCAAGAGACCTCCTAAGGAAAACCTTACATGATCAGGGGGTGCCAGATGAGATTTTACTTCAAATCTTAAGATTACATGAGGATAACTATGCCAAGGTACGCTGGGGCATAGGAGGGGAGCTCACAGATGAAATACCAATTAGGAGGGGAGTGCGCCAGGGATGCATCCTGGCGCAAACTTTGTTTTTATTATATGTGAATGATCTGGTTCACTACCTGCAAAAATCCCAGCAAGACTCACCTAAGCTTGGAGGGACCCATATTTGCGCATTAACCTTTGCGGATGACACAATTCTTCTGTCCCAAACACCAAGGGGCTTACAAAATTTACTCGATAGCCTGAACAATTACTGCAAAGGTCTAGAGATAAATCCTACCAAGACCAAATATATGACCAGGAGACCACATATAAGTTTCAAAAATAAAATAATTTTTGACTTTGTATACTTGGGGGTCACCCTTGATTTAAAACTCTCATGGAAGCCTCAAATAAATAAATCCAGGGCTGTTCTAATGCAAAATTCCATCCCCAGTGCAAAGAAACAATCCTCGACTGTTTCAAACACTATCACCCCTGCTCTGGAAGTTTATAAATTTAGAGCTCAAACTGCTGCCTTCTACGGTTCAGAATTATGGGGCGGTGAAATACTCCACCCACTAAACACTGGGGAAAATAAAATTATGAGAATGTTTACGTCTCTCCCCCAACATACCCTAGTGATCCCACTAACATATGACATCGGTATAAAAAGACTGGAACATCTAGCTGTATGGAGAACTTTGTCATATTGGGTCAGAATTTGGACAACTCCGGAGTTAGACACTTACAGACAAACTCTGACCGAGCTATTAAATTTGGACGTCCATGTCACCTTCCCCTGGTTGGCTCACATTCCAAAATGGCTCTTAGATCTAGGTTTATGCAGATTTTGGTCAAACCCTAGTTTGCTAACCCCCGAATCGAAGAGCGAGATTAAACACATTTATTGGAACTTTATTTTGCACAAAGTCACTTTAAGCAGTACTTCAGGGAGGCTAACTACACAATTTTTATCGTTTAAAATTAGCCCTAGATTTGAGCCATTTCTGGATGAAATTGAACCTCAATTAGCAAACACATTATACCTGAAGTTTAGATATGAAATACTTCAGAAAAATGCCTTTACAGTCAAGTGGGCTATGTCCCAAGCTAAGGATGGGGGCTCTAAATGCAATTTATGCCAACCAAGTGTAAAGGAAGACATCGCTCATGTTCTGTTTTTTTGCCCTGCATATGCACTTCCCAGAAGAAAATGGATAAAGCCGCTGGGCAGAAGTCTGAACATTAGTAAATACAATGAGATGTTGAGAATTTTAAAAACAGACAGTTCACAACTCATTGTATTTGGCATTAGCAGATTTTTATTGGCAGCCAGCTATATAAGGAAAAAGAGAGGGCTAAGATTTTAATTCTCGATTTTTAGACTTAGATCTAACTTTTATCTATAGTAGAGATTACGAATTGTTTGACCTAATGTAATCTAAGTATAGGCATTTTATAGGAATGTATTTTATTGACTTTCAAAGAACGATTTTAGCTTAATTGTAACAATAAAGTAGTCCTGCATTGGGTGAATTGTACATGCACTCGCACTTTATAAATACCATCTGAGCACATCTTTAGGCTATCTGACAACTGTGAGTACTACGATAAAGTGGAAATCATAAGTTGGTAGAATTATATTTCACTTCAATTTCGCTGGGGATAGTTCCTAACGTATGTATCTGTTGAGATTTTATGAATGTTTTAAAAGATTTATGACATGCTTTGATGATTCTTTGAATCGAATAAAGACTATTTTTGACAAAGCAATATTACTTCGAAGAACTTGGCAACACCATCGTCTCTGACTATTTTATGGGCCTACTCATTATGTTAAATCGGGGTTACACTGTATTTTCCCCTGACAATAGCATGCTTCAGTATTATTTAGGAAAAGCTACAAAAAACAAAATGACGACCAATTTGTGTAATGTGGGCACTGATATCACTGACGGTCTGTGGCAGCATGGAAAGCTGTAATAGAGTAATGTATTAAATAAATGGCACACTGGTGTGTAGCCCATAGCTAATGTGTAGTCAATAGTGGTCAGGTGTAGAGTCTCTATATGGAGCCCTTATAGTTAAAGTGGAAGCAGCATCAAAAGAAAACACGTTAATTGATCATCTATTTGCATGTCCTGCAAATTATATGGACGGAGCAGGCAGAAAAATGTACTTGTCTGTCACATGCCAAAGTTTCCAGCCAATGTCACCAGAAGTCCCGTTTTTAATACAAAGATGAAGGAACACAGTGTGTACTTTAGTTTATCATGGTGACTCGGTCTTTGGTTGTCAGACAATTGTGTGAAAAACTAGTTTCCGATATGAGTAAATAGGATGTGGTAGTTCCGGGCAAATGACCCTGAAGGTTGCATTCAGAGCCGAAGGACTAATATTTGGACTTAGTACCTTGACATCCTTATTTGGTATCATATTTGGTAAAAAAAATTGTCTTGGTCTCTTCATATTGAACAAACGGTAGCTCACTGTGCGGTAAGTGCAAAGGAAGCACTCACAAAATGTAGTTGAGCAATGGAAGACATCTCAGTAGCTCCTTTGGTGAGGGCCGTAAAATGCAAGGTATCACTAATAACCCTCAATGGTTATTCTCTAGATACCCTGAAATCAGTAATTATTTAGAGGGATAATGTTAGAAATCAAAGCAGCATAATTGAAGGTCTTTGCCTAGAGTTAGGCCTTTGTTTTTTTCATGCAACAGGCAAATTATTCACTATGAATTTTATTTTTAAAATGATGAAAATTCTTGGGGACCTCAATTATGACTTATAGAAGAGTGAAATTATGAATAGCTTGCCTAGCTGGTGTATGATATATTGTACAAAATTCTCGATTTAAAAATAAGATGTGGGGCGTGGTTTGCCATGAAATGGCTTCGGGCTGAAGGAGCTCCGCCGACTCGACCAATAAATCCCCCAACTATCCGGTAATAATCCGACGCAACAGAGCTGCTAAGGGCCGCTGTGCAGTGGAGAAGCCACCTGGCCCAAAACTGGTTTGGAAAAAACAAGCCGAGAGCTATAGAGACTTACCAGCATCGACGGTGGAAAACCTGCGGAGCTGGTTCGCGGCATCCCAGAAGAGCTGGCCCTGTTTGGTGAGATTGCTTCAATGAAGAGCTGACCGGCGAGAACGGCACTGAAGGAAATGTGCACTGCGTGAGGAATGAGGACCCGCTGTGCTCGAGGGGGGGCCTGACTGAGTCAGCAGCGAGAGAGAAGGCACGAGGACTGCGCAACGGACTCAATAGGCGGAGGGGAGGAGGGCCGAGAAGAGAACTGCGCTGTTTGTCGCCCCCCTCCGACGAAAACACACAGACCTGCGATAACGGGCTGGCGGTAACACGGAGATATCCGGTGGCTGCGGCGGGGACGAGCAAGGTGGACGGGAGCCACTGATCACCCGGCCCACCACTGTTAGGCCCTGAAGCAGCGGCCTAAATTTAAAGCACACTAAAGAAACAGTGCAAGTGGGTGATCCGGGGCGTGGATAGAGAGTGGCGCGCCCGCCACTGAAGTTGGGATCGGGCCCGCCTTAAGTCACCGCAGCCTGACAGAAAGAAATCTGTAAGCCTTGGCCCCCGCAAAGACATTTAATAAATCCACGGCCGCAACCACCTCAGTCCATAGGGCAAGCTTGCCAGGATTAATTATAAAGACTTCCCCCCCTGCTGGCACAACGGTGTTTCAGGGTGCAGCGCCTGGTCTGCTACGACATCAATTAAAACTGTGGGCGGTGAGCAGCCAGAAACGAGCGCACAGGCCAAGTGAAAAGGGCTTAGGTCATCCATGAAGGAGCGATGGTGAGGAAGAGATCTGCTGACTGCTCGGCGGTGGTGGTACTGAGGCGCGGTGGCCAATAACTGAAAGGTGGACTGAGGGAGCACCGCGGTCCTAGCCACTGCTAATAAGGAAATTGGTGACTCCCTCCCCTCCTTCTAGACAACAACAATAACTGAATTGAAGGGGGTTCAACAGCATCGGAATAAAAGTGGCCCAGATTGATACTCGGGCTGTGACAGACAACACTTCGCAAATAGGCCTGGGAAAGTATGGTATGGAATGAGGTATTTGGATCAGGAGAACCGACCCTGCAGGCTTAATTAAATATACCACAGGGGTGGGGGGAGTGCAGGGGGAGGGGTGGGGTCTCGGGCCGGGGGATAGGTGTCCAGTTTGGATAACCGACAGGCCAGCTAGAGCCTGTTTGGTTCTGCTGTAGGCGGCGGAGAGTACTGCTGTGATCAGCTGTGTTTTGGTGGCCCGGTAGGCCTGGGCCTGCTACTCCTTTCCCCCCTTCTTTAAAGTCGCAGAAAGAACCTCAATGGAATATCACCCGGTCAAAAGCCACAGAATCATGACGGGTGGGAGGGGCCCCCACCCATCGCAGCAAACAAAACTAGATAAGTATGCCCTGCCCAAAGATAGTTCGAATACAGCAACAGCAGCCACAGAGAACTCAGCAGAGGCCATCGCGGATGCAGCAGGACTCACTCTACAGGATATTATGACAGCAATACAAGGAGTAAGGACAGAACTGGTTTGTAAAATCGACACAGTGACAGCAAAGGTATCACTCATAAGGGCAGACCTTAGAAACCTGAGTTCAAGAGTAAAGGAAGTCGAAACCATGACAAGTACCCTCACAACAGACATCAAGGCACTGCAGAAACGAGTCCAAGAACTAACGGATGCAACAAGAGTAATTGAAGCAAAGCTAGAAGATCAGGAAGGGCGCTCTAGGCACAACAATCTCCGTATCATTGGAGTATCGGAAAGGGCGGAAGGCCCATTAGTGGAACTATATGTAGCGGATTTGGTACTGAACCAGCTCAAACCTGATGGACTCTCCAGATACTTCTCAGTGGAGAGGGCGCACAGAATTCCGGGTGTTCGACCAAAACCGGGAGCGCCCCCGCGCCCAATCATTGCCCGTATATTCAACTATCGAGATGCGATCTTACAGGCGGCCAGAAAATCGCCACCACTTAAAATTGACAATGCCACTATCTCCCTATATCCAGATTTTACAGCAAAAGTGCAGCAGGCGAAGAGGACATTCATTGAGGTTAAAAGAGTGCTGTGATTGAAAGATATTGTTTACTCGATGCTATTCCCATCCACCCTGAGAGTGTTGGCAGAAGGTAAAGTCTGGAGGTTTGCAATGCCAGAAGAAGCTCGGGAGTGGCTAGATGGATGTCGAGTTGCAGGAGGCTCGCGAAACAGGAAGGGACAGGTAGATGTGGTGGTAAGGGGATATGGGCCAGAGGATGATCCCAGTGGGAGCGCAGTCCAGCAAGCTGGGGCAAAGGAGTAACCCAGGGATCACGACAATTCCGGGGCGGGGGCGCATCAGAGGTGATGGAAAATACAAAGAACGCTGAGCTGATACAGGTTATGATTTCAATCCACATTGCTAGGATGAGAATGGAAGCAGATGCAATAGTATTAATTCGACATTTAAAACTGTGAGGTATAACACCAACCGTTATGTAGGATACATAAACTGGATGAGTATTCCAAACTTTGAACACTAAGAACCTAATAGCTTTAAATGGGGGGGAGGTGTGATGACTATGGCGGGCAATCATAGGCTACCACCTACCCAAAGTTCATTAGCTTAGTTAAGGGGTGACAGGTGCTCTGCAAATTGGGGGGATGGGTAGTTCACAACCCACAGTGCAGGGTAGCAGGGAGGGGGGAGTTCTTCTCGTGGGGTTTTGAAAAGTTCATGTTCTTAACACATTGTTTTCAATGCATGTACACAATACATTCCAGGGGAAGGGAGTGGGGAAAGGGAGAGATGAACACAATATGCACGCCTGCCTCCAAGCAGTACTGGTCTATTCAGAGAGGGCACCCGAAGAATGGCAAGGATGATAATGACCCCTCCCTGATGGACGAGTCCCAGTGCGTCCAATGTTGAGTGAGCCAGTCAGGCATGATCTCAAGATCATGACCTGGAATGTAAATGGCCTAGGCAACAAAATCAAACGCACCATGGGACTACAATATATTAGAAGACAAGCACCCCATGTAATTATGTTGCAAGAGACACACCTGATGGGCAACACATGTAGAGCGATGGACAGATTTGGGTATAAGCTTCAGGCACATGCTGGTTTCAGGTCCGGGTCCAGGGGAGTAGGAATTTTGGTTAAAATATCATTACCAATAGTATTTCAACAAACATGGCAAGATAAATTGGGCAGATACGTGGCACTATCTGGAACATGGGAAGGTCGTATCGTCAATTTATGCTCAGTGTATGTACCACCTAAAATGCACTCGAGTACACTGCCCGAATTGAGTGAGTTGCTACTGCAATTACCCGACGGGGTGCTAGTATTGGGAGGAGATCTAAATGCTGTAATGGACCCTGAAATGGACAGGCTATCACAGGTGGGGGGGATGGGAGGGATGGACACCCTGAAGACCTTTGTAGAGGCTATGGGACTGGCAGATATTTGGCGTGAACACAATCCACAGACCAAACAGTACATGTATTACTCAACACCACACCATGGTTACTCGTACTTAGACTACTTCCTGACTCAAGCGGTAATGTCGGGATGTTTCAGCAGAGCGCTGCATAAGGCCCGCGGTCTTTCTGATCACTCGCAAGTAGAGGTGAGACTAATGGGCCTTACCAAAACAAATACACTACCACCCCGCATTGACCCCTGGCTCCTCAAGAGCAAACAGATGAAATATAAGATACGAGATCACACAGTACAATATTTTCAGGACAATGTGGGCTTGGTAGAATCAACGGCAGTGATTTGGGAGGCATATAAAACAGTAATACGGGGGTACGTTCAGGCGCTGGCAGGAATAGAGAAAAAAGAGAGGAAACAGCAATGTGAAGAGCTTGAAAAGGAACTGATCCAATTAGACAAGAAATTAGCAGCCATGGCGCAGCCTGACCCGCCACTGACTCACACACAGTGACTGAAACAGCAAGAATTGTGTAAAATAGTGGAAGGGAAAGCTAGGGACCACGCAAGGCCAACACAGATGAGAATATATGAAATAGGATATAAGGCTACTAAATTGCTGTCATGGCTTGAAAAAAGAGATAGGGAGAGGAACTGGGTATTGAAAACTATTGATACGAATGGGGATAATTGCACCACCGGTGAGACAATAGCAGAGGCATTTGCATCCTATTATGAGCAATTATATAAGTCCTCGACAACCCGCACTGAGACTGACTGCGCAGAACTCCTGGCGGATATGCGCCTCCCCACCCTCACGGAGACAGACCAGGAAGACCTAGATGCATACATCTCGGGAGAAGAGATTTGCGGGCCATAGGTGCACTGCAGTCGAGTAAGGTGGCGGGACCGAATGGTATCCCGGTAGAATTATACAAAGGGGTGGCGAGTCTGGTGGCGCCACATATGTTGCATATGTTTGAAGAATCGCTAACAACAGGCAGGCTGCCAGAGGACCAGAGAATGGCGACTATTGTGGTTATTCCTAAGCAGGGCAAGCTGCCAGAAGATTGTGCCTCTTACAGGCCAATCTTGCTGTTAAATGTAGAAGCCAAAGTCCTAGCCAAGGTGGTTGCAACTAGGCTCTCCAGAGTAATAACAGGACTGATACACCCGGATAAATCGGGCTTTATGCCCAAGAGGAGTACTAGACTTAACTTACGACGACTGTGTGGGGTGTAGCCTGCAGTTAAATCCCAACAAGTTGAAAGTGCCTTGTTGCTGTCCCTGGACACCTGTATGGCGTTTGACTCTCTAGAGTGGAACTAGCTGTTTGCGGTGCTGGAAAGGCTGGGCTTCGGCCTGAAGTTCCGCACCTGGATAAAACTGTTATACACAGATCCCCTAGCTAGAATAAGAGTCAATGATACTGTGTCGTGGAGAGTAAGATTACAAATGGGCACAAGACAGGAGTGTCCGCTCTCGCCTATGTTGTTCACACTCGCATTGGAACCCTTGGCAGCGTGGGTCAGGGCGGATCCACTAATAAGGGGCATCCCGATTGGGGGAGAATGGGAAGAAAGAATATCACTATATGCGGACGATATCCTGTTGTATGTTACCAGGCCACGCCCCACAATACACTGAGCACTACATATATTTCAGCTGTTTGCCAGCTATTTTGGATATCGAATTAATAAGGACAACTCGCTAGTATTTGCTCTGACTGGAGAAGTACCAGAATTGACAGCCATAGTGGCAGCGTTACTAATTAAACTTAAATTTAAATACCTAGGCATAGTGATTACTCAAACAGAGCAGGAGTTCAGAGAGGAAAATTTAGCCCCCCAGCTTAGTCGACTAAGAAATGACGTGTCTCACTGGCGTAAGTTACCGCTTTCATTAATGGGGAGGGCCGCAATGTTCAATTAAGGCTGTTGCTGTGGGAACGGGGGTAGTCCCCGGATAGCGTTAAACAAGTTGCAGAGAGGGCCGTATGATGGAGGGCTGGCGGTCCAGAATATTCGTAAATACTTTTGGGCAGCGCAGCTATTGACACTAAATGACTGGATATTTGCAGGGAGAGATGTTATGTTATGTTATGTTAACAGAAACTTCTAAAGCGCACGGTCACCAAAGAGGTTTCATGGCGCTAATCTTGGACAGTATTTCGGCACACTAGACTATGCGTAAGCTTGCTCGAACAACCAGGTCTTAAGCACCTTTCTAAAACCCAGCAGGTTGTCACACTTCCTGATTGCCAGAGGTAAGGAATTCCAGAATTTAGGGGCAAGGTAGGAGAACCTACATCCACCCTGACGTTTAAGTTTAATGACAGGGGTAGTCAGTAAATGAGAATGGGCTGACCGTAGGTTACGAAGTGGGACATACTTCGCAGTCATGCTGCTGACAAATTTGGGGCTCCTACAATGCAATGCCTTGAAAATTAAGCACCCTGTCTTAAAAGCTGCACGTTGTGCGACAGGTAGCCAATGGAGTTTAGATAACCATGGTCTGGCGGATTGCCATTTAGGTTGTTTATAAATTAGTCTTGCAGCCTGGTTCTGTACCAATTGTAGGCGTTTAAGTAGGAACAGAGGCAGGCCCAGATAGATGGAATTTGAAAAATCAAGGCGCGAGAGAACCAGAGCTATCACCACCTGAGTCAGGGCTGAATGAGTCAGCAAGTAGGCAATCCTCCTAATCTTTCGCAATTGGAAAAAGCAGGAGAAAACCACTGCCCCCACTTGTCCTCTAAGCGAGAGGTCTGCATTTATAGTGACCCGGCCTTTCGAGTAAACCACTGGACGATGGGCAATGGGGGATACCTGAAAGCCCTCTACAACAAAAAAATCATTAAAGAACTCCCACCCATACACAAACAACGGTTAAAATATGGAGAGAAGCAAATAAATTCTTCGGTTGGGAAGGGAAATTGACAGAACGCACGCCTTTGTGGGAGAGGGATCTCTTAGCAGAGGTGCGAGAACTACAGGGGTTCAGGGCATGTGCCCTATTGGGCATTGAACACCTGGGAAATATCTGGAAAAGGGGAAAAGTTATTGACTTTGAAGAAATGAAATTTGAATACTAGATGTCAGACACAGAGAAGTTTAGATACATGCAGCTAACACATGCTCTAAGAGCACACATGCACAAGGGTGATCAAGTACCAGAGATCGCCCCGTTAGAAGACAGAATATTAACAGAGCCACTGAGGGATAAAGCAACATCGCTCATCTACAAAAAAATAATGAATAACGCTCCGGACCCACAAGTGGCTCTCAGGGAGCGATGGGAAACCGATGTAGGGCTTCTCGAGGAGGACCATTGGTTGGAAGTTACTCAGAGCCCTAGAGAGGTGGCCATGAGAGCACGGTTCAGGCTTATACAAATTAGGATCATACATAAGTCGTACACAACCAGGTCAGGGCTGTATGCAATGGGTAAATGCGACTCTAGTGCATGTGTGAGAAGCTGTGGGGAAGAGGGTACTTTTTTCCACACAATATGGGGCTGCCCTGAGTTAAGACACTATTGGGGTGCCATAGTGGCCACAATGTCTAAGATCGTGGGTCAAGAGGTCCCATTGGAAGCCCGCTGGCACATTCTATGTGTCAAGGGAGAAGACAACTGGACAAAATACATTTAAAAAAGGGTAATGCTAGCAGACATGGTCACAAAACGGAATATAGCCAGGGCATGGGGCAGGCCGTAGCCACCAACAGTGAGAGAATGGGAACAGGATCTTGACTGGTGCTGCTTGACACAGAAGGTGGTGTATCAGAGCAGAGGCTGCCACCAGAAATGGGATAATGTTTGGGACAGGTGGGCTGCGCACAGAGGACTGTAACTGATGAGGGAATACTTACCAGCAAACCTAGATAGCTTGATGCAAAACAACAACAAAAAAAAGTAATTGTAGGATGCTCACTAGATACTTCAGGGTAGGGCTAGGCGGGGATATGTACAAGGAGACTTCTGTGTATTGCAAATTGTGATTGACAAAATATGCTGGAATTGTAATAATGTAACATGCATTAATGTGTTGGAGAAAAAAAAAAAGATGTATTGGGAGACTACACTCAAAATATCGAGTAAGCAACGATTATTGTAGCCTGCCTAAAGGCTCTGTTGGAGGCATAGGGGCATATTTACTGATATTTTACACAATGATGGGCAGCAAGCAAAGTTGCTGCGCTGCGCAGTGGTGGTGGATCAATTTTCAGAGTGGGGGTGCTGCTATCAATATTACATCACTGAACTTAAAGGGACTGTAAAAAGTCCAAGGGGCATATTCACAAGGACTTATCGCCGAGTTATCGGCACTTTAGCGCATCAAAAGAGGAGATAGATTTATCGCCCCATTCACAAGCGGGTGCAAACTGCAGACATCACCAGTATTCCCACGATAACTGCCGCAACATTTATCTCCATGGGTGACACCACCAACTAACCCTAATGAGATGCAGAGTAGGCGTTCCCTTGCAAAAACACTGCAGTAGCAGCAGGTATTTAACACCTGCCAATTGCTGGTGTTAAGCAGGACGACTACCTGCAGCAGGTAACGGAGCCCCACCCACAGCCACACGCGAAGAACAACCGACGCCATGGAGCTACTCAACATGCAGCTTGGAGCCCCAACAGGGCCACAACACCCACCGGCACCACCCCCAGGACCGCCACCCCCCGGACTATTACAGAGGCGGCGCAGAGTAAGACAGCGGACCTACCGAAAACGCACCAGTCTCACAGACCTAATGCCCGAGGAAGTCATTGCCCACTACAGGCTCAAAAGGACAACCATCCTCCGCATCATGACCCACATCAGCCACAGGCTGACGGTCCCAACACAGCGGACAACCAACATCCCTCCACAGACAAAGCTGCTGGCTGTTCTGCACATGTTGGCCTCTGGGACCTTCCAGCCAACAACTGTCAGAGTCGGAGGAGTCTCACAGCCAGCCCTATCAAAGTCCATCACACCTGTCCTGGATGCCATCATCAGCTTCATACCCCAGTACCTTCACTTCCCCCACACTGCGCAGGAACAGCTGGAGACCAAGCAAGGCTTCTACGCCATAGCTGGATTCCCTCATGTGTTGGGGGCTATTGACTGCACACATGTCCTACTTGTGCCCCCTGCGGACACTGCACACATCTACCGCAACAGAAAGCACATGCATTCCATAAATGTGCAGGCAATAGTGGAACACAGGGGAATGTTCACCAATGTCGTCGCCAACTACCCAGGCAGTGTGCACGATTCCTACATCTTCCGCCAGTCCATCATCAACCAGCGCTTCCAAGATGGCACCTATGGAACTGCGCTGCTCGTTGGTAAGTACCAAATCAACACACCACACACCTGAAATCCACCATCACACAACGCACAACTGTGGGAATGCACACGTGACAAAACCACATACAACATGTCAATCAACATGCCCACCTACCAGACACGACAACGCAACTCCATTGGGATCCTGGGCTTCCCATGTACACAAGCCAGCTACATCATGGCACCACAGCCACACAGCAGCTGCATGTGTTGAGAGGCGGAAAGCAGGCATGTGTGAAGGAGGCAAGTGACCCACGAATGGGGATGTACACAACGACAAGTGTGGCGTGATTGAGCCGGACAGACTTGGGTATGCAAACCACAGATATGTTGATGCAGACATTAACTGCTGGAGTCCGGAGAGTAGTGGGCGCAACCATGTCACCTCAGGCTGTGGGGTAGATCGCGGAAATGTCGCTCGCTGCGTCCCCCCCTGTGTGCGTGAGCATAGTGGGTTGGCCAGGCCTGCGCAGGGGTGTGGATAAAAACACTGTGGCGCTGAGCATGGTGCTCTCCCGGAATGGTCAACGTGACTGCCAGGGCGGCGCCTCTCAGCCCGCCACGAGGCCGACGCCATGCGCAGCGAGGCCTGTGACCCTGTGCGCCTGCTGCACCCCAGGCTGCTGATTCCCAGACCTGGATTGCCCACCCCAGCGCACCCAGGCCGCACTGCTCACCTACCGACACCAGTGCGTGTCAAAGAGGGCCCACCACGTGCCAGTGCAAGCTCCAAGCCCCATGCCCGTGACCTTGGCAGCCTCCTCAGACCATCGCTGTCCTCCACGACACAGGCCCCCAGCAGTCCTTATTTGTTGACATACTCCACCGCTGCAGCCGGCCTACACTGCAGTCCAGTCGGTCCCACATCTAGAACTGAGTCTTGATTAATCAATGGCAGAGTTCATGCCAGTGAACGCAGGGAGAGGAGTGAGAGGAAGATGCGGTTCAGTCTGGTGGAAAAAAGGATCTCCGTTACGGAGGAGGTCGACCACTAGCAAGGACTGACCTGGTACCACTAACCCTGTACGCCGTGAGTCACCTTCAGCCTCCAGCAGAACATTGTTGGTGTCTGAGCCTGTGGCCTTGGGGTTGTCATCAGCAACTGGCAGGTACGGACTTGGTGTTTGGCATGAGTCTGTGGCATTCATATCTGCCATGTTGCCAGACACAGCTGGTATGTGCCCTCTGCATCATGCCCTGGGGGTACACCTTCCACTCTCCCCTGAGACACTCCGCGACAACCACCTTTGATACCTACGAGACCCTGCTCTGCTCTCATGACCCTACCCCAGTGCCCCACAAGTCAGCGTCCCGTGGCGGTAGGCCCGTGTCGACCGTTGTGCATCCGGGGCCACTAACTCTGTGCAACTCAAGTCATGGGCCCTTACTGGTCGAACATTGCATTTCTGAGTGCCTGATGACTGTTGTAGTTGTTGCCAGCACCAACCACTCCCTGGGGCTGGCTTACACTCACCCCACACACAGCCAGCACAGGCATCACTGGACTAGTGGGCCTGCCAACGCATCATGCCTAACCAAGTATTGACTCTTTTCTCTCTGCACTGTCACAGGTGATCAAGGATATGCACTCTGCCCTTGGATGATGACACCCCTCCGAGACCCGAATACACCCGCCCAGAGGCAGTACAATGCGGCCCACATACGCACCACGGGCATTGTGGAATGCACATTTGGCGTGTTGAAGTCACGTTTCAGGTGCCTGCACATCACAGGTGGAAGGCTCCTGTACAGCCCAGACATCGTGTGCAAGATGATTGTTGCATGTTGTGTGTTGCACAACATCTGTGTACGCACAAATGCCCCATGGATCCAAGTGCCAGAAGCAGCGGACGATGATGGGGACGATGGAGCAGGTGGCCCACATCCCACTACAGCTGCGGCAGGAATAGCCGGTAGGAACACCCTCATTGACAATTTCTTCACATGAGCACCTCACATTGTGACCGTCCCTGGCAATGATGGGACAGTACAAAATGTCCACAGGCACAGCATGTGTGAATAAAAAGGTAATTGCAGGTTACAGGTTGTACACATACATTGTCATGTCACAGTTTCCTGCTATGCCAGATGTGATTGGCCATGTTGTGCACATATGTGGCACCAGTTGTGTCCTGTGTTCTGTTGTGGAGGTGTTGCTGTTTGTACCACGATGTTGTCAATGTCGAGGTGCCCTTATTCTTATGTGTGTATGCTGCACGGTGGGTGAGTGGCTCCTGCAGCTCTGATTTGGCTGCCACTTATCGCTTTCATGCGGTGTGCCTTTCAGTTCTGTGCTTCTACAGTGCTGAGATGTTGCAGACTTGGGTAACTTGTGCTCTTTGTCGAGTTGTGACTCTTGGGCATGGTTTGTCCGCAGATGTGTTGTTGACGTTAGGGGTTGTTTGTGCAGGTGGATGTGTCCGAGTGTGACCTGCTCCTTTCCGGTTGTGGTCCGCACTCAGCCACCTCAGTGTCGTGGCGTGCACATTGTCATGATGATTGGACTGCAGCCATGCTACTCGTCATGTGGTGTCTCTTGCATTGTCAGTGTGGCTGACGTATATGCATGTTTGCTGTGTTTCGCACGTGTGCATGTGTTGGTTGTGTGATTGGTGATGTGTTGGGTGGGGGCCCCTTTGGGCACATGGTGGACGTGGGGCTACTTGGTGTTTGTGTGTGTGCTGAAGTGTTCCCGTGGGATCAGGGACATGATCCAGAGTCATTGTGGGTGTGCAGTGTGCTCTGCTTAATTGTGCATGTGTGCCATTGTGCCCATCTCCCCCTGTCCCCCCACTCCCTAGTCAGTACGCACCCTGTTGATGTAGTGTCGGGTCATGTTGAGCAGTGTCCGGATCCCCAACTCCTGTCACCATCACCCGACTGATGACTGTGGCCACCATTTTCTCCATGTCATTCAGCTCCTGGTGTTCTGCTGGCCCCCTCCTCCGAAGTACGTTGCTGCTTTCATGTTGGCAGCGAGTTTCTGCTTGGTTTTGCCATTCACATCAATACAGCGCCTCTTGTCCTCTTCCATTGTCCTCCTCGGCACTGCGACGGCATTCACATGGTCCAAGATGGTGTGCCATCTTTGCCTCTTTGTTGCCAATGACACGTTGGAGGTGACGTACAGTTGGTGGTGGTGTTCTAGCTCATCCGTGACGTTCATCGGGGTTTCCTGCAGACTGTACCCTGTCTTCCTCTTCCTCTGCTCATTGCCCTTCCACGACCCCTGGATTCCTGGCTGTTCCTCCGTGGGGCTTGTGGTGTTCATGTTGTCCTCTGCAGTTGGTCAGGGTGCATCCGTGGTACTCCGCAGTTCATTTCCTTTTTAGTGGCATTTTCCGTATGCTGTTCTTGTGCTTTTTCCTGCATTACGCATGGGTATTGCTGGGATCTCGCTGGTTATCACTGTTTTCTTATCGCGTTTGGGCCCATTGCGACTTTTTACGCGTTGGGGTTTGTGTTTTTATCTCCGTCGCGGTGGTTGTATCGCGGACATTGGCCGCGTTTTCAGGAGACTATCGCATGGTACCTCCGTGTTGTGAATTCCACGTTAACACAGGGTTATTTTCCCGCAATAGACTGCGATGTGTAAAGTTGCGTTAAGCTTTTTTGGAGATGTTTAGTGCACGTTCTTGTGAATATACCCCCAAGTGTGGCACAAAGAACGAGTGTTGGAAATGAGCTGCACCTATTCAGCAAAGAGCGGTAAGGGTGCAGTATGTATCTGGTGGTGAAATTTAGAGCAGACTGTCACAAATATGCCACTAAAGCATGTTATGGTAGTTATTTATCATTTACAGACAGCACATTTTTCCTTGGAATGGCCACTGACCTTGCACAAGCATTGTTTTAGTTATAAAACCATATACTGAACAAAAATAATGTATGAAAATCAGGTTTCAGTGATTGTAATTTGTGCATCAGCAAGTAAAGTGTCTTGACTTGTTTTGATTCTGTTAAAATATTTGTTTCCATCGCACTTCAGAATTACCAAAAAAGTCTTAAGTTGCACTTTTCAAGTATTGACATATTTTGAAAAATTGTACAGTTCATTATAGATATTTGAATTGTGTTGTGTGCTAGAAAAAAACACATCCTTCAGCCTTCCCTTTAACATCAGCAAGACTGCTACATTCTTCACTTTGCAAAATCCTCTCACTGGAATCAGAGAAAGAAAATTAAACACCAGTCTCCACTTAAACAGAATAAGCAGCAATTTATCAGAAGACCAAGCCTGACCTTTGTTCATTGTTTTTGAACGCACAGCAAATGTGACAGGATAAAAAAAAATGTAAATGCATCTTCATTGCTCATTCACCTTCTGAACCTCAGCATGTTTATTTTGGGGGTGCTGCAGCACCCCCAGCACCCTTACTTCCAGCGCCTATTTTGCTGTGTGAAATTAAGAGAGTAGACATGCACCATATTTACAAAGATGTGGAGCATTTTTGCTCCTTCTTGCTTTGGCTCACTGTGAACTGCCGAGTTCCAACGCAGGCACCCTTGCCTGCATCAAAACTGGCCTCCAACTCCTAAAGTATAATTTTACAATCTCTTACAGGCCTAGAGGAGATAGCCCCACTGATTAATTGAAAAGACACCTGGCTGAGTGTGACAACAAAGACAAACACCATTCCGCAGGCACAGAAGACTACATTATCTAGTGGCACAATGTCCAAGTCCCAGGGTGTAAAGGGTCGAGAGATTGTCAAATTACCAGCCACCGATGATAATGTGTAACTTGTAATCTCAACTTTCAAGCCACCCCGTCTAGAATAAGTTCCTTGCTGTTCACTTGAACAGAAGCGCATTTGCAATAAAAATCCTCACAGAATTTTGGAGGTTGCACAATTAACTGAGGCTCACCAATAATAAAGTAATTTTGAGATGGGACAGGATAAGTTGCCAAGATCGAATTGTAGGATTAGCCCATCAAGGGCACCAACGGATGGCTAAGGCAAATATGCATATTAAAGTAAAACTAATACCATATTAACAGTCGTAAGTAGTTGCCAACTCTATCAGGCTACTGAAATGGGAACTCATCCTGCACCTACTTGAACTGAGGATACATGTAGTACCCTTGGTTGAATGTCTGTGCTGTCTTTTATCTCATAAATGATGGTCTGCAACTACTGGTAACCATTGCCACACACTTAAATACCAGTGGTAGAAATTGTACCGTCCAATGCTTTTGAGCACATATAACCTAAGCTAGAAAATCCAATAGTGACTGCACAAGCTGCAGTGTTGCATTGCATTTCTTTACAAAGTCACGCAAGGTAGCAAAATTAACCTGTTGCATGGCTGTCTAAATCTTAATGTAAACTATGCATTATCATTGCATTGCCTTTAATGGCACAAGGACAGCACAAAGACTTAGTGAATCTCTAATAATTTCTTATCATTTGCCCATCTAAGAAACAGTTCACTTACATTTGTTTTGTGATTATGTGTTTCAGGGAATCTGAGATCTACCTAGCTCTTGACACCTCTGAGGAGCCAACAAATTCAGGGGAAGTCCACTTTAATGAGGCCCAGGTTAAAAGGAGAGGTCCTGTGGAGCCTGCTTTTGGACTACGGAAAGCCCTGTTCAGGTGCCTGGACATGACACTGGACCCTCCTCTACTCTACTGGCAAAGCCTGCAAGTTTGTGGTGTTCTGTTGAATGCTTTACAGCTTTGCCCTGTGGAGGTACAGACAATTCATTTCTGAAGACAATTACCAGTAAAAACCCCATGGGGATGTTAGTGACAGGCATCAGCAAGGATGATGATAAGTAATGAGGATAAAGGCACTGACATCAGACGGGAACCCACTGAAAACAGATTTGGCTGATGGTAAGCAACTGTAAAGTATGTGGCATTTGTTGATCTGCTCAATAAACATATCCACTTTGTGTTTTTAAAATATTATTTGGATGAATAATGTATTTGAATTTAGACTAATATATATTCACAACCAAAAAGTTGTAAAGCAGTTAAGGTTGGCTTGTAAAAATGTTGGGATAGACAAAAAATGTGAAGACAATGTTAGCATAACTCTCATGATTTTATCTTCTCAATCCATCCTTGGTCATGTCATCCTGTCATCTGCTGGGTGCTACTGCTAGCAAGCAAATCGATGGAGTCTTCGAACTGTTGCACAGATGATGATTTTGCTAAGATCTGCATTAAAGTTGCTTACCATTGGTGAAATGGTTGTGATTCAGTTAGTGGTAGACTTTCTCACAATCATGAAGTGATTCTAATGTACATGAGTTGTCTGAGAAGCTGGCCTGAAATATGATGTCCACTAAAGTACGTGGGCAACTTGCACAAGTCCAGACAACCCTTATGGTGATTTAAGAGGTCTTAGACAACCTTAGAAAGCTCTCTAAGTGGTAGCTGTGGAGAGCAGCCTTCAGACTTAATCATTGAAGAAGTGTAAAGCAGCTTGTTTTACCAGAATATAATCTTATAGTATAGATTAAGTGAAAAATAACCACACCAAGTATTTATAAAAATATGTATTTATTATATAATACTCTCTAGTACGTTTGAATATCTCCAACACGGAGATAAACACAAAGCACACATTAATGGATCAAACCATATACTAAGAAAGTGGTATAAGAACCAGAACTCAGATCAAGACAGGATCGATAGGACGTAGAAGTTCTGAGACCCCAAGGAACCACCCAAGGTGAGTAGATAGGGACCCCACGGAGAGTGTGTGCAGTGTGGAAACACGACTGTGTGCTCCGTACAACTCTATGTGCACGTCGAAGTTGGAATTTTAAAGGTTAAGGACCCTTCCTAGTGGACCCTGGAGGAACCCCTTGAAAGACAGAAGGTTTGAGAGCCACCCCACCCGTGGATACCCTAGTACCCACGTTACCTACACCACGGGAGCCAGGTGCATACGTGTGAAGTGGTGTCGGAAACCGCCTTAAAACCCAATGGAGGACTTCAGGGAAAGTGCCGCTGCTGGAAGAGGAGAAAGTGTCTGTGGGAATCCAAACATGGATTCTTGAAGAGGAGTAACTGAAAGCAGAGGGGTCAGAGTCTATGTCACTCAGGAGTGACCAGGAGACTTGGAAGATGAATGCCCTCCGATGTCGGGTGCTTCAGGGAAGATGACGAGAACCTTGACTCTGCAGCTGTGAGGACCAGGTGATGCTGAGGAAGACCAGGAACCAGGTACGAGCTGTCGCATGAAGGATGTCGAGTGCTGAGGGGTCGGTCTCTGGCGGGAGCACCAACAAGACTTGGCAAATGCAACCCATGCAGGAAGTCGAGAAGGTGCAAAGTTGGGACCAGCAAAGTCCAGGGGACTCACCACAAGCAGGGGAGTCAGGGTAGGCCCCAAGTAATCAGAGGAGCCCAAAAGAAACAACGGTGACCCTCCAGTGGACCCACAGGCCGGAGGCACTGGAGTCGCAAGAAGACCTCAATCAACTCACCAAAAGATGCAGGCCATGATGCACACGATGCGGTGTGGCTGAAGATCCTGGTCACTGGAGGTGCTCAAAGTTGGGGCTACTTGGAGCCCGAAGATCTTCTTGCAAAGAAGCCAACAAGCCTTTGCAACTGCAAGTTGGACGTGGTGCACAGAGGTTCGGTTATTGCAACCCCCACGAGGGATAATGACCCTTAAACTTGATGAGAGGGCAGGGCAGACCTCGCGAGCAGTGGAAAACTATCACCTGTGTTGCAGAGCCCACGGAGTCTGGAGGAGCTTAGGATCTGCAGACCGGTCTACTTAGTTGCGGTGCCTCCAAATGCAGGGGAGTGACTCCTTCACTCCAAGGGAGATTACTTCAGGTGTCTTTGATGCTTCATGGGCCTTGGAAGGTTCCTGTATGATGCACAGGCACAGATGATGCAGCAGACTAGAAGGGAGACAAAGTCAGGCCCAAACAAAGTCCAGCGAAGTCCAGAGTGCCCAGACTGTAGAAGTGCAATGGTGTCTGATCTGAATCTTATCCCACGGCAAATCTAGGAACCTACACCCAGGGAAGCCCTTAAGTAACCCAGGGAAAGGGTTTGGATGATTCAGGGGAGGTTACTCCCATGTCCTTTGTACAGTTTCGCGCCAGAGCAGGAGCCAACGGCTCCCAGGACTGGTATGAACTGGACTATGCACAGGGGCACCAAATGTGCCCCTCATGCAGACTTTCTGGCTCTGGCAAGCACACCCACCCAGCCCTAATACACTAAATCCTGTCTGGGAGGTGGTCACACCTCCCTGTGACAGGATGCCTTATGTTCTACCTTCCTCTGCTCGAGCTTGGCTCAGCAGCAGGAGGGCAGAAATGTGTCTCTGGTCGGCAGCAACCATTTTGTGCTATCTGGCACTAGAAGGCCGGTACCGGGAACACTGAGAGCCTAATGGAGGGCTCTTCCAGTGCTTGGAATCATACCTCCCACACCGTTTACAGTGTGGGGGTATGATTCCAACATGTTTGATACCAAACATGATAGGATTTGTTGCAGCCGTTTTCGAGATGGTCATCGCGTAATTACTCGGTGCCCCTTTATATAGTACATGGCTGCTTCACTGACAACCCGGGAGAATGGACTCCGTAGGCTGCAGGTGTGTCCTGGTCATGCAGGGGCACCCTCTCACTTAGAACCAAGCACCCTGCCTTCAGGATTGCAAAGGCCTGTAAAGGGGTGACTTATAGATTTTAAGAGCAGTGACCCTTAGATATAGTAAACCTATATCTTTAGTAAGTGGTGCAAGAAACCAACTTACACAGGCTGCAATGGCAGGCCTGTAGTTTCATTTTGAATGGTCTCTCATGGGGGGCATAATACATGCTTCAGCCCATGGGAGGCCTCTGGGTACCTATGCCCTGTGTACATGGGTACCATATACTAGGGACTTATAAGGGTACCTCAGTATCCTATCTGGGATGTAGCTAAGTACTGAACTCAACAATGTAGGGAGAAAGCAGATAGACTGGGGTCTTGATTAGCAGGATTCCAGTTAGACTAGTCAAAAACCAGCATAGCATCATGCAAAAAGTGGGGGTAACCATGCAGAAGGATCCTGCCTTCCTACAAGTTGTGTCAAAGTGACCTGATGTGATCTGTGTCTCAAAGTCTACAAACTAGACTTGATGGTATAAGCAGTTTCCTTGCTGTGGAAATTTGGTATATCTTATGTCTTCATTTGAGCATGTCTGTGGATAACACAAGGGCAGCCAAATGTGTTGGTCATGACTAACATTTGGGCTTGTACTGTATTTAGGCCAGTTTTCACCTAAATGTTACACTGTCTTTATATCTTCACAGTAGGAAAATTCCTTTAATACCTTTCATTGGAAAAGTCACAAATATTTTTTTATACTCAAACTTGTACTTCCTAATGTGTCTTCTCTGCATTGTCTGTATTTAGTTCCACTATGATTGTTTGTGATCTGGTCCAGCTGATCCTCTTGCCCCGTAACTGCACCCATCAGGCCTCTACTCATGGCATTGACATTGGCGATGGCAATCTCAGCCTCCCTCCTCAAAGCAGGTCCTTCCCCAGCCCTTACCATACTACACTGTGAAATTGATAGTTTGGCCACAGGTGTGGTATGTCTTGACTGCGCAGCAGACGTTATGACTGTGGCTGTCACAGGAGCCAGAACAGGCATATAGGCCTATAGAAATTACACTTATTTTTTACTAGAAGGGAGATTTGGTTGCATGATGGCAGTGGCCTACTGTGCTCCTTACATTTGCTGAAGTTGGCATTCATGATGTGCTACTACATGTGTGACAAATTACTCCTCAGATACCTTCCATATATGAGTTTATAGAACCATAAGCAATGAGATGGATCCATGTCACAATTACACCGCTTTTGTATTCCTTGATTTTGATTTAGTGTATCATTATAATTAATGTCTTAGTTCAATAGGGTAACTAAAATTTAACAAAACATCCGGAATTATTTGCTATGGTAAAGGAAAACCCTGAACCAGAACAGTTTAGTCCAGTGACATGGATCCATCTTGTCTATCTTCTACTTCTGGCGATTTCTAATATGACATTTCAGTGGCTCTGAGTGTTAGTATGGACTATCTGATTGTGATAAGAGTGGGTGTACCTAAGAGTGGGGTAACCTAATAGATGTTGCCATTACATAGGGGAGGGTGTGAGTTGACAAAATGTCAATTTACACCTGTTTGAATGGGTCGCTAATACTATTTGTGTTAAGGAGAATTGTGTGACAGAGTGAGGGCATGGTAAATAGTGATCACGTTGGGATTGTAATGAGTTGAGAAAGACATCAAGTAGACTACTTGTGCGAATAGGTTGACATTAGTACAGTGATTTGTGTTAAGGTATAGGGCTGCCACAGTGTGCAAAGGGTAGATTTGTTAGTGAGAGTGCTCATGTTTGCACTTACCAGTGCCCACTCTGTTGGAAGGCCCATGGTACCTTTAGTAGAGTATGGAGAACAACTTCTCCTCCCAGGGCATGGGGCTGAGGTACCTAGGAGAGCCATCTTCAGTTGCTAGGGCCTCTTAGTGTTCCCTGGAAGTGTGAATGGATTAGCCCCTGCAGTTCATGCCACAGCTTGTGGATACCCTCCTGTGAATGTCTGGTGTTTGAAACAGCATTCACCTTGTCTACAATTCTGGACCACCTGTCCCTTCTCTGGCTCATGGTTGTTGTTGGGACCTGTGCTTAAAAGAACTGAGGATCGACCCCAATTATCATCCACAGTCATCTGATTTTCTGAGAATCTGGGTACTCTTCTCCCAGACATCTCTATAAGCTGTCTACCCAGGAGCTCTGCCCTTGTTGTGTGTGGTGAGTGAGAAATGGTTTGTATGGTTTAAGGAGTATCTTTTGTAATGGAAACTTCAGGCATTGTTGAAGAGTAGATTTTGAACACTTATGTGTTGACAGACATGTCAGCAGGGTAATTCTGACAACGTATCTGATCAAGTCCTCTCAAAATAAGGTACCTCTGTGATGAGGTCCAGGTGAAGCCTCCAGAGTTCTTAGCAATCCAAAAGTGTTCTAAGTCCCAACTTTTCAGATTGTCTAGAGCTGTTCCTCTTGGTCACTGCTAAGGCTCCGAGGACCTCAGTCACAGCACCCAGAGGCCAGGACCCACTCCATAAGAGGCCAACAGCCTCAGTAGCTGGTTCAGTAGCTAATGGTCAGCAGGAAAAAGACCTTGTGCAGCTTGTTGCATCCCTGAAGTCACACAGGAGGTCTTCCAACAGACCTTCAATGCCAACTTCTGCATCTTGGGTACTCATTGAGCAGGTCTAGACCTTCAAGTCTTCATATAGGCCACAGGCAGCAGTTCAAATCCTCTTCTATTCAGCCACAGGTTCAGGTATGTTCTGATGAGTTGTAGATGAGGTGCCACTTTTATAGGATGCACAAGCCAATTTGCGGGGCATGACTCCTGAACGCTCCTTAAACAAAGGGAACACAGCTTCAAAAGGCAAACCTTACCACTTCTGTAGTGCATCATGCTTGCCTTATTGCAAACTATCCCACAGTGTACTCTTCTCCATTAAGTTCAACAATGCAGTACCCTTTTGCTCTTGAAGACGGCTGGTGTCTCAACCAGAGGTACATCAAGGAAATTAGCAGTTGCCTCCTCCTCACTATACCAAACTGGTTCTGAGTCCATCTATCCCTCTCACTGGGTAGGTGGTAAGCTGGTTACACTGTGCTGTGGGATCAAATTACTTTTCTTCTGCAGATCTCCCTTGTGGGTTAACTATGAATGGGCAGGCCTCACCCAGTTCTCTTTCGGGTAATGAAGTTTATGAACGCTCTCCAACTATTCTTTCTGAGTTGAGAGGATACACATATTTTACACCCAGGTTTTTCTGCCATAGGGCTAAGGTATTGTCTGTGCTCTGGGAAGAGTTTTCACAACTCATCAAGGAGAAAGTGCTCAAATGGGCAGCTACTGGCAGGCTAATGCTAAAGACAGACTCTAACCATTACAATTTACATTTCTTGTATTACAAAAAATCCAACTTCAGCATTGGACTGAATTTTGGATAAATCTTAAAAACAATGCATTTTAGTTTCCCCCAATAGGTTCAGCAAAATCGGTGTACATTGAAAATATCTATTTGGGGGCTAGCCACTGTGGGAGCATGTCAACACTAGGTACTGAACATTGAGGGTTACAAGTCCTAACTAGAGGTGGCTTATTTAACTTTTACATGTAGGTTTCTTTCTTGTCAAAAAAGGTCATTTTGGCAAGCTTATCTACAGGTTTTAAAACTCCAGCAGTAAGGCTACACATTTTGGCCTGAAGCCATTTTTCTTTGTCAGCCTTAGTGGATGGCACAACAAGTGCTGCAGCCCACATGTTGTGAGAAGTTGGCCTGGTATATGCTGTCCACTAAATAAAGTGGGCACCTTGCACCAGTCCAAACGACCCTCATGATGTATGAGGTCAAAGATAACCTTTAGAAAGCTATCCTAGTGGTAGCTGTGGAGAGAAGCTTTCAGGCGTAGTCTTGAAGTAATGTAAAGCAGCTTGTTTTACCAGAATATCACCTTTAGTATTAATCAAATGAAAGGAGAACCACACAGTAGTTATAAAAACATGTATTTATTTATATAACACTCCATAGTACCCTCTGCATGAGGGTACAACACAAAGCCCACAATACTTTAGCAAAGAAACAGTTGTAAGTAGCACAATACACAGTGGGCTCCAGGGGAAGACCAAACCATATACTAAAATAATGGTATAAGAACCACGACTGGGGTCGCGACAGTGTCTAGAACACGTAGAATCGCTGGGACCCCAAGGAACCACCCAAAGTGAGTAAAAAGTGACCCCATGGAGGACGGGTGCAGTGTGCTAACACGACCGCGGGCTCCGTACAATTCTATGGGGAAGTCGCGGTTACAATTTTAAAGTTTAAGGACCCTTCTCAGTGGACTCTGAGGAAACCCTTTGGAACTTAGGAGGTTGGAGAACCACCCCACCCGTGGATACCGGAGTACCCGAGTTACCTATCCCAGAGGAGCCGGGTGCATTGGGCCGGAGTGGTGTCGGAAACCGCTGTTGTTTTAAATAGAGAGCTTCACAGAAGAGCTGCTGCCGGGAAGGAAGAAAGTGTCTGTAGGAATCCAAGGGTGGATCCGTGATGGAAGGAATCTGAAAGCAGAGGGGACAGAGTCTGGGTCACTTCAGGGTGACCAGGCGCTCGGTAGACGAATGCCCACCGATGTCGGGTGCTTCAAGTGCAAAAAAGGGATGCTTGACTCTGCAGCCACGAGGTCCAGGAAACATCGAGGATGACCAGGAGCTGTATGCAAGCTGTCCCACAAAGGATGTCGAGTCCTGAGGGGTCAGTGTCCGGCTGGAGCACCAACAAGCCTTGGCAATAGCAACCCATGCAGGAAGGTCAAGCAGGTTACGGTGTAGACCAGCAAGGTCCCGGGGACTCACCAAGCAATGGGGAGTCAGGGCACATCTGGAGAAACCAGGGAAGCCCAACAGAATTCAAGATGACCCTCAAAAGGACCCACAGGTTGAATGACCAGGAGTCGCGAGGGGACCTCAAGCAAGATCACAAAGTACTAGCCCACGGAGCACTCGGTGCAAGGAGGCCAGAGTTCTTTGGTAGAAATACTGCTCAGGGTTATGACTACATGGAGTCCAATGTACAAGCTTAGAAATTGCCAACAAGCATATGCACTTGCAGAAGTACACGTTGCACAGGGGTTTGGGTTATGTGGTCCCCATGAGGGATACTGACCTCAAACTCAGTGAGAGGGCAGCTCAACCTCAAGGAACCTTGGAACCCACCTCCTGTGTTGCTGGAGCCTTCGGAGTCCACAGGAGCTCAGGATCAGCAGACCAGTCAGTTGCATTACGGTGCCTGCAAATGCAGAGGAGTGACTCCTTCACCCCAAGGGAGATTCTTCAGTTGTCCTTAATGCTCCACAGGTCCTGCACAGAGCCTATATGGTGCAAGGGCACAGATGATGCTTTGGACAGAGAGGGAGAAGAAGTCGGGCCCAGTCGAAGTCTAGAGTGTCCAGACAGTTGAATGTCAGTGATTTCTTGTTTCAGAATCTTGTCTACGTCAAATTTAAGGTCCTACAGCCAAGTAAGCCCTTATGTACCCACGGGAGAGGGTTGGACAGATTAGGGGGACCCTCCTAGGGGAGGGTCAGGATAGAGGAGAGGTTACTCCCATGTCCTTTGTCCAGTTTCGCACCAGAGCAGGTGCCAACGGCTCCCAAAACTGGTTTGAGCTGGACTACGCACAGGGACACTAAATGTGCCCCAGGTGCAGACCTTCAGGCAGTTTGGAGGTGCTCCCACCCAGCTCCAATACACTAAATCCTGTCTGGGAGGTGGTCACACCTCCCTGTGACAGGATGCCTATTGTGCTGCCTTCCTCTGCTCGAGCTCGGCTCAGCAGCAGGAGGACAGAAATGTGCCTCTGGTCGGCAGCATCCATTTTGTGTTGTCCGGGTCGAGAAGGCTGGCACCGGAGAGACCAGTGTCCCCACGAAGCTTGCTTCAGAAGGGTGGAATCATACCTCCCACACTGGTTACCGGTGTGGAGGTATGATTCCAAGGTTTTTGATACCAAACACGACATGTTTTGTTTCAGCCGTTTTCGAGATAGCATTTACCGCAAGTTTATAATGCACCTCTACCTATATGTCTGGCTGAGTCACAGACAACCTGGGAGAATGGTCTCCGAAGGCTGCAGAGGGGCTCTGCTCATGCAGGGGCACCCTCTCATGTAAAACCCAGCACCCTGCCTTCAGGATTGTTATGGCCTGCCATAGGGGTGACTTATAAGTTTTAAGTGTAGTGACCTATAGTTATAGTGAACCTATATCTAAAGTAAGTGGTGCAAGCACCAGCTTACACAGGCTGCAATGGCAGACCTGTAGTTCCATTTTGCATGGCCTCTACTGGGTGGCATAATACATGCTTCAGCCCAGGGGAGGCCTCTGGTGTACCAATCCCCTGGGTACATGTGTACCATATACTAGGGACTTATAAGGGTTCCCCAGTATCCAATATGGACTGTACCAAAGTACATGGCATAACATTTCTAAGGAGAAAGCAGATAGACTGGGGTCCTGATTAGCAGGATCCCAGTCAGACTTGTCAAAAACCAGCAAAACACCAGGCAAAAAGTGGGGGTAACCATGCAGTCAGATCCTACCTTCCTACACATGTGACATTTGGCTATCCATGTCATTGATGTATTTTCTTGCACCACATACTATACCCTCACTGGAATCACAATAAAATAACAATCAGGAGTTAGCCAATTCTGTCATGTTTGTAGGAGTCTGTCATGTTTTTAGGAGCCAGGGTGTGTGTATTGGGGAGTGGACAGCTGTGCCCCAATGTGCAGAGTTAAAAAAAACAATAGCAACAGTCCACACAAAAATGGGGGAGACCATTCAAAAAATAAAAGCGTTTATTTGCCTGTGGGTCAACCAGATAGTACAAAAATCTCTATTATTTACCCAGCGGCTGGCAAAATAGTACATAATCTCTGCTGTTTAGCCGCCCATAGACTAAATAGTAGAGGTGATTTACATTTCGATCAGAGTCCTGATACATAGTGTGAAGGAGGTCTTTATTTAGCTGGCCATAAAGAAAAAAGGGACTCCAGGCCATAGTAGTGTGGTGGCTACTTTGTAATGGGGATGCAACATGTGTGAAGCATTTGAAAGTAAGTGCATATACAAATGTTCAATAGTTTGTAAAAGGGTAAGTGCATGAACTAAGCAAAGCTATTTACAGATGGAAAAAATGTAAAATACATTTTTAATAAAAACATGTATGTTATTTTAATATTCGAGTAAGACGTAAAAATCAAACATAAGCTTCAGGATATGGCACACAGATATTTTGCGCTTAAGTATTTGGCTGTCAGCGAAGAATACTGGGTATGGTTTTAAAGCATGTTACATAAATGTTTGTAATGTTCATGATGCTCCTTTTGATGATTTTAGGGCTGGGCTCTTTTTGTCATCATATCGAAGTTCTTGTGTTAGCTCTAGGCTTCTGTTTAAGGAGGGATTGTGCTTGTTTAGTATATCAAATCTGGCAACACAGCAGCAGTCTACAAGCAGCAGCAAAAAGGAAATATAGATAGATAGGTGGTATCTGGGCTCCAAAGAGAGGGACACATACAGTAGGTAATTGGTGTTTGGGGGCACAGTGCTTTGGGGAACTCGCAGGAGGTAAATTGAAAAAAGACACTGTAATGGAACTTCTATGAAATGAGGAAGTGTAAGCAGGAGACAAGTAAGTAATACATCTTAGTAATTCACAGGCGGGGTTCACTCTACTGTCTGTGAGTAAACATACTTTTTCATACTATTCACCCAGCAGAGTAGGTTTAGGGCATTGATACTTACAGTCCCATTTCATGAGCTGCCCCTTCAGCCACACTGACATTTTAGTCACCTGCGCAATGCATCTTGGGAATGGAAGTTTAGATTTTTAACATGTTAAGCAGTGTTTTAAGTGGGCAAGGTCCTGTCTTTACTGGGCCCTCATGTCTGTGCTTGACAATGTTATCTCTGAAAAAGAAATCTGAAAGTCCAAAAATAAAAATAAATCCTTATGACAGACATGGAGGCAGTACCTGACTAAAGTCCTTCTAGAGGGGGCGCTGGAGAAGGAAGCAGTAGGAGAGGATAACGAGTAGGAGAATAATGGTCAATGGGTGGATTGCTAGGTGGGCTAGAAGAGCCAGGACCACAAGGACCAGGACAATAAGAACTCGGCCCAGGGAGACCTAACCTATGATGACCAGGGTTACCAATGCCAGAGGGAACCAGGAACACATAGACGATGAGGAATAGGACAATGATAAACAGAACTAGGGGTACCAGGACCAGGGTGAAAAGGATTAGGATGGTCATGAGGATTTGGAACAGGGGGATCTCGACCCAGTGAACAAGAGGGAGAAGGAACAAAATGCCCCGGACAATTGGACCATAACGACAAAGAAGTCTATGAGGACCTATGCACCCCGGCCAGGATCAGAGGGATTAGGACTACCTGGACCAGGAGTAGCAGACTGAAAGAAATTGGGTTACTGGTTGAGGTGGGTGGAACCCTACTCAAACAGTGAACATAATCCTTGTAAGTGTGAAATCACAAGCAAACTCCATATTAACCTGTCCATGACCCTTCAGGTAGCTTGGCACAGAGCAGTCAGGCTAAGCTTACAGGCATTTATTTATGCAGCATTTCAAACAGTAATAAAGTGAAAGCACAATACAAGGAGAATGCCAAACTAGAATAGAAAAATAGAACACATTTTAATAAATACAAGAAGACCAGAACAACAAAAATCCAAAAATGTAGAACCAGAGATATGCAATTTTAAAGATTTCAGTGAATATAGTGCCAAAAAGTACAAAGCAGCAACTGTTGCTATCAAGTGGCGCCACAATGGGATAAAGTCACAAATTCAGCCTGCCCACAAGGACCCCCTGGGCAAAAAAAAAAAAAAAAAAAAAATTTAAATCGGCAGGATGCGCTCAGGGTGCGCGAATCCTGCCGGAAAAAAAAAAAAATCGAAGCGCGGTCTCCCGCGCTTCGATTGCATTTTGCCCCCGGGTGGCCCAAGTCCCGGGGGCATGGTGGGGGGGATAATTTAATGTGTGGGGGGCCTCAATGGGCCCCCCAAGCCCTGGGGACCGCCACCCCCTGGGGCTTTATTGAAAAAATAGTGCGGGAGGGCTCTTCTGCCCTCCCGCAGCCCCAGGGACCGCCACCCCCCGGGGCTTCTTTTTTTTATTTGAATAAGGTGTGGGGGGGGGGCTCCAGCCCCCCCACACGCCCCGGGGACCACCACCTCCCCGGGGCACTTATAAAATAAATGTGGGGGTCCATTTCGGACCCTCAGAGCCCCGGGGACCACCAGCTCCCCGGGGCTGTGCAATTTAAGGGAGGGGGCCGCGCGGACCCCCTCCTGGAGCCCTTGATGGCCCTGGGGACCGCCACCCCCAGGGCCGGCTCCTGCAGTGTCCCGGGGTGCCTACCCCGGGACACTGTAGTTGCTATGGCAGGACGGGAGCCTCGCGGCTCCCGTCCTGGCAGAGCAAACTGCTTTGGATATTGGAAGAGAGAGCAGGAAACCTGCTCTCTCTTCCAATATCCAAAGCACATTGCTTTCCACATGGGGAGCTGCATCTTAGCAGCTCCCCATGTGGAAAAGCATTGCCGGCTCCCAAGGGACGCGGGGAGCCGGCGGGACTGTGGGGGGATTGGGGACCCCCCACAGTCCCCAACGGAGAGGGCCAGCCCCGGGGATGGGGTCCCCGGGGCAAGTAGTGGCCCGGGAGGGGGCCACGCGGCCCCCTCCCCAAAAATAAAAAATAAATTAAAAAAAACGGAAAGGCCGGCCCCGGGGGATGGGGTCCCCGGGGCCTTAAATGGCCTGAGGAGGGGGCCACGCAGCCCCCTCCAAAGAAAAAAAAAAAATCGAGGCCATGCCCCGGGGATGGGGTCCCCGGGGCCAATACAGGCCCAGGGAAGGGGGGCCACGCGGCCCCCTTCCCGTTTTTTTTTTTTTTTATTTAATTAAAAAAAAGGGGTAAGGCCCTGGGGGATGGGGTCCCCAGGGCCCAAAAACAGGAAAAAGGAAGGGGGCCACACAGCCCCCTTCAGGAGACAAAAAAACGATCGGGCCCGCAGGCCCCGCCCCTTTCTTCACCACTCTGCAAACGCGCCCCTGGCGCGTTTGCAGAGGGGAACGAATTCCCCTTGAATACTAGGGGTCCCTGGGGCCAACTAGCCCACCAGGAACCTCCAGTATGCGCCAGGGCTGCGTTGCAGAGAGGTGTACAGAGGCCACGCCCCTTTTACACCTCTCTGCAACGCAGCTCTGTGGCGCTTTTGGATATACCTGTTGGGCTAGTTGGCCCCCAGGGACCCTCAGGATTCAAGGGGAGTTAATCCCCCGACTTAAAACGCGCCACCGGGCGCGTTTGCACAGTGGTGTAGGGAGGGCGGGGCTTCAGGTGACATCTGTGCAAACGCGCCCCGTGGCGCGTTTTAAGTTGAGGGATTAAATCCCTTCAATCCTGAGGGTCCCAGGGGCCAACTAGCCCAACAGGTACATCCAGAAAGCGCCACAGAGCTGTGTTGCAGAGAGGTGTAAAGGGGTGTGGCCTCTCTACACGTCTCTGCAACGCAGCCCCTGGCGCATATTGGAGGTTCCTGGTGGGCTAGTTGGCCCTAGGGACCCTCAGGATTCAAGGGGACTTAATCCCCCAACTTAAAACGCGCCACGGGGTGCGTTTGCACAGATGTCACCTCAGGCCCCGCCCCCTCCCTTCACCATTGTGCAAATATTCTTCTAAAATCATCCGAAATACGAATTCCGATTTACTCACCTGTTATAAGGAGAGACCTCAGTGCTGTATCTTTCAGTCCAGTACTGGTCCTGAAAAGTAATTTTAACCGTACTTACCAGTAACTTGAATTTCCTTCCATAGGATATCATTGCCTGCTTTTTGCTGAAAAAGTTTCTAAGTGTTGATTTTTGAAACCTACAAATATTCCTCTAAAATCAGCCGAAATACGAATTCCGATTTACTCACCTGTTATAAGGAGAGACCTCAGTGCTGTATCTTTCAGCCCAGTACTGGTCCTGAAAAGTAATTTTAACCGTACTTACCAGTAACTTGAATTTCCTTCCATAGGCTAACATTGACTGGTTTCACTTGGAAATTCTTCTAAGTGTGGAGTTTTGGAACTTTAAAATATTCCTCTAAAATCAGCCGAAATACGAATTCCGATTTACTCACCTGTTATCAGGAGAGACCTCAGTGCTGCATCTTTCAGCCCAGTACTAATCCTGAAAAGTAATTTTAACCGTACTTACCAGTAACTTGAATTTCCTTCCATAGGATATCATTGCCTGCTTTTTGCTGAAAAAGTTTCTAAGTGTTGATTTTTGAAACATACAAATATTCCTCTAAAATCAGCCGAAATCCGAATTCTGATTTACTCACCTGTTATCAGGAGAGACCTCAGTGCTGCATCTTTCAGCCCAGTACTGGTCCTGAAAAGTAATTTTAACCGTACTTACCAGTAACTTGAATTTCCTTCCATAGGCTAACATTGACTGGTTTCACTTGAAAATTCTTGTAAGTGTGGAGTTTTGGAACTTTAAATTATTCTTCTAAAATCAGCCGAAATACGAATTCCGATTTACTCACCTGTTATCAGGAGAGAACCCAGTGCTGCATCTTTTAGCCCAGCACTGACCCTGAAAAGTAATTTTAACCGTACTTACCAGTAACTTATCTTTTCTTCCATAGGAATCCATTGTCTGGTTTTCAGCAGAAAAGTTTCAAAGTGTCGATTTTCACAAACTACAAATATTCCTTAAAAATCGCCTGTATGACTTAAACGCATTTTTTCAACTGTTTACAGGAGATGCACCAGTGCTGGATCCAGGATCCAACACTGAGTAAGAAAAAGTAACGATAACAGTTTTTACCTGCTAAGTGAATTTCCTTCCATAGGATAACATTGGTGATTCTATGAGGAAAAGTTTCTAAGTGTCAACTTTTAAAATACAATAATATTCCTTAAAAATCACGACTGTAACCAAAACGCTTTTACTCAACTGTTTACAGGAGATGTCCCAGGACTGAATCTAGGATCCAGTCCTGTGGTTAGAAAAGTAATCCATAAAGTAACTAATTGCATTTAACTAGAAATTCACATTGAGCTGAATGTTGCATTGTGTTTGAAAATGTGTTGCCCATTGCAACAACTGTAACTACTGTACTTAAAAGTCTATTGCCTATGTGCTAAGTATTTAAACTAAAGTAATTCATTCTGAGAAAGTATTTTTTGTAATGTAATGTATAATGTAATTACAATGTAATTTAAAAAATAAATTATGTAAAAAAAATTGTTGCTAAAAATGTAGTAAATCAGTATGAAAAAATTAATATAAAAATTAATACATTTAAAAAATGTCATTTAAAAAACCTTAGAAATTCACTGAGAAAACCGTAGGTTTCAGGCACGTTATAGTTACAAATTAGCATTTAAAAAACCTTTGAAATTCACTGAAAAAACCATAGATTTCAGACACGTTATAGTTAGAAATTAGCATTTAAAAAACCTTTGAAATTCACTGAAAAAACCATAGGTTTTAGGGACAGTTATAGTTACAAATTAGCATTTAAAAAACCTTTGAAATTCACTGAAAAAAACCATAGGTTTTAGGGACAGTTATAGTTAGTTGGACATTTCACTCGTACAAAACCCGTGAAATTCCCCGTTATAGTTAGTTCAGCTAACTATAACTCGCGCCCCGCAATGCACTGCTGATGACGTCACATATTACATCACTCATGACATGGTCAGTGACATCACTGATGACATCACTGATGACATCTCAAATGACATCACTGATGACATCATCCACGTGATAATCTGATGCAGCTCCTCACACCCTAATATAACCTTTGATACACCCAATCTAAATTACAGACTGCCATTCGCAAAACTATAGACACTCCAACACCAATAACTACATACCCACTCACTGATTCTTAGGTCTACACACACACATCCACTCACTCACCCGTACAGTCACTCATACTTATGGTCACTCAGTACAGGACTATCATATGCACTCTTACTCCTATATAGACACTCAAACACCGCCACTCATCCATAGAGGTACTCACACACCTAGTCAGTCATGCAAATAATTAAACACACTGCCATTTACTCACCTATACAGTTATACACACACCAGCTCACTTAATCATACAAATACTAGCACATTGTTACGCTCTTATACAATCACTGATACAAGCACACACTCATCCATACAGCCACTATCACAATCACTCACTCTCGCTTATAGCTATTTATATACTCCAGCACACATATATACTGGCTTTCACATATGTAGTTACTCACACATGTACCACTGGGACATACATTCACTCACTAACACACTCTTACACAACCTTACCCACCCATACAGTCTATCACAGATGCACTCTTGAAACCATCCACCCAGTGAATCACCCACTCACACATCTATGCACAGAGTCGCACACACCCCACCCACACAAACACTCAGGCACCCATACAGATACTCAGACAACCAATCAATAACTCATATAGACACTCATGTAGCTATTCACAAACCCATGCAGCCACTTACACAGCAACAGACAGACGGATACAGACATTCACCCAGTTTAGTCACTAACCCATGCATTCAGTAAGATACGTTAAATCACTCACTTATAGAGTCAGTCACGCACCTACTAAATCATCCATACAGACACTTACACACCCACTCATTCTTCAATACGTCTTTTCCTATATATATTAAAAATATTTAAACTTTAGAGAAACACACAGTCACTGGATGATGTCATCAGTGATGTCATTTGAGATGTCATCAGTGATGTCATCAGTGATGTCACTGACCATGTCATGAGTGATGTAATATGTGACGTCATCAGCAGTGCATTGCGGGGGCGCGAGTTATAGTTAGCTGAACTAACTATAACGGGGGAATTTCACGGGTTTTGTACGAGTGAAATGTCCAACTAACTATAACTGTCCCTAAAACCTATGGTTTTTTCAGTGAATATATATATATATATATATATATATATATATGTATCCAAAAAATGCCCCAAAGCAACGAGGCGCACTCGACTTAAGAGGAAAACCTTCCGGTTTATTTTCACAAAGAACAGGCATTAGCTTTCAAAATTAAATGTCCCAACGCGTTTCGAGGCTCCTGCCTCTTAATCATGGGTGATTAGCAAATGCAGCAGAATGACTCTGAAACTTTTCCTCGCAGCATGCCTTATTTAAATACCCCCAGTGGGCTTTGCGCAGTGCACTAGTATGTCATTGTCATGCTGGGACTTGTAGTCCATAAACAGAGTCACTTACAACTTGAAACCTTCAGTAGGCTCCGCTGTTAATTGCTTCATTTTAATCCATTGTTGCCCTCCAGTGGGCCTTGAAGCTAACGCCAATTCATATTAGTCTCCTCCGAAGTGCTGATGAATCTGGCACAGTTCCGACTCCAGCCTCCCACAGATAAGGGGATGGTGCAGCTCTCCACGGCAGGGCTGCCGTGTAACTTAATTGTATCCAAAAAATGCCCCAAAGCAACGAGAGCGCACTCGACTTAAGAGGAAAACCTTCCGGTTTATTTTCACAAAGAACAGGCATTAGCTTTCAAAATTAAATGTCCCAACGCGTTTCGAGGCTCCTGCCTCTTAATCATGGGTGATTAGCAAATGCAGCAGAATGACTCTGAAACTTTTCCTCGCAGCATGCCTTATTTAAATACCCCCAGTGGGCTTTGCGCAGTGCACTAGTATGTCATTGTCATGCTGGGACTTGTAGTCCATAAACAGAGTCACTTACAACTTGAAACCTTCAGTAGGCTCCGCTGTTAATTGCTTCATTTTAATCCATTGTTGCCCTCCAGTGGGCCTTGAAGCTAACGCCAATTCATATTAGTCTCCTCCGAAGTGCTGATGAATCTGGCACAGTTCCGACTCCAGCCTCCCACAGATAAGGGGATGGTGCAGCTCTCCACGGCAGCGCTTTCAAATGCTTTGGGGCTCTTTGGATAAAAACTATTTACACGGCACCCCTGCCGTGGAAAGCTGCACCATCCCTTCACACATGGGAGGCTGGAATCGGAACTGTGACAGATTCATCAGCACTTCAGAGGTGATTAATTCGAATTGGCGTCAGCTTCAAAGCCTACTGGAGGATAAAAATGATTTAAATGCAAGTATGTGACAGCAGAGTGCACTGTGAGCTTTAAATACTAATATTGTCTCTGATCATGGACTACAAGTCCCAGCATTACAATGTGACACTAACGCACTGCGCAAAGCCCACTGGGGGTATTTAAATGAATCATGCTGTGAAGAGAAAGTATCAGAGCCAACTGCTGCACATCTTAATCACCCATGACTAAGAGGCAGGAGCCTCGAAACGCGTCGGGACAGCAGATTGCAGATTTGGAAAGCTGATGCCTGTTCATCTTGTAAAATAAAACCGGAAGGTTTTCCTCTGAAAGTCGAGTGCGCTTTCAAATGCTTTGGGGCTCTTTGGATAAAAACTATTTACACGGCAGCCCTGCCGTGGAAAGCTGCACCATCCCTTCACACATGGGAGGCTGGAATCGGAACTGTGACAGATTCATCAGCACTTCAGAGGTGATTAATTCGAATTGGCGTCAGCTTCAAAGCCTACTGGAGGATAAAAATGATTTAAATGCAAGTATGTGACAGCAGAGTGCACTGTGAGCTTTAAATACTAATATTGTCTCTGATCATGGACTACAAGTCCCAGCATTACAATGTGACACTAACGCACTGCGCAAAGCCCACTGGGGGTATTTAAATGAATCATGCTGTGAAGAGAAATATCGGAGCCAACTGCTGCACATCTTAATCACCCATGACTAAGAGGCAGGAGCCTCGAAACGCGTCGGGACAGCAGATTGCAGATTTGGAAAGCTGATGCCTGTTCATCTTGTAAATAAAACCGGAAGGTTTTCCTCTGAAAGTCGAGTGCGCTTTCAAATGCTTTGGGGCTCTTTGGATAAAAACTATTTACACGGCACCCCTGCCGTGGAAAGCTGCACCATCCCTTCACACATGGGAGGCTGGAATCGGAACTGTGACAGATTCATCAGCACTTCAGAGGTGATTAATTCGAATTGGCGTCAGCTTCAAAGCCTACTGGAGGATAAAAATGATTTAAATGCAAGTATGTGACAGCAGAGTGCACTGTGAGCTTTAAATACTAATATTGTCTCTGATCATGGACTACAAGTCCCAGCATTACAATGTGACACTAACGCACTGCGCAAAGCCCACTGGGGGTATTTAAATGAATCATGCTGTGAAGAGAAATATCGGAGCCAACTGCTGCACATCTTAATCACCCATGACTAAGAGGCAGGAGCCTCGAAACGCGTCGGGACAGCAGATTGCAGATTTGGAAAGCTGATGCCTGTTCATCTTGTAAATAAAACCGGAAGGTTTTCCTCTGAAAGTCGAGTGCGCTTTCAAATGCTTTGGGGCTCTTTGGATAAAAAATATATATATATATATATACACACAATAAATTACAAACTGTAGCAAATAAATTGGAATTGAAAAAAAACATACCAGTTTGATTAGTAAACAAAATAAGTAAGTTACATTTTGCTAAAAACATATTACATATTACAAACAATAAACAAAAAAATATATTGTTAAATACACAAACATCATAATAACGTAAATATAAACAATATAAACAAAACTAAAAAATTGTCGGAATAATACTTATACTAGTCCATTCCCTGCAACAGTAGGGAAATGGTTGGACTCAAGAGGAGTAAAATGTACTATTCTTTCACCAATCTGTACAAGAGAAGGGACAGCGTTGGACTCAGAAGGGATACAAATTACTCTTCCCACTCAAGTCAGTGCAACAGTAGCAAAAGCATTAGACTCAGAAGGGGTAACATTTACTATTCCCAATCCAGTCTGTGCAACAGTAGGGAAAGTGTTGGATTGTGGAGGGGTAAAATCTACTATTCCCACTCAAGTCAGTGCAACAGTAGGGAAAACGTTGGACTCAGGTGGGGTACAAATCACTATTTCCACTCCAGTCGATGCAACAGTAGGGAAACTGATGGATTACGTCAGGGAAAAAGTTACTATTACCACTCCAGTCGGAGCAACAGTGGAGAGTGCGTTGTACTCAGGAGGGGTAAAATGTACTATCCCCACTCCACTCTGTGCAACAGTATGGAATGTGTTGCACTGCTGAGGGGTAAAATTTCCTATTCCCACTCCATTCCGTGCAACAGTAGGGAAAGTGTTGGATTGCGGAGGGGTAACAATTTACTATTTTCACTTCAGTCGGTGCAACATTAGAGAGAGAGTAGTTCATTCCAAACAAATAAAATATTTTAACAACTACATATATATTTATGTAAAATATAAACATTTAAATTTAAAATATATAAATACATTTTTTTAAATTAAAAAACATAATAATAATATAATTAAAATTTCATACTATATTTTCACAATTATAACATCCAACAAATGTGATGTTATTTACAATTAAAAAGCATAACGCAATTAACACATAACTTAATAAATAACACTTTTTTTACAATAACTAATGATTTTTATGTTTATTATTACTTAAATTGCTTCTTACCCTATACCTCCACAAAGTAAACAACACATACCGAAAATATATCTTGAAATTATAATATTTACACATTTTACATAATTAATTATCAATTAAACAATTAATGGTAATTAACTAATAATAAAATAATTATATTTGTTTAACTTCCAACCCTTTATCGCTAGAAGCCCAAAAATGTTCACCTAATATGTATTTAAAAAATCATGATTACATAATTTACATACTTAGTTATCAATTAAGCAATTAATAACAATTAACTAGTAATACATGAATTATATTTAATGAACTTTCCACTCCTTACTCCGACAAACACAAAAACTGGCACCGCATATAAAAATTAATTACACAATATACATAGATAATTATCAATTAAATATGTATTAATAATTATTATTCATTATTATAATTGATGTATTAATTTCCTTCACAACTTTGCCCCTACAGAAACCACAATCCACACCTTAAAATTAATACATATTAAATTATTTACACAATTTACATAATGTATTCTCAATTAAATTAGTAGTAATTATAAATTAAATAGTAAATAAATATAGTTCCATTATTTCCATTGCTATACCCCTACAAACCCCACAATCTGCACCTAAAATGTAACGTAATTAGAAAAATGATATACACAATTAACATAATTATCAATTAAATATTTAATATTAATTAATAATTAGAATTGTTTCAATTAAAAGAAGCTTATTACAATATGTAACATAAGTACAGAATATCCTTGTAGAATGAAGTGTACAGCATTATATAAATGTATAAAGCAATAAGATAAGATACAATAAAGAATAGTAAATTATATTACTAACGCAAGATATACTGCAGACCAAAGATAACAATATGTTAATTCTGTACCTTATAAAGATAGCATTTTATATTTTGTGGGGAGGGAAGGGAAGGAAAGAAAAGAGAAAGAAGAAAGAGAAAGAAAGGAAGGGAGGGTAATAAATGTCTTATAACATTACTTATATCCAATTAATTTTCTTCCCACTCTGTACCCCTATACACCCCACAATCCACTCTAAAACTACAAATACAGTATTAAATTAAATGCAAAAACAATTACAAATTTTTAAACTATATTAAAAAACATTACCAATAGTTATAGAAACAATTTATATCCCAAACAAACTTTGCCAAGTCACCGTGAGGCTCCTGATCAAGGGCGTGCAGGAAATGTCGCACTTAGCAGGAAGCTGCTTAATCTCTCAAACCAACTCCGGCACACATAATCCTCAAGCCAGACATCGACACTGCAGTTCCAGTACTCCAGATAAGTTTTATTATTTACTACATTACAGGGCTGTAAAGCGTTTCGGCAGGATCCCCTGCCTTGTTCCCACAGCGAGCCTTAATGCTGCAATTACTTTTATGTTGATAAAAAACAGTCACATGGTATCATAGACTCAAACAACATACTTCCATATGTATATACTTCATTAACAATTGCATAGGTTTGATGGATCTTTTAACTTTCTCTGTGTTTCTTCATTTTTACGCATACATACCTCTTTTTTCTTTTATTATTTCAATTGTTATTTCAATATTTGATTTTTCATTTTCCCTTTTTTTAAATATTTTTAAATATTTTTTATTTACATTTTATTAAATTCAAGCCTTATGTGCAGATGAGTGAAATTTACTCCTTGCCTTGCTTCCCTCCAATCAAACCCACATGTGTTTAGATAATCTTTTATGTGCCTCAACTTAATGCCCCGTAACATGTGTTTCTCTTTAATGGATTCATCCCATGGTCAGCTAACTCGCAGACGTATATCTAACTCCCTCATATACCATTGGGTCTATTTAGAGCATGACAATGATACTCTTGTGTTTTTGCTCTTGCCTGATTGCAGGTAGTTTCCAATATAATATAGACCAGATCTCTCCAAGAGATAATAAATAATTAAACCCAATAAATAGTGGCAATAAAGTGCAAGTGCAATTACCTTGCATTAAGCGCGTAAGGTGAAAGTGCTATGGTTACCATCAATTTGGTGAGTCAGTATCAGATATCCCAACCTATGTATTGGATCATTCGAATTCTATCTCTTATCTGCTGTTTTGTACTCAACCCGACTTTTGTGGCCCAGAAATGTGCAATTACGCAAAAAAGTGCAAAAAATGCTCCTTGATGTCAACCGCTAGACTACCGATATCACTGGAACAAAATGCCTATTCCAAATGAAGCTACTTTTCTTCCAGTCTCTGAACGTTCAAAGTGCAAGTGCATCTGTGCATGGTAATTTTTGAGTAAAGTGCAAATGCTTCCACTTTAGAGAACTATTAAAGTATACGCAACCACATCTCTAAGCATAATGCTTGTTTTGGAAGGAACTATCTTCTAGTCTCGTATACAATAAAGTGCAAGTGCTTCCGTGAATATTATTATTCCAAAGTGCAAATGCATTACTGGAGAAAACTTCTGGAATTTGGCATAAAAGTGCAAGTGCATGTTATAGATATTTGTTAAAATATATCACTATAATGTAATCTAATCGGAGCATATCACTAGCACCCTCTCATATGCCTACATATTTATCAAATACAATTTTCGCATAACTACCTAGTATACTCCATATTTAAAAAGGGAACATTGGGGCATGATCTTAAAACCAAGTTGTTCCCATAGAAATTCATCTCTGTGAAATATCTGGGCTAATTGACAACTCTAAATTTGGTGAGTGGTTGTCTTCCAGGTTGTCAGAGGTATTGTCTTCCACCATCCTGAAAATCAGGCCCACAGCTAATCTAACTTCTGTCATGAAATAGCAATGAAGCCGCTCAATTTTATTGTGTTGCTCCCTTCAAAAGGGGCCCGATGCAATTGTTTCTATTTTCATAAAATCACCATAATTAATATATGGCTTTATGTTGCTTGGAGAGAACATTACCATTTCTAGTTTTTGCTGTTACAAATCATTGTTTTCAGGTATTTTAGTCTGATTTGTTCAATTGAACTGAACCAGAATGAATAAATCCAGAATGCATTGATTTGCTGCAGAACAAGCGATGTTCTCATAACATGGAGCCTTTTAGTAATCCTACATCTGGCCCTTGTACAATAACATGGATTTGTGAGTAAGAGAAAGTATATAGATTTAGAAGAGTAAACAGCTTTAACTAGTCTTGCAATGATTCTAATTATCTTTATCATTAGTCACCTGCAGGTAAATGTAAAGGAGTAGGAACATTTGTTGTGCACTACACAGCTTCATAAAGGGCCTGCCAAGCCGCTATGTCTTGGCCCATGGTGTAATGATTTGGCATTCTGTGCCACATCTGTCAAAATGTCTTGTAACCAGTCAAACATTTGGGTCTTTTAGAACCATAAGTTTTAGTACTAAGGGCCCCATGTCACAAAATCACAAGGTTTGTGACCACAAAAGTACTTATTATGTACAAACCCTTTTTATGAGTTTCATGTTTTATTTGTCTGTTGTTTTTAAGTTCCCATAAATGTATTTCATTATTAGTAACTTTCCTCCACAGGGGAGCCTGTGGAGGTCTGCAGGGTGGCTGGACCCTGGATTTAACCCCATTTCCTTTCGCCATCTGTTTTTAAGGTTTGTTGAATCGCGCTTCTAGCGCCGGCATTTCAGCCATGCCCCCTCTTATGTATGCTTATTTAAATCACCTACCAACGTGTCCATGCAGCACCAGCCACCATGCCAGTTTTTCCCTGCAATCCAGTCCTCCTTTGCAGTATTTTAGAGATCAGCTTCTTGACCTGCACTCTTCAGGTAAGCACTGTCTTGGCCCTATCCTCTGCCCTGGTAACAGAGGGGAGATGCTGTCATGTCCCAACTGTAGGTTCACTCTCTCAAATCGAAATATGTCAATGTTCACTCCCAGGTGTGTTTTCCCTCAGAAGCCTTCCCTCCTATTGAACCTTTTCAGGTGCATGCTCTTGAATTTGTGGATTTCATTAATACAAAAAAAAAAACGATATTGCCTTCATAACAGAGTCCTGGGCTGACACAGTCTCTGGCCCAGAAATGACTACTGCAGTCTGAGATAAGAGGGGATCAAGGGCACCACTTTTACAAAATAAAAGAAATGTTTTTGCCATGTCAGTGGCCTCAGTGTTCAATTTTGCTAGTTGCTTAGTGGATAACACAATTAAGGCTCTCATCAAAATTTATCAATCGAAATGCCTCTCTTTGGCTTAATATGGGAATGACATCTGGGGCTATAAAAAAATGCAAGATTTGCAAATTATCGAAAATACGTTTTTAAGACGCCTTTTGGCAGTGGCCCAATCCACTGCCTCCTTTGTGGTTCATGAAGAATTAGGGGTGGGCTACAGTTTGGATTTAATGGCAATACAGACTCCGATAAGGTGGCTCTCGGTATGGTCTAACCCTGACTTGAAGCTCAATAGGATTATTTTAAGGGATCCTATGCTATTGAATAAGGTCGAATCTATGCCATGGCTTAACTACATTAGCTGTATTTGCCAAGAGACAGGCCGCCACGATTTGTATACCCACCTCGAAATTATTAACAGGGGGGAACTTAGAGTGGGCAAAAAAACATTTCTGTGCTAGAGTGCAAGCCACTAGGTAGTGTGTAGAGTTGGCAAAACCCTCTAATCCCATGCATGTTATGATTTCTACTTTTGGGCATGCAGAACTTTACCTCACTTCTGTAACTAACCAGCATCGATTCATGTTGACTCGTTTTAGGCTTAAGCAGTTGCACTGGTTTTTAGCAGATCCTATTGGGTGGAATAAAGTCAATACCCGAAATCCATGTACGTGACAATTGTTCATATCAGTACACTTTACCTTTTATGCTGTTTTGCTACCTTTATTGTGTCCCTCAAAGTCAATTTATTTTACCTCCATTGAAAGGGAGACAGTTCACTCAGGCTAGACCCTCTTTTATGTCTCTACAAATGTTATCCAATTAATTTGTCTGTTTTAATGTTGCTAGATTTTTAAATGACCGCTGTTAGACTCAGAAAAAGAAGTAGTTGATTTGTATTTGGAGCATATTGTTTGCTTGTTTTTCTATCTTGTTGATATCTATTGTGGTTATGGTGCCCTGGATTTTATAAGTTTAATTTTTATATTTTGGAATTGTTATTACTCACGTGTTTTTTATTGTGTCAAGATCAATTTCTCCTGAGGTTGTTTTTTACTTGTATGTAATTGTTTGTCTTGAAACTTTTATTTAATTTTATATCTGTATCTTTTATGGATTTTATTAAATTGACAAAAGATTCTTTTGACTAACTGACTGACTGGCTACTGCAGTTCCCACAGCATTTTCAATCCACAGCCAAGATCGTGTTAACAAAAGAGGTGGTGGCCTAGCCGTTATCTACCACAACGTGCTGTAAAGCATGTTTACAAACCACAGCAGCTCCAATTATCTTGAAGCATTATCATTCAAAATCTAACTCACCAATCATCACCCGTTTGATGGCCTGCTCTTCTACCGACCCCCTTGCCCCGGGAGAGCTTCTATACTTGCACTGGGGCAACTCGTAGATACCATGGTTCAGTCATCCGACTTCTCCATCTTGGGATATTTGTAAACTTCACTTAGAAGATGCCAAAGATTAGGGTGCCACTCATCTGATAGATCTAATTGTTAGCATGGGCCTCTCCCAATGCATAACAGGTGCCACCCACTCAGCAGGTCACCTGTTGGATGGAATCTTTTCTGACAAACATTTCCTCCTTACTTCACCTCCCCTTCCCCTGGTCTTGTCCGACCATTATGCTGTTATGCGCACTCTTAAAACTCACATATCCCACACTGTGATATCAATCTCTTCTTTGACGAAGGCACCCAAACTCGTCCGCCCTTGGCACACTATCATCACACCAGAATCCCTAAATGCATCTTTAGCACAAAACTGCCCCTTACTCCATAAAGACCTGAATGAGGTTGCAACTTCGTTGGACCATTAGATTACTTTATTTCTGGACCTTATAGCACCAGTTAAAAATAATAATACAAAACCTAGAATTATGCCCTGAAAACCCTGGTTCACAGAGAATCTTAGTCTTCAGAAACAGACCTGTTGCAGGCTGGAAAGAAAATAGAGGCTTAATTATGGCCCCACTGCCAAGGAATTGTCTAAACAATCCCTAGCAACCTATAAGATGCTAATTTGTACAATCAAATCTTTCGGGTTCTGAGTGTCCTACACCAATGACACCCAAATTGTTATATCGATGGCTTGCAATCCCACCAAAAGTACCACACTCTTCCAAGAATGCCTGCTCCAGGTGGGAAATTGGATGGCTTTAAACTTCTTAAAGCTCAACTCCAGCAAAGCTGAGGTCTTGCTCTTGCGGAGAAATACTACTTTCTAGTCCCTGACCTGGTGGCCACAGCAACTGGGCTCTCTTCCCACCCCCGTTCACAAGGTAAAGAACCTTGGTGTAGTCCTTGGTAGTAAACTGTCCTTCGAGGGCCACATCAACACCATCACCTCTGCCTCTTTCTACACACTAAAACTCCTCAGGAAGATCTTTCCCTTTATTCCTCCCGATCTTTAAAAACTGTGACCTCAGCCCTGGTACTTTCAAAGGTTGATTATTTTAATGCAGTATTTGTTAATATCAGGTAAAAACACATGACCAAGATCCAGATTGTTCTAAATGCGGCGGCACGCCTGCTGCTAAGCATTCCAAAACACAAATCTGCTTCTTCTGCGCTTAGCCACCTGAACTGGCTTCCACTCAGGAAGTGCATTAACTTTAAAGCTTTGTGCATTGTCTTTAAATCACTCCATGGCGCAGGTCTTGAATACCTTAAGAACAGTTTTCAATGGTATATTCCATCCAGACCACTTCGGTCTGCACCAGCATATAATGTCATAGTGCCCAAATACAAAAAAGCTGGCTGGGGTGGCAGAAACTTTCTTGTGGGCAAAACGAGACCCTGGAACTCTCTTCCCGGGAACTGAAAATGAAAACTGATCTGTTAGCTTTTAGGAAAGTACTTAAAACTTGGTTGTTTAATCAATAATTTCACTTTGTTCCCTCCTTATGCAGCTCGCTAAATGAACCGGCTGGACTTTGTGAGCACATACAGTCACCTCATAAATACTATTAAGAAAGTAGTGAATAAGAACTGGTCTATCTTAAACATTGGAAAAAATACATTACCCAAGTCCCAGTTTGCACTGAAATGGAATAGGAATATTGAAGATATTGTAGTTCACACTAGACCTCCACCTTCTTCCCACAGGACGCACCAAAACACCCTGTGGACAATACCACCAGTCAGGGGTCATTTCCTGTATGGTTCTTGTTCTGTTTGTCCACACACCCAACCTACCGTGAACATTGATCTAGGTCTCAAGACTCCATGGGAAGTTTGGAACCACACCAATTGTAACACAGAGGTGGTGATATATTTACTCAGATGCCCATGCAAACTGAACTACTTCACCACTGAATAAAGTTGATCTGGCCCTCTGGAGATAGTTATAGTCATTCTGTTCTCACACTTTCTTTGCACTCTGCCACTCACTTAACCGTAAGGTTAAGATTCGGATAGTGGAACACCGTAGCTCCGTGAGATGTAAGAAGTCTAAAACCAAACTCACCTGGCAGTAACTCACCTCGGGTCACACAGAGGACGAGATTAAATGGGTAGTTATAGATAAACCTCGCTTCTCACCAGCTATGGGTACCCTTGAGTTAGATCTCTTCCAGAGGGAATAGCACTGGATTTTTAGACTCAGCAGTGATACACGAGGTTTGAATGATGAGATCTCCTGGACCAGTTTGGGTAATTGAAGAGCCAGTGTGTCTCACTCCTGCTGCCTGTGTCTGCTACCTGTATAGTGAGGTCTCAACCTCACTATACATGTAGGCTCACCCTGGGGATGTGACCTCGCACGGACTGGGTATGGCTTGTCCATCTGGTATGCAGGACATAGATTATTGTTATGCACCAATGGGCTTTAGATGCCCACTACATTTATTCTGTTCCATTTTATTTTATTTTACGGCCTATGGTGCAAACAGCCCTGACGTGATCCACCAGGCTAGATCACATGATGGTTAAGATATGACTTCCCTCAGCCTTCTTGAGGGTTTTGTATATTTGTATATTTACATATTTCCAGCACATTTCCCTTACAATACTACCCAGTATGTCATATAGAATAAGGGCCCACATTGAGACACTGCACGGGTTTGGGACTTCACTTCTCACTATACCCACTAACCCTCCCTCAGCAATGTGCTTGCTGGGTCCATGCTTTGGAATGGCCCATGGTTGGGGCTACTATTGTCATGAGTGCCTAACATGACTCAACGTACATGAAGAAGGCATGTCATCACTCCGTACACCTCCAGACTCATAAGTAAGAAACGCAGATTGTGGTGTAGTTCCATTCTCGCCAGGACGTCCCTTAAGATCTGTGCTGACTTGTGGCAGGTAGGAGATGATTATGTACCCGCATGAGGCCCTGCCACCAGGTTTCCAGCCTTCATGGGTAGTGTACACATGTCCCGCATATCCCTTGCCTGCAACTTCACCACCCTACCGTGGCAGTGGACTTTCAGTCCAGATGCGAGCTTGTCATGCTTGATGGTTTGGCCACATGTTCCCCATACATGTTCTCCATACAGTTAAGTACATCCTCATGACTTGGAACCTTAAGATTTGAGCAAGAGGGCCACACTGGCTGTCTCTTTTCATTCTAGGCTGCATTGTCTGCTCCGATTATATCAGTTATATGCCACTAGTTGGTTCTAAGAGACTTGCATCGCAGCCCCAATGTTTTTAGTAGAAGCAAGCATATTCTCCCTGGACATTTTCCCATGCCTAAGTTTTTCCCCAAGGTGGGGTCTATGTATGTCTGCTGGGGTTGTTTTACGGGGTCTCCATGTCACCTCTTGAGTTTTTGACTGCTACATTCAAAACAACATTACATATACAAGTTGTACATTCTTATTTAGTAATGCGTTTGTTTAAAATAGACTCCATGGGTGTGGACCGTATAAGTGGATTTGTTTAAGAAATTCTCACACACTTTGATGAGTCCTTGTGCTGGTTTTTCTCTGCTCTTCCTATTTTTGTTTGTTTCATTTCTAGGTTTGGGGTAGAGACGTTACCCAGTGGCTTGAGAGTCGACTTCTACTTTTTCTTAATGGGTAAGATGACTCATGCAGTAACTCACTGGGCACATCCTTGGTCTGTGATAAACACTCTTTTATCACGTTGATTAATAGCAAGAGTAGGGACCATGTTCAGTTTTTCTATGCACTGTGTCACCTGAGAGCTCTTATTGTTAATGATTCTATTGTTTGTTTGTTTTAGAAAGACGTGGACCCAGATACGTACAGACCATCACCGTCCTTGTCAAGCTAACCTTTATGTGGCCAGTATAACCAGTATATTTTTGCATTATCTTGTTTATACTTGCAGAGTCACTAACCATCTAGGTCCTGACGAGTGCCCCTGAACCCCTTTTGTGGGTCAACTATGGGTAGAAATATGCTGACCACCTATAGGGGTATTTTTCTTTGAATGCTCTCATCCTCACATTTTAACTCTGTCCCAGGGGACCACTGAATAAAGTTGATCCGGCCCTCTGGAGATAGTTATAGTTACACTGTTCTCACACTTTCTTTGCACTCTGCCCCTCACTTACCTCTTAACATCACACATCTCTAAAACATCTCAGCTCCTCCCCTCGAGGAGTTGTAGCCCATACCAGAGACCTTGCGGTCCAGGTGTGAGGAGGGAACCCAATGATGAAGCATGTCATCCTCGGGTGAGTGAGGGTTCTCATCCTTTAGGAAGCTCTCTCGGGATACTACACAACATACTACACATACATACACACATATGTGCTGTATGTGTTCATTCTGCCATCTGTTCTTGCTTATAGTACTTAACCAGATGTACTTTTTTGGGGAGTTTGATTAGAACTAGGGAGTTGTACGCATTTGGTTGGGCCTCTCCGGCTAGATCCCTTATGTGAATGCAAAAGATATTTTTTGCCAGGTTGACATGGCATTTAAAAACTGCAAACACAGGCTGCAATGGCAAGCCTGAGACATGTTTTACAGAGCTACTTAAGTGAGTGGCACAAGCAGTACCGCAGGCCTCGGGCACATCTGGTGCCACTTTGCTAGGGACTTACAAGTAAATTAAATATGCCAATGTAAGCTAATCTAACATGTTTTAAGGGGAGAGCACAAGCATTTTAGCACTGGTTAGTGGTGGTAAATTGCACTGAGTCCTAAGGTGGACAAACACCTTTCCATCTCACATTACACCCAGCCATATGCAGATAGACTTTGGTCATGCTCCAGCTCCAATAGAAATAGTTCAGCCCGAACCAGAAGACGAGCAACCCAGGACAGGGTTTGGCCTATTTTGGTTTAGTCCCAGTGGAACAGTGAGCATGGGATCCAGGTCTGAGTGTACCTTTTACCACTTAAGGTGTTACACCAAACACACAAAATGTGATGGGGGCAATGCCTGCAAATAAACTAACCACCGGCAATGGCTCGGGATAAACATTCCAAACCATTAGTTTTTTGCCCTCTATGCTACTTCGGATAAGACTTGGCTGTATGCCTATGAGACTGTTTTAACTGACCAGGTCCTGTCTCATTCAGAGCATAATCTGCCCAAGGCCAGTGTCGAGCAATTTGGGCCTCTTCAGTTGGTTACAGCTTGGTTCCAGTGGCGCAGTGAGCACAATACCCACGACTGGGCATAGCCTTGGCTACTGAGAGCAGTATATCAAACAGATAAAAGGGTTGCTCGTCTTCCGGTTCAGAGAGGACTTGGCTTGGCAGTTTTGACTGCTTGGTCATATGAATCTTCTTGTGTTAGATGCTAAGTGCGGTGTTTGAGCTTCAATGAAAATTTGTACTGAGACGGTAAAAGATGCGTGCATGAACATGGCCTTCTGAGAGGACGAGAAAATGGCAGTAAGAAAACTAAGAATGATGTTTCAACCTATAGGACGGAAGGGGAAAATATTTTTTCAATTTTGGATACATTTAATTCTAGAAAGACATCTAATTTTCAGGATTAACTGTATACATAGGCGTAAAGGCAGGAGTGAAAAGGGTTAGTTGAATGTGAGAATGATCCGAAAATATTTGAATAATTTCTGCAAACGTGTTTATTGAAAGTAAATCCTTTTGCAGCAAGTCAAAAGGAACGTGAGGATAAACAAGAAGAAAACCACATCCTTCTGCTACCTGAGAGGAAAGAACTGAGATAAGAGTAGGATAGCCACTATGGGGCTTATTTACAAGCTTTTACGCTGGACCTCTTTAAACAGCTCATAGTCCCCCTTTTTCTTGGATGCTTATTTACAAGGCCCTTGCGCCACTTTTGCATCATTTTTAACATGGGAAAAATGACGCAGAAGTGGCGCAACGGCCTTGTAAATAAGCCCCTATGTTGAAAGCACAAGAAAGATAAAAATCGATGAAGAATACCATACAGTTCTGTTAAAATAATAGCTGAAGAAACTTAGAAACCCGGATAAGAGTATGTAGAGTGTTAAAATGCTTTAGTGAGTTGATTATTGCTGATAACATTTTCTGCATAGTACAGATCATAGGTTCAAACCTAGCTAAAGAAACTCAGCCCTTCATGCTGCCATGGTTAAAATAATTATCATGAAGAAAGGATTTAGTGGAACCTGGAGTTAAACTTTCAATCTAGTTTTTTTTAGATTTGTAATACAAACCATGAAAAGCTACCAGTATTAACAATTCACTGTTGAAAATGTTACCTTGCAATATGAATTAAAAATGTGAGCGCCGCATTTCACTACATACTTTAGTCCACAGCAGCACTATTATAATTATTCACCTCTCTAATTAAACACTATGGGGCAGATTTACAAGCCCCCTGCGCCACCAGTGCGTCACTTATTGTGACGTACTGGTGGCGCAGGGGGCTGCTCCATATTTACAAGGAGAGGAAAAGCCACCCTGCGTGACTTTTCCTCTCCTTGTAAATACGGCCCCTTCACACGCAGCACTTTGCGGTGAAGGGGCGTTCCATGGGTGTTGCTGTGGGTGTTCACACGCAACACTCATGGAACAAGACACATCTCCAGAATTACGAGAAATCGTAACTCTGGAGATGCGTCTGAAAGCTACGCCACCCTAGAGGTGGCGTAGCGAGGCGCACCGAGGAGAAATGTTTTCATTTCTCCTCGTTTTTTCCTCTTTCAATGCGTGCTGCATTCTGCAGCACGCATTGAAAGAGGAAAATGGTTGTAGTGATTGTTTTTGTGCAGGAAGGTTCCCCTTCCTGCACAAAAACAATCTCCCCACGACGCAGGCATCCTTGTACCATGGTGCAAGGGTGCCTGCGCCAGCGCATGGCTGCAGTTTGTGCGCCAGCGCAGGGGGAAGCACAAGGATGCAACATATTCTTGTAAATATGTCGCATCCCTGTGCTTTCCAAACTAACGCAGCATGGCGCAGCAAAATGACTTGCTGCGCCGTGCTGCGTTAGTTTATTGTAAATCTGCCCCTCAGAATTGAGGTGTTGTTTCAAGGTGCCTTTTTGTTGGCCAGAATCATCTATAACAATCAGGTAATTCAAGTATATCTCCTGAAGAGACATTAAGTGAGAGTAGGTCAGCAAAACATGGTGGGTTGTCTCTATCTCAACATGGTACAGCTTACAAAGGCAAGCATCCTTACGAACTCCATACCTCTCCCTATTCATTACCTAAAAAAGGAAATGGCCAATTCGTAGCAGTTGAAGCAGCCTTTCATACTCTGGCTTTAGTCTAACAAACAAGTTAATGTGTACTTCATTGGTGTACATCATTTATGCACCAAAAGGATGGGAGGCTTTTGAACGCAGATGATTCAATCTGATGCCATGCACGTTTGCATTCAATGCCCTTGTAGTATCTGATATGAATCCATTTGAAGAATTTCCGATCATTCATTAGGTGACCTATGCCCAATAACCCAGAAAATCCAAGGCTTTGTGTATAAACGGGCCAAACATCCCATCCTTTTCAAATGAAGGCATTACTCACATCATACTTTAGTGACATGCGTAGGGATCAGTTTGCTGAATTAAAACAGCGGTCAATGTGAAAGGCCTGACTTGGGATTGATTTTCTGAGCCTTTGATCTTTCAACTACAAAGAAACTTCGGTAGCATTCCAAATTCATATTATTATAATTCCACTAAGTAGCTGACCCGTAGCTTAACTGAGGGAATATCAATGAAAAGTGTTTTTTTTTTTACTTTACATTTTACAGCGTGTATATCATAAAATAACACTAAATCGAGTACATGAAATATCATATCCTTTAAAATGTATAATAAAGGAGCCATAATTGGGAGCAGATGCATGGACCCTCATTACGAGTGACCAGGTAACTTCTGCTATGTGTGGTAACTCCTGTTACCGCACCTATTGGCATTATGAGTTTTAGGACTTTTATAGTATTTAGTACATACTGGGTGTGATTGAAAAGGCCTACCTAAAAACATTTAGGCAGGTCACACTTGTATATATTTAAAAAATGCCTGGTAAATACTAGGACAAGCAACAAAATCTGCATGTTATGCTTTATTTTAGGCGCAAAAAGTATAATGAAGGATAATTATCGCACACCTCACGCACAATTCCATACACCTTGGTTTTAGTTTTTATAATGTGCAGTAATTATCGTACATAAAAACCAGGTTAAAATGTAATGAGAGGCTTAAAAAGCTATGGGGGGATAAAACATAATGGGGTATATTTACTAAGATTTTGAGCCATGTTTGCGTCACAAAAGTGATGCAAATTGACACAAATTCTTTTTTCCCAATTTACATTCCAGTACAAAACGTGTTTTGCCCAGGACATTCACTTAAAACAAAAGCAAAGCAGCGCATAATGCTGCCGTGCATAACTTGGTGCTAAGGGGTGCTGTTTTTGCGCACGTGGGCAGAGCGGATGTAATCCGTCTCGGCTCCCGGACCGCACTCGAGTTCCGAGTGTTAAATTGCTGCTATATGCCGCCAAGATCGCCGTTAATAACATCCACCGGCAGCTACGAGTGTGGTGTTAGTGTGGACCCCCTGAGATTCTTGAGAGCTCACTGCTTACGGTGGCATTGGAGCTTCACCGGATCGGCTTTGGAGCTCCCCAAGATGGCGACCGCCACTCTCTGAGCCACGTCGTCTCCCGACGGCTCCAGGGTTGATCGCACGGCCGGCCCGGTAACGAAGACACAACCCCACCGGTTGCTAGCACACGCTGGTGAGAGCAAAGGATGAGGCTTAAATGAGGGGAGAAGCCGATGGTACGGAGCTACGCTGCAGATGGCCCCGCCGCTACACGCTGCATCGTGGGAGTGCACAAGTGCGTTGGAGATCCTGCGACAATCGTCGTAAGCGTCCGACACGCAAGTAAGGCAAAGGGGACTCACTGGCTTTCTCTTTTGATTTGCGGCTTTGAAGGGCCGGTCAAACTCCGAGGACCTCCAGCAAACGCTGCCTGACCTTAAGATGGCGGCCAGAACGTGTCCAGGCATCGCTGAAGGAGCTCTGGCTCACTCTCCTTAAGCGGGAACCACACCGTCTATCCTAGGACCACACCGAGGGGACGAGTCACTCGGATCACAGCATGTTGCCATACCACGGGGACCTGACACTTTAGAGGAGCGGAGGCTGACCTTACATGAAGCGTACTAATCCAAAGGAGTGGGGCCCGCGCTTTTCAGTTAAGCATACTCAAGGCGGGAGAATGGCCCGCAATTAACACTCCCTCCAGAATTGAAGCTGGCCGCTACGTTAGCGCCAGGTGTGAAGAGAGGCCTAGTGAAGGGATGACCTTCTCCCGCAACTGTAGGATCACCAGCAGCGGCGAACTTGGGTCGGATTAACGGGCGGGATTACATAAAGCGACTCGGGGCCCCTGGAGTTGAGAGGCTGAGGGGAACAACTGGCCTACAGGCGTCCAAGCGCGGCCTATTTCCAAATGGTATGGTGTCACCGCCACAGGAGATCTGAGGTATATAGGGGACAAGAAAGGTGACTCATCAATAAAGGCTAGCTACGCCGTCCACCCTGCCCTGCTCATCCAAAGCGTGATAAGAGAGCGCACCAACCAAACCACGCATTTCCGGGTGATTGCCTCGGACTGCCGGTCACCACGCCCCTGCACCTACTTGCGTAGGTTGACTTGCCCGCCTATTTTGATCGCTACCTATCGCAGCTCTTGCTCTGTGAACCTGCCCCCACCACCTCGTAACCTTGCCGGGGACCTACCAGTAGACGCTGTGATCTGCAACCAATCAGTGGTCGTAGCAGACGTCACTGGATGGGTGTGTCTGCAACTCAGCAGTCCCGCCCTCGTGCTCCGTGCCCTTTATTTTTCGGGCTACTGAATGACTCGTGCCCTGATGGTTTCTCGTAGGTACGGGTTCCCACTCGCTATCTCTCCCGTCTTTGAGAGTTGAGGTGAGGGTCTCGGCAGAATCTCTGCTAATGTTGAGTTGGGGGTCATTCCTTGGTAGTTAGGAGTGAGATGCCCTCCTCTAGCCCTGACCTTCACAGCTGCGCAGCTCTTAGCACCAGCTGCAACGTTTAGACCTGGGTTGGGGGACATACCTTGGCAGTTAGGAGTGAGATGCCCTCCTTTAGCCCTGACCTTCACAGCTGCGCAGCACTTAGTGCCAGGTGCAACGTTTAGACCTGGGTTGGGGGACATACCTTGGCAGTTAGGAGTGAGATGCCCTCCTTTAGCCCTGTCCTTCACAGCTGCGCAGCACTTAGTGCCAGCTGCAACGTTTAGACCTGGGTTGGGGGACATACCTTGGCAGTTAGGAGTGAGATGCCCTCCTGTAGCCCTGACCTTCACAGCTGCGCAGCACTTAGTGCCAGCTGCAACGTTTGGACCGGCGCAGATTGCGCACCCTTGACTTTCGCGGCTTAGTCAGCGCGCCCGGAACTTTTGGGTCATAGGGCACAGCTGCGCAGCACTTAGTGCCAGCTGCAACGTTTAGACCTGGGTTGGGGGACATACCTTGGCAGTTAGGAGTGAGATGCCCTCCTTTAGCCCTGTCCTTCACAGCTGCGCAGCACTTAGTGCCAGCTGCAACGTTTAGACCTGTCCTTCACAGCTGCGCAGCACTTAGTGCCAGCTGCAACGTTTAGACCTGCACAGATTGCTCACCCTTGACTTTCGCTGCTTAGGCAGCGCGCCCGGAACTTTTGGGTCTTAGGGCATTTGAGCACCTCTTTGAGATGGCCAGTTGGCCCGGGGGACTGTTAGGATTGCAGGGCGCCAGGCCCGATTGCCGGCCTAATATTCCCACGCGTTCCGCCCTGCTGCCCTGGTTGTAACGCCGACCTCCACACCAGGATCTGCGGCCCGTGTCTCTTCTACCATCTCAGGGGGTGCTCCCGGAAAGATCACTATGGTGGAAAGTCTGGAGCGACGCACGATGCTCGATGCTCCTGGGCCCTGTTAGACCAGCGACTCTACCTCACTGTGGGTGTCGGGTGCAGTCTGCTGATGAGTCATGGTGGAGCCGCCGAGCGTAGTGCAGGATGGTTGATTGGAGTTGTTTGATCAGCTTGCTGGCTGGTATCGTCAACCACCGTAGTGTGTACTGCGACTCTGAGTGGTGCTTGTTGGTCCAAGGAGCTATATGGTTCCTAGTAGTCCTGCTGAGGTGAAACTATCCTGTCTATCCCTTCATTTTGCAAGTAACAAGTACGGGATCACGGTCACTTGGGTTTAATGACTCTCACATTTTGCTGACATTTTTTCCAACTGGTGTCCCTGACTGGGTGTGTTGTTTCCTATTGGGCTGTCCTGGCTCGACCGGTGGCCCAGGGGATGAGTAATTCACATAATTGGCGCCCACCTTGCTCTCCTCTAATTGTGCTCTTGGTTGAGGTATGGTGTACATTTGGGCCTCCTCCCTGGAGAGCCGAAGAATGTCCTTCCCCATCACTGCGATCCTATAGGCGACTCCCATTTCCATGCGGGTTTCCGCACTGGGTGGTCCCAGTCCCGGGTGGTAGGGTTTGCCCCGGTATGATCCCACACCCTCTCCACTGCTGGAGGCAAGCCAGCCTTCTATCCCACCGGTATGATGTTTTATTAGGGAGTTAGACCAGAGTCTCTGGCCCTGCATGTCTAGTAGCCTCCTGACCGCTATCTCATTGGATTATCCTCACTCGTCTTCCGGCTTATGTGCCCTCCTCTTCATATCATTCTTTTTTGATCTATCGCTACCCTAGTGGCCCTCCTCTCCCTATCATGACTTCCATTCGAATTAAGTCGGGAATTAACTGCTTCAAAGTCATCTATCCCCCCAATCTGTCCAAAGCAGCAGCAAAACGGTTCAAGCACAACACCATTGAACACTTCCCTGATTCCCTCTTTGTTGATCAATTCCATAATGGGCACCTAGGGAAGCTAAAAAATGACTTAATTTTTTTCACCCATGACATCCCTTCCTGGTCCACCAGCTTCTTCAATTTCTTCAACGTCTCCTCCTCCTCACCTATCCCGCATGGACAGCGGCTAAAATTTCCCCCTCCACGAGCTTTAAGGGCTCGCTCACCATAACACTCTACAATAATGGCACCGTCATGATTCAAGCGACAGACTCCTGTCTCTCCCTCTTTGACCATCTCTTCCACTCCCTTCGTCCAACGCACACAACTATGATTTCCCCCAACTCTTCTTTGAACTCCTCTCCTTTCTCCCTTTCTCCCCTCCAGACCCCCCGATACTCCAGCAGGCCGCTATCCCGGGAGGCGCAGGCCTACCCTTTGTTCCCCCCAGCCACTGCTCCCTCATCTCCCTCTCTTCCCCCTTCCCAAATGCCCCTCCCCCTATCTTGTCTTTCCGGCCTCTGGCCTCCACCCCCCTCCCCACCATACACCTGCTCGATTCTCCAACATTTTCGCCGCCCCCTAATCCCACTAAATCTTCCCTCCGCCCCCCTCTTAACTCACCTCTCTTACAACCTGGTCTTCCGATCAACTGTCCTTATTTTCCCCTTCCATCTCCCTTTCGCCTCATCCCTTTCCGCTCTTCCCCGTCCCCCGTACCCTAAATTCTTCTCTTCCACCTCCCATCTATCCTCAACCCCACCTTCCTCTTCCCTTGCTTCCCAACCTTGTCTCCCTCCCTGACAATTCCTTCCTCGTCTCTCCCTCTGACCTTGCAGTCCCTTTCTCCTCCCTCAGTTTCCCTCTAGTCAATTCCCCCCACTCCAACTGTTACCTGTCCCCCTACATTCGCCTTGTATAGCCTACAGTACCTATCTTGCACCATCCTCTCCTTTCTCCCCATTCCTCTGGCCCTCCTCGGACCCCCCGCCCTCCCCCTTTACAGCCCCTTCTCTTTCGGCTCCACGCACATTCGGACCTCATCTGTCCCCCTGCCCACCCCGCCCGGGTCAGTCTCGTCTCCCCTCTTCTCCCCTTACCTCCGGCCTTCTTTTGTCCCCCTCCTACTCCTCAACTTCCTCCTCTGACGTTTGCCCTCTCTCTCTTCCCCTCTGTTCAACTCCAGTAAAAATATTTCTCTTCCCACCGCTGTTTCACCATCCACTCCCTCTGTCCACCATCGTTCCTCACCCTCTTCCCTTGCTCCCCAACTCCCCACCCATTCCCCCACCCCTCCCTCCCTCCCTCACCCTCTGCACTCCCTCACTTATCCCATTCCACCACCCCGCCCCGTCCTCCCTCACCCTCTGCACTCCCTCTCATATCCTGCTCCTCCAGCCCGCCCTTACCTTCTGCACCACCGCCCTCAACTTGTTCCCCCACCCCTCCCTGTCCTCCCTCACCCTCTGTACTCCCTCCTTTATCCATCGAGCCACCAAACAATCCGTGCTCAGCTCTCCTCTCTCTGGAAAATAAACTTGATTCTCTCATCTATTCCATCTCCCAGCTTGTAGCGTCCATCTCACGTTTAAGCGCCAAGTTGTCCCCTGTCCCTAACACCCTCCCGAGGAGTTCCTTGCTCCCGCGCCCCAATAAAACCATCCACAGTCTGCCCTCGACAGACATCACCAACTTACGGGCCAGCCTCAAGACCACCAACGTCACTCCCCCTCCGCCCTCCTCTCCTAAGAATTTTACGCAGTTTCCTATTCAGGTCATCTCCTCTGTCAGACCTCACCAACCTCCCTCTTGCCGGGCTCCCTCATTCAAGAATCTTATCCCTATCTCCCTGAACAACCCTAACACCCCCATCACCAAAACATCTGCGTCAGAGCTGCACTGTTTGCTCCACAACTGCAGATCTGCAATCAAACACAAAGTGGAAATCTCTGATACTATCACACACCAAAATCTTGACATGTTCTTCCTCACTGAGACCTGGTTTAATGACTCCTCTCATACTTTGTTTGATCTGTTGGTACCCACTGACTATTCTATCCTCAGAAATGACAGGGCAGACAAAATTGGAGGAGGTGTCGCTATCATCTTCAGAAACTCCCTTCAAATTAAAGCGGTCCCAACCACCCTCTTCCGTACATTCGAATGCCTTTCCCTAGAACTTCAAATACATCACGGCTCACCCTTTAGATTCCATGCCATCTACCACCCGCCTGGTTACTGCTCTTCCTTTGTGGAGGAACTGACTGACTTCATCAGTGACCAATTCTCTCAAAGTGACAGACAGATCTTCCTGGGTGACTTTAATCTCCACTGGGGCTCCTTGGAAGACTCGGCTGCCAACAAGCTTGCCTCCTTTCTCTCAGCCATTGATCTCCTCCAACATTGCTTGGAAACCACACATTCTAAGGGCTCTATTCTGGACCTTGTCATATCCAAAGCAGACCTGCTGACCACTGCTCCCCCCATCCATGTAGACTGGTCTGACCACCTCCTCATTCCCTTCCGCTTTCACCTATCGCACGTTATAACTCTCGGCCAACCTAAAAGAGCTACTACCTGGTTCCGTAACACTAAGAACATTGATCTTGACACTTTTTGTGATTCCGCTATGCGGGCACTTCCTAGACTAAACCCTAGCGTGGATGTCAACGTTCTCACTTCTCAGTGCCTCTCAGTACTAGCAGTCGAAATCGACATTGTTGCTCCTCTCCAAAGCAAAAGGAAAAGACCCACCCCCTCAGCACCTTGGTTCAATAAAGCGCTCTACGATGAAAGGAAAAACCTTAGATTCCTGGAGAAGCACTGGAGAAAATCTCCTTCCACCTCCAATCTCTCTCTTTTACGCTCAGCAAGATCCAAATATCACAACCACATCTTCCTTGAAAAAGCATCACATTTCAGATCCCTCCTTGACTCAGCTAAAAACAGACCCCAAAAACTTTTTGACCTCTTCAAAAACCCAAACTGTTCTCCCCCAACCGTTAAGCAGGAGGATTCCTCAAAGAAAGCAGCAGATTTCGCTATATTCTTCGATGAAAAGGTCAAAGCACTGGTGGATCAGGTCGCCCACCCCCCCCCCCCCATGGAGGAGCGGAAATCCTTAGTCACCTGGCAGAACTTTGACGTCATCTCGGAAGATGACCTTCTCAAATGCATCCGCGAAACTAAACCCTCCAACCATTCCGCCGACCCCATCCCTAGCGACATCGCCATCGATTTCTACACCTACACTCTCTCTTACTGGACCAGGCTAGTCAATCTCTTCCTCAGTCAGGGCTCCCTCCCGGTTGCCCTCAAATCAGGTCAGGTCACCCCTCTTCTAAAAAAAACCCGCCGCCGATGCGAACGACCTCAACAACTTCCGCCCTATCACCAACCTCCCTTTTCTTTCGAAAATCTCCGAAAAATGTGTGGCGAAACAACTTTCCTCACATATTATGGACAATAACCTCCTCGACGTCTTCCAGTCGGGCTTCATCCAAAATTGCAGCACTGAAACAGCCCTGCTGCAAGTGATTGACGATGCGCTGCATATACTCGACTCTGGGGAATCATGTCTTCTGATTCTTCTAGACCTCTCTGCAGCCTTTGACACGGTTAATCATAGCACCCTCCTCAACACTCTTCAACAGAGAATGGGACTGGATGGCACAGTGCTCAAATGGTTTGCCTCTTTCCTCTCGGACAGATCCCAAATGATCAAGATAGGGAGCAGTCTTTCATCCCCTGTGGCCGTAGGTCAAGGCGTCCCTCAAGGTTCTATCCTGGCACCCACCTTGTTTAATCTCTACCTGGAACCTTTAGGGAACCTCCTAAGCAAATCTGGGATCCTTTACCATCTGTATGCGGACGACACGCAAATCTACCTTAAGGTGTCCTCCGCACACGATCTCTCCCTACTCAATTCTACCCTCAACTCTATTCACAACTGGATGTCAGCTCACCAACTCATTCTGAATCCCGCCAAAACTGAATTCCTCCTCCTCTCTACCTCTCTCTCACCTCCTCCTGTTCAATCTTGGATGGATCAGCTGAACCTACTCAACAACAAACCCATCATTGTCGACAGCGCTAAATCCCTAGGTGTCATTCTTGACAAAAGACTCAACCTAATCTCCCACATCAACTCTATTGCTAAGAACGCACGGTACCAGCTGCGCCTTCTTTGGGGGATCCGTCGGTTCTTCTCGGAGAAAGACTTAAAAACCTTGGTACAATCTCTGGTTCTCTCAAGACTGGATTACTGCAATTCTCTTCTGACTGGCCTACCCAAATCCCACCTCTCCCCTCTCAAATCCATCCTCCATTCAGCTGCTCGCTTCATTTCAGGGTCTAAACGAAGCAACCACATCACTCCTATCCTGTCCTCTCTTCGATGGCTTCCGATCGAGGCAAGATCTATTTACAAAACTGCCTGCATCACACACAAAGCCTTACACACGTCCTCCCCTCGTTACCTGGCGAATAAATTGAAATTGTCCGGTGGCTCTCGCCCTTCTCGCAATGCGGAAAAGCTTCTGCTTGAGCCCCCCGTCTTCAAAAGGGAAAGTTTGATGGCTCAATCCTTCTCGGGCAATGCGGTGAGAATCTGGAATTCGCTTCCCCACTGCTCCGTGCCACCTCCACTACCCGGATCTTCAAAGCTGACCTCAAGTCTCTTCTCTTCCAAAGACACTTCCAGAACTAATACGTTCGTTCTCAGGCCCCTCTAGGAAGTTCGCTCGTCAGTGTAAAGTTGTACTTTTGTCTGTTCATTCCTTACCTTGTGTGTTGTGTTGGTTTTTATGTGCGTGTTCCCCTCATTATAAGTCCCCTGTGAAGTCACGCCCTCTCTACTACCTCAAGGAAGCTCTTCCACTATAGGAAATTCTGTATTCCAAGCCTATAGAAGTGCCTTCCCAGTGTGTTTTGAGTTACTGCCACTTATTACAGTATTATGCCTTTAATGGTATTTTTGACCCCATGTATCATATATTTTGTACCCCATGTACCCCCTGCTGAATTCACGTCCTCTCTACTACCTCAAGGAAGTTCTTCCACTATAGGAAATTCTGTACTCCAAGCCTATAGAAGTGCCTTCCCAGTGTGTCATTAGTGACTGCCACTTATTGCAGTATTATACCTCTATTTGTATTTTGTACCCCATGTTTCATGCACACCTGTCACTTTTTCCTCTTGGAACTTATTCCTCTTTTTGTATTTGGTTTGTTTGTTTTTGCACAATTGTCACTTTTTCCTCATGCAATGTAACGCTTGCCTTTGTATTATGCTCATTTGTATCCTCCTCCTTATGTAATGTTGCTGATCCTGTTGTGAAGCGCTCTGACACCCTCGGGTAAAGTCCGCGCTATATAAAAATGCATAAATAAATAAATAAATAAATAAACCATGGGTGGTGAACGGGCGTTCCCATGCAACTACCCATGGTTTTTGATGCAAAACCGTATTTACTAAATAAAGTAGGCAGGGTTCTGCGCAAAAAAATAATGCCCAATTCAAATAGGCGCTATCAATGAGAAATGCTTTAATTTCTCCTTTCTTTTCTGACTTTGCATGTGTGTTGCACTGTACGGCACACATACAAAGTGGGAAACGTTTTGAAGTTAGTCTAAGCATCGTGTTTTGTACTGGAAGGAAACCCTTCCAGTACAAAACCTATGCTAGACTCTCGCAGCCACACTTGCCCTATGGTGCAAAGGTGTGTGCATGACGCACAGCTGCCTGATTGTGTGCTGGTGCTAGGGAGAGGAAAGGACAGTGCCATATCTCTGTAAATATATCTCTGTCCTGCTTTCTCCTTCCCAAGCAGCGCAGCATTTTTGGCTGCTGCGCTGCACTGTGTGAGTATTTGGTAAATAGACCCCAATGCCTGGTAATCAAGTCAGATAACCGGACACCTTGGAAACTGGCAACACCTGCAGAATCAGTGTATCCCATCATATGACGTGAGGCACTATATATAAGTATGACAATAGTATATAGCTCACACTGTTGATCTTGTTATAGATATTAAAAACAGTTAATGAAATATGAATCAGCAATTTAACAATCAACCATCTACCTTCGGAGTCTATTTCTTGAGTAATAACAGTACATTTACATTTTTTATGATAAAATAATTAATTAATTTATTTTATTTTTATTAGAAACGAAAATCGAACCCACCCAATAAGGTTCTAGTTCTAAAGTCTCCACATCTGTAAAATGCATTTCCTTGAGAAGGACTATGTCAGGGTTATAGGAGGCTAAATGAGCCTTTTAATAGGGTTAACAAAACCTTTTACATTCCAGAATATAACTCTGAAAACAACAATTAGCAAATAAATAGAAAACCATATGATTGAGGTCACAGAAGAAGAAGAGCCAGAGTCTGGTGGGTAAATAGAATTACCTATACTGAAGTTTAAAGGTTTCTTAATTCTGCCAGCTGAGTCTTGTGTTGAATAAAACAAAGTCTGACAGAATATTTCAGTCAAAGTAGCTTACGAGACCCCTCAAGCCTATATATTGGAACGCAAGTTTTTTTGAAATCTTGTAGGCATGGAGCTATGACTTCCCAGGAAAATTCCATGATAGAGCTTTAGAAAGCTTGTGAAGCAGAGAGGAAGAATATTGAAGTGCCAAATGTGGGGTCAAAAATGAAAAAAACTTATAGAAACATATTGTGCTTCATATGACAGTACCTCATGAGCGATTTTAGTGCTGAAGAGCCAGTGTTTGTCATGGTAAAATTTCAAAATGGCGGCCACATTGCTTCATCCGACTTAGCTGCTCCTAAAAATCTCTACACTGCCATAAAAAAATATTGAAATGTGGAGAAAACACGTCAGGAGACACTCCGCTGCTTAAAAATTGGATTTGCGCTAGTTTAACATACCAGAAACTGCACTTATTTCATCTGCTGTTTCGGCGTGGCGTGGAGCTCCAATATCAGGTGTCCATCTTCAGTGATATCTTAGCCACACCCTCACACCCAATTCCTTAAAATAGGGAAAAATATAATGAACAAAATGACACAAATCCAATAATGGGAACCGGCGATATGAATTTTTTAAATTTAAGAAAAATCAACAAGAAAAATAATGCACCAATCAATAGTCACATTTTACAGTCAATTGGACCAAGGAATGAATTCAGGCTGAATACGATGGAGCTCCGATTGAATATACCCAGTGGGTCAACACAATCATTCAACCCTCAGACTAATTGCCAGATGTACTACGATTTTGAATATTGATTTTTCAAACTGCAATTGTATCCAGATCCAATTAGTAACTCGGCAGTCTTGATGTATGATACTCACCATTCCTAATTTTTCGATTTATTAGTATTTACATTTGCTTTTTAGCGATTACCAAGTAGAGATTCTGTAGTTAGAGAATCGCCATTTGGTAATCGCAAATTACGAAAGTGGCTTTTGGAAGCAGCTTGTTGACCTCACAATGAGAAAGTTAGTTCACACATGCTCTATTGAGTTCACAGATTCAAAGAGGAGGGCATGCAGTGTGAGCTCTATGTGAGCTTAGTGTATGAAAGATATATTTTTAAATTAGCCAAACCTACTGGATCTCAGATTGACCTTCATCATTAATATTAATGAAGTAGGTCGCAATTTGTGTCTCATTAGGAATGATAGCCATCACAGGGATAGTGGGCTGCTGAGTAGCAGACCACCATGCCTATGATTGCTTTTACACAAATCAATTTTGAAAAAGAAATGCAACTCATTTTCCTTAAAGGAAAAAGGAATGTGTTAATAAAAAAAAAACTATTTAGCTTCCATTTTTTAAGAGTAGTCAGTGTCAAGGCACAGGGGGAACATGCAAGTGGAGATGGGTCACTTCAGTGGTGATGTAGCATGTGGCCTAGTACAAATCACCAGGGTTTCGGAAAGCATCCAGAGGTCAAATATCTCTGCAACTGATGAATTTCCTGGATGTGAAAGTGAGAAGTAATGAAGCCTCTGTAGCATTTCAGCCCCAGGAGCAATGAGTTTGTATTGCTCTCCAGTCAAGGTTTAATTACAGATGTCTCACAACCTCAATAGGTTGAACACACAGAAAGGCAGAGTGGAGTTAAAGGCAGGAAGAAGCATTATCAAAAATTGCTTAGAATTACTTTTTCTAATATTTAGATGTCTTTAAAGATTGTACTGTCAAAATTACACATCTGATTTATCACATTATTCTGTTTGATTTTCAACTTGAAACAAATCCTGCAGCAAAGGAAATAAAATACTGTAGTTGAACAAACATTGCTAACTGTCATCAGTACGTACATTTACATCTGTTACTTACTTTAAAAATAATCTCTAGCAATCTCAGCTCATCTTTCTCTGCCTTTTCATGCCCTTGTATAATCTGGAGGATAATGTTGAGGTTTTGGCAGTTCTTCTTCTTCGGACTCAGGATCGGAGGGGATGATGGGTAATCATCTTAATGTGGCATTGTTGTGCAATATAGAACATGTTGCTACTATTTATCAGGTGGTGTCTGTTGTATATTAGAGTGCCTCTCCACTCTTCTGAAGACATCAAAAGTAACTTTTGAGCATTTCAAAAGTCCTCTCAATTGCATTTCTTGTCGATTTATGTGCAACATTGTAGTGGTGCTCACTTGGTGAAGTAGGGTATATAAAAGGGGTCAAAATCCAGGAGCGCAAAGCATATGCAGTGTCTCCTATATTAAAATACAAATAGATTAAGTGACAACATGAAGCTACATTCCCACTATATTCTTAGGCAAATATAGAAATAATTACCAGCTAAATATCCTCAAACAAAATAACCTCTAAGAAGGTGTGCTTAAATCCCAGTTTGGAGAAATATGATGGAATCTTGTGCACTTACTGGGAATCTGACCACTATATCAGTAATTATATTGGAGGCATTGCACACAATTTCAATGTTTAATGAATTAATGTTTTTTTCTATTTCTAAATATAAACTCATTGTCAGATGGAGGGAATATTTGAACGAGTCCCATCAATGCATCCTACGACATGAGGGAATTGAGTTATCTGATAAAAATGTGGGTTTGCGAGCTGTTGTATGGTAGGAAATGTAATTTAATCATTGATTTTACTTAGCATTGCATCTAGAAATGCTCTGAAAAAGCGTGAGAGCACACTTTGGGAATCCCCACCTGCTGCAGTTTTCACACCCTGATAGCTTCCAGAAGCTAAGAGTTGCAGTGAACATAATACCTGCATATGGTTGGGGATTGCATTGCTCCTGAAAGTGTATCACTCTAGCTGAGGTTCAATTTCAGCTATTAAATTTAATATGAGGGAAATTAATAATCTGTGCTTATCATACATTTTCTCCTCTGTCTGGTCAAGTGTAGCAAACTCTAAATATGATCTCCTGCCTCCTCCTCCTTCTCTGTAAACCAGCCAGTATCCTTATCCTCCTCACCATAACATAAAAAGTAGCCATTGAGGAAATCGCAAATGCACTCTGGGGCTCTTTATGTAGTTTGTACCTGGTTATTGCGTGTTTTGAGTTGGTGGTAAACTACACATGCAAAATGAGCATTTCACAACTAGTCACAATTTGCAAACACTTAGCACATTAAAGTAGTGATTCAGTAGTAAGAAAGCGCCAACTGCAATTCTGTAATTACTCAGTTAACAGCCAGTGTCGCAAGGTTGTAAGCTCTATCTGATGGAGTTCTCTCGAAGGCCCGCTAAAGTTGTTGATTTTGGTAGAAAAGCTTAGGCAGGGAGAAATTCAAATTTCAGGGCTGCTGAGGTCTTCTCATTAGGTGGATACTTTTTATGCCTTTGTATAGTCAAGACATCAACCTTTTGAATTAGTCTTATTTTATGAAGATCATAATGCTCCAGAAGGGCGAGCTTGGAGCTGTGTCCAACAAAGTCCTCTCAAAATCAGCCACTGTTGCTGCGATGAACTATTGAAGCTCTGGGGCCATAAATGTCCAACATTTTTTAAGTTTTTAAGTCCCAAATTTTAAAATTTTCTAGTGCAGTTTTTCCTGGCCATTTGTAAAGCTCGCAGAACCTCAGCAAAAGAACATAGGGTGCAGGGTTCGCTCCAGCAGAGGGAACTGGTATGGCGCAGTTCAGGTTCAGCTGCTACTGGTCAGCTTGGCACTTCAGTAAGGATTTTTCTTGCATCTTGTTCTGTCCCTACAGCAAAAGATGAGGTCAGCCAACTGCTGCTACATCCAGACTCTCACTAACTAAAATTCCCATGCGTAAACTTTCTCACTTTTTCAGCTCATCCACCTTACGTTACGTATGGGCTTGGGCTTTCCCAGCTCAGATGCAATGCGACAAGCTAATTAACAGATACAAATTTCCTCCCTAAACATTCCTTGCCCAGGAATTGGGTCAATCACTATTAATGGCTGTATTGTGTGGGGTGGCCTTTGTGCCTCCTTTTGGAGAGCAGAGTAATTTACTTGGCCCAGTAAGGGGACAAACACCTAGAATCTGACTTTGAGCTGAGCCAGAGAAAGATGCCAATTCTTAAAGTATCATAAGGAGTGTAGATGTGATGTTAAGGACTTGGGATGCATGTTAACCCAAGACTGATATGTAGCTGAACCTTACAGGACCAAGTGGAACAAACTGTACTTTTGCCTATAACGTGTAATTCAATCAAAGTACCAAAGACCTTTAGTAAGCCCTAGACACCTACACTATAATTGCCCACTCACATTATAAGTCCTACCCAGGTCAGCATTAATCCATGAAGGCTCTATTACCTGTGCGCATATGCCAGGCCTCGCACGACGGTCATCTGACACACAGAGTCAGCAAATATGTGCAATCATTTGTTCATTTGTAACCAGCCCAGAGCCTCTTACCCTAACTGCGAAGCAGCAGCCTTACTTAAAAAGGCCAAGACTGGCAGTTAGCACTGTCACCCTATTTCAACAGAATGCACTGTGAGTGAGACTCAGTTGGTGGGACTCACTCACAGTGAAGGTCTCAAACACGGGTAGTCGAAAAGTGAAAAATCTAGGGGGATTAGAAGGGTGGAACCTATTACCACAACAGCTACAGCCTAGGCAAAATTTAAATCACGCTGGTGTAATAAATGTAATGTTGAGAATTTTGCATTACGCTTACGTGAAATTCCCAAAATTATGTTATTACCCCATGCCACTTAACTATATGGCATTGTCAGTATGAATTTACAATGAATGGCATCATTTGTGGCACAAATTTACCACAAACGCCAAGGTACAACAGAACATGACTGCTTAATGTTCACACTGCTTTGTTTAAATGCATGCTAACACCAAAAACTGGCACAAGGATGCATTTTGTGATAAAATACAGTACAAATTGACTGATTTGCATTTCACGTAATTACACATAATTTTGCATGTTTGTTGAAATTCTGCACAAATAATAATTACACACATTTTGCACATGCCTACTACAGCCCTTCTCAGTGAAAATAGTGTTCAAGAGCCACACACTGTGGGTACATGTCAACTCTAAATATTTGTATGCACTCCTTTCAAATACTAGGCAACCTAACTTGTGAGATATACAGCCTACTTAGGGGTGATGGGGCAGATTTACAAGCCCCTTGCGCCACCCGTACGTCACTTTTCCCATGTTAAAAGTGACGCAAAAGTGGCGCAAGGGGCTTGTAAATCTGCCCCGATGTATTTAGTGTTTCAAAGTAGGTTTACTTCCTGTCAAAACTGTTTATGTTGACACATTTGCCTGCAGGTTTAAAAGCTGGAGGAGTCAGGCTACACAGATATGCCTGAAGCCGTTTTTGTTTTGTCAGCCTAGTTGATGGCACAACTTGAGCTGCTGTACACAGGTGACATTGAGTATTTTCCTACACATCTACTATGACTTTACTGGAAAGTTAGGTAGTCCAATTAGGAGTTAGACAAGTTCACCATGTTTCAGGGGTTCAAGCACATACACTGGGGCCTGAAAGCAGTGCACTAGTATGCAGAGATAAAAACAGCAATATTCGTCAGCAAAAAGATGGGGTAACATGCAAAAAAAAGTCCTTTTCACAGAATGCATTTTAGATTCACCTCTCACAATATAACCCTCAACTTCTGACTCCTTTTTATAAACCTCTTTTTTAAGGGTACAGCTGAAATATGCTAATAAATCTGCGAATATAGTATGTTCAGCAAAGGCGCCCAACATTATCACAAGCTCCAACACCACCATTAATATCATCACCTTTATCACCACCACTATAACTACCATCAATATTAGCACCACAAATACTATAACCATTACCCCACCAACATTGCTAGCTCTGTTACTTGCACCATCACCACTGCTACATTACCATCACCACTGCCCCAACACTATTACCACCACCGCAAAACCAAATTCTACCACTACCACCATTTCAAGCAACACCACCACTGTTACCATCATTGCTACCACCATCACTATTATCACCACCATATCCACCAACCATCACAATTACAACCACCATCATTACCACCACTATTTCCACCATCAATACCAATACCATTACCACAATAATACATTTCCACTTCCAGCATTACCACCACCACTACCATTACTAATCCATTATCACCACACTATTATCATCAATACTGCTATCACCTTTGCCAGTACTAAGACCACCTATACTTCTGCTTCCTCCATCATCATAACTGCAACAACTATCATCACCATCTTCATCACCACCATTATCACAACCACCAATATCACCAATGTCGGCACCGCTAAAAACCACTGCCATCACAAACTTAACCACAAGTGGCACTATCAACCTCACCACTGCTACCACCATACTCTTTAATTTGAGTGCCATTACCATTACTATTGACATCATTAATGCTATCATGCACACCATCATGACCAATATCTCTATTACTATCACCAAAACTAAATCTACCACCAGCACTACTGCTGCCACTGCAGCCACCACTACTATCCCGATCACCCTCACTATGGGGCAGATTTACAAGCCCCTTGCGCCACTTTTGCGACGCAGCGGCGACGTAAACCATGCGCCACGTTGCGCATTATTTACAACGTGACGCATCTAGGGAGATGCGTCACGTTGTAAAGCCCTGCGCCACATGAAACCTACATCAGGTTTCATTTGGGCGTTCCTCCGCAGGGTGGGCGTTCCGTCGAAGGAAAGCCTCGTAAAAGTGACGCAGTGAAATCTACAAGATTTCACTGAGTCACTTTTCCGACTGCGCTGCGACGAATCCTTACGCCTGCTTCAAGCAGGCATAAGGAGTGGCGCACTACGTTAGGTATGGGCAGCCCACGAGCATTGCTGGAGTTGCGTCGCGCTTGCGACACGACTCCAGCAATGCGCCGCCCTTGCACCACAGGATGCGACACGCATCGGCCTTTCCTTGCGCCACGGTGCGCCGCATTGTAAATGCGGCGCATCCGTGGTGGCGCAAGGAGAGAATTGCGTGTCGCAACTATTCTGGCGCATCCCTGCTGATTTGCAGGGATGCGCCAGAAGTTGTAAATCTGCCCCTATGAGCTTTACCATAACTACAATGTTATTGTGAGTTTGTGTGTGCAAATGCATTGTGTGAATCACAGAAGAGCACATATATGAAAAAGGGGCTTGTGGGAACATGTATCTGAGAGAAAGCCCCATATTTTCGTTGACTGGTAGTGTTGGTTTTTGAACTGTGCACACGGGGCACTGTTGACCAGTCCCTAGTGTATAAGCTCTGACCACTAAAACATGGTAAGATTGGTGTAGAAAAATACGCCAATGGCATAGGACGATAAATATCACCTGTGGATTGCAGCACAAGTTGTACACCCCCCAGGATACTGCGACATGGATTAGGAAATTGTGCAGCACATACATGGACATTTTGCTGCAGATTATTATTTTTATGGCATTTTTGTGGCACCTTATTTTACTAATCTTTAGTAAGATTTCATAGTTATGTCCTAATAAAATTGGAATCACTAGGAAAAAAAACATGGTGTATGCTATCCTAATCACAAAACCTTCCCTATCACACAGGCTCTAATCTCATCCTGCAAGATTTAAGGATAAAGCATTAACCTTTGATGTCAGAAAGAGAAGCCTACCAACCCACAGAAACGCACAGTGTGAAACTGAAAAATACAGGATCAAGCCCAGCTTTCTGCTTGTCCAAATTGTGTGATCTTAGGCAAACACCTTGTTTTACTGGTCCTCCTTTTTGTTTACTAACAGATATGAGATCACCTTCAAATATCAAATATATGTGTTTGAGATGTGCACTGTGCAAAAACCTCTGTTGTGTTTGCTGTAGTAATTCATAATGTTGCTCCAATTTCCTGCTTGACCAACATATACGATCTTAGGCTAGTACTTTATTTCACTGAACCTCCTTTTTGTTCACTATCAAATATGTGAGTTTAGGATGTGCTGTGTACAAAAAACTCTCTTGTGCAATAAGAAGCCAGGCCACATACAGGGAACACATGGTAACTGACTTACCTCTTAGTTCCCTAATAGCATTGTCTCAGTATTTTCTGAGAGTTTCCAGAACATCGCACACTTTGCACCTATAGTGAGTTCTGCTATATTTTAACTACTACTCCTTGAGCGGACTGTGGTATTGTTGAAGCAAAGATTAGTGGAAACAATTAAGTAGCGCCAATTACTTTACTAACTGGCACCTCCCACTTCTAAATCTGGCTCCACTGATTGTCTGCCTGTACAATGCTCAAAATCAAAATGTAGCGAGTGAGCCTGCTTCTCTTAAAGGTGGATTTGGGGAGGAGGGATTAGCACTTTGAAGTAATAAGTTCAGGATGAGGACTATATGAAAACCTCTCTTGTTTATGGCTTGATTGACTATAATGTTGCCCTATCTACCATAACAATATAGGCCACATGTAGGGGACACATGACAACTGACAAGTCTCTTGGTGTTCCAATGGTATTGTTGTTAGTGTAGAGGGTTTATGAATGTTTCTGAAACTACTATTGCTTCACATTTGTAGAAAATGAAAGAAAGGTAAATGCTTTGATTCAGTATTGCTTCGTAAATTAACAAACACTGCTGATATGTTTAGAGAGCAGTGCACTAATGCAAAGTAAAATCTCTTTAACATACTGCTCTTAAACAAACCAGCAATAATAATGACTTTACATGTATTGTCACATAATGTTTCGAATGTGTGCTCACAATTGTTGTTAACTATGTGTCTTTCAAAAAATAAGTGACTCTTCACTCACCTGACATTCTTCTTGTTCACATTTCCAGTAGGGCACCCACCACCAACAATATTATTTTCCGCGGAGGCAGGATGGTTGCAAACAAGGTGAGTGTTACGCCCGTTTGTGCCCTAGGCAGGTAGGGAAATGCTAGCATGGTACTTCAGCAAGGCATTCATTGTCTGCTAAGCTTTGATCTGCATAGCTCCTCCAGGGACAAACTTTAGGTGGGCATGCGTGCATGTTTGAGCCTTCTGAAAGTGACATTTTCAGTGTGGCTCGCCCAGCAGCAAATGCAAGCTAAGCGTAGAGTGCTGTTTTCATATCCCAGGGGCCATAAAACTATGAATAAATGAGAGAAGCAATACTTTTTGTTATTTCCATGGCACCCAGGGATGAAATTGCTGGCTTAATATATCTTGGCCGATGTTGTGGTAAATACGTGAATTGCAAGATCGTGAAATGGGGGGTCTGACTAGGTTGACAATGGAAATGGTGCTGCAGCATTTATCCCTAAAACAGGAGGAGAGGGCAATACGACAGACCCAATACCAGTAACCGTTTTTTAGGGAACTGGAGGGGCAATTTTCGTTTCAGATACCAGAACCAACAGAGGGATCATTTTGTGGATCCGGAACAACCTCAACAGTACATACAAACGAGGGGACAGCAATACTGGCGAAACGGAACAGCATACCAATTTTCAATCTCTCCTCTGAAAATACTGAAAAACTACTTACCAAACGACTTTCTTTTGTTCCCTCTACTGGCCTCTCGAAGTTTGAACTCCACAGATAACTATTTGCATTCTTTCTTAGAGTCAGATTAAAAAAATTATTTCTCAATAGAAGTTTCAACGAGGAGAACAACGTATCTGGCCTTAAACCTCCCTCCTCCTTTATTCCCAGTCTGGACCTTTTGGGACCGGAGGTGGACATTTTCGAAAAGGCTGTCCTCAAAAAGATCCACAGAGTTACCAAATCTATTTCTCCACCGGCTCCTAATTTAACTAAATCGGAGACTATGGCTCTCCATAAACTCAAAACAAACCTAATGTGACCATCAAACCCCTGCGATAAAGGGGATGGGATAGTAATGTTCGATACGCAAACATACAAAAACAAAATGAAGGCCATGCTAGAAGTGCAGGAGCACTACAGTAGAGTTAGAGGGGACCCTGAAACCAGAGTCAAGACCAGAATATTTGACATCAGTAGAAGAGCCAAATCAAAAGCTATAATCTGTAAAAAAGAGTTTGAATTTCTTTCTCCATCGGCCACCCGTATTCCAGTGATATACGGGGTCCCTAAAACCCATAAGAATACCCTGGACCCGCCCCTTTGCCCCATTGTATCCACTATAGGTGCGGCCACAGAACCCCTATCTCAATATATAGATATCTTCCTCAAACCCATGGTGAGCCAATTACCCTCCTACATCAGAGACATCTTATTTCCAAAATAGAGGGTATCCCATTTAACAATCAGAGAGAAATATTGGTTACGATGGACATTGAGTCTTTGTATACCAATGTGCCCCAACAACGGGCACTTAAAGTGGTCCACAATTGTCTTGTTGCTGCAGGTGTTGAACAGAATTGTGATTTCCTGATTCAATGTCTGGAAATTGTTCTCAATGAAAATGTCTTCGAATTTGATGGTGAGCTATACAAACAGAGTTAGCATGGGGGCGGCCTGCGCTCCCAGTATAGCCAATTTGTACATGGGCAATTTTGAAATGCAGTTAATTCACAACGAAATCGCACCTTTCTCTGAAAATATACCATCTTGGTACCACTTTATTGATGACATCTTCTTCGTGTGGCATGGCGAAGAGGATGGTCTTGATCAATTTTTGGAGTGGATCAATCTCTGTGATGACAATCTTAAATTCACTCCAAACAAAAGCAGAGAAAGAGTGGAATTCTTAGATATCTGGATTGAGAACGAGAATCAGCATCTTTCCATGTCTCTCTATACTAAACTGACTGCAAGAAACACATTACTCCATTACAGTAGCTTCCACCCGCGCTGTCAAAAGGATGGCATTCCCTTCAGCCAATTTTTGCGTCTTCGCAGAAATTGTATGAACATCCATGAGTTTGTCAGACATGCTGAGACTCTTAAACATAAGTTTCTAGCTCGAGGATACCCTAAGAGATTCATTCGTGATTCCTTTAAAAGGGCTAAGTACTACAACAGGGAAGTCATGTTTGAAGAGAAGTTGGTCTGTGTAACTCGACATTCCAAACTAGATCAAAAAATCAGACAAGCCATATATTCCCAGTGGCATCTCCTGAACATCAGGGACGATGTACCCAAATTACCCAAACCCACATTTGCCTTTAGAAGGAATAAGAACCTGTGCAACATTTTAGTCAGAGCTAAACCCAAAACGGAGGACTCGTTCTGCCAAAAATCCATTACAGGTTCCCATCCCATCAAGGGCAACCATAGATGTGGCACGTGCCATGCATGCAACAATGCCATCACATCGGACCATATCATCATTGGACACAAGAGTATTGAGCTTAGGAATATGACCAATTGCAGGACCTCCAACGTGGTTTATTGTGTTCCAGGCCCGTGTGACCTTTCTTATGTGGGCGAAACCGGAAGAGAAATAAGAACCTGCATTGGAGAACACAAGTTCAATATATGTACCAAAAAAACTGCTGCTCCCCTTGACCAACATTGGCTCGATCTAGGACACACAGACAGGGAACTCAGATGGACTATACTGGAGATAATAACATCCGCTCGAGGATGCGACGATACCAAACTTTGCAAAAAAAGAGAGGTTTTCTGGATTTTTCTTCTCAATACCCAACTTAGAGGACTCAACGAAACTACCCCCTGTGAACAAGCCATCTAACTGCCCTCTGATTTTTGGGCCCGACCGGTTCCCTCTTTCATTTATACGTACTGCGCTCTGTGATCGCTGTTACTACTCCTCCATCCTTGGTCCCTTTGAGGGAACCTAAGCCTTCCCTCTGTCCTCTCAATTTTGGGCTTGATAGGTTCCCTCTTTTATTGTTTATCTATTTGTACTGTGCCTTCTGACCCCTGTCACTGCTCCTCTATTCTTGGTCCTTTGGTAGGAACCTAATCTCTATTCTCTGTGCCCATGTTAGCCTATCGGTCCCCTGTGGGTTCCCTCTGAGGCATTCTTTCCGACTCTAGTGGCCTATTGCTGTTTGCCACCTATACCAAGTATTCTGTGGCTTTACCTTAATTTATCTCTATCACATTATTGTCTCTTTTTATATTTATTGTTATTTTTGGGGTTTTGTTCTGCCCAGTAGCCTTTATTTGATGATTCATGTGACTGACCATGAGTACTTCTCCATAACGATCAGAGTCATTTCTCCCCGTGGTCGCGTTTTATCGCTCTAGTTTTCTGGGTTATGTGATTTGTGGCCTTATGTTAAGGTCGCAAGTTTTTCAACATGGCGACCTGATCCGTACTTTTCTTTGTGCTACCCTCAGCGTTCCAGCTTTTCCTTAATATCGGCGGGCGTAGCAAGGGGATGGGCTTATAATCTGCCGCTTCACAGCCCAGATCTGTACTCCTGGTATACACCTGGCGGACCTATTTTTCTGACGTCCTTCTTAGAGCTCTACGTGCATTCTTCTTGTGACGGCCAGATTCTTCTTGCCTTCCGTCTTCCTGACGCCCTCTGGGGCCTCATCTTGAGTCAGCCCTTTAAAGTGGGGGTTGCAGCCCCAGGGCTGTCTCTCAGCAGGTTGCTGCATGGCTCGTCTGGTGAGTACTTAGAGGGGTTTAATTTCATCGGCATTCCTCATGTGAGTTCTAGGGGGCACTTTCTCATCGAGCTATATTATTTGTTTTCATTACTTCACTATCTTTCACTTACCGCTACTATTCCCTTCTATTCCATTCCTTTGCCTTACAGTGGATAAATTCCCTCCTTGTTGTCATTATAGTAGGAGGCTCAGAGCCATTTAATTCTACCGATATGTTTTGGCTATTTGCATTTTTATGTCCGCATTTTACTGAGGCCTCCTCTATTTTCTAATGGCCTACCAATCTTTCTAGCTTTCTCAAAGGCATTACTCTTTTTGCTCGCCTTTTCAAGTGATACATCTAGGACGCCATGTCTTACGGCATCCAGTTTGCCACCCAACTCCCATTCTGTTACTTCAGTCGGCGAGACTGCGCCGCTTACCTCTACTTTATTTCCCACAGGTGCACCTTTCTCTGGTCCTGCGACCCGGCTGTCCATAATTTACCTGATTGGGAATTCATCGCACCCTGAGCTGCTTGTTTTATTTTATGAGCAGACATGGTACTCCTTTTGTAAGGTAGCTGCTCTTTATCCTCTGTTCCTGTTGCTCCTATATCTTCTTTCCCTGAAATCTGAATTGTTGTTTCGCTTTATTTTTGTTTGCTAGATATATACCAGTGACCTATCTTTCCTTCCTGGATCCTCCTTATCTGCTGATACTGATCTTCTTGTAGTGCCATGGTTGACTCTTCTTTCTCATAAGTCATGTCCATTGCTTCTGTTTCTTTCTTTACACCCTCCTTTCTTCCTTGATATCACTTTTTCGGTTTTGGTGACTGAACCTGTCAGGATTGCTCTCCTTATTCTCGCTCATCTGGTATCATGTTTTTTTCGGTCTTTTCACGGTTACTATCATGTTTGAGTCTCTTACTTTGCACACTGTTTATAATTCCAATCTTTCCTTTTTCTTTTTCCTATATTCCTACCTCTTGCACGAGGTTTGGACTAAGCACTGGAGATCACTATTGGTCATGTTTCATCTGGTCGCTCATTAATATTCCCTTTATTTTGGGGAATGAGATTGCCATCATCTTATGTTTCCCTTTCCTATTTTTAGAATGGTGTCTTGATATTCGTCTCTTTGACACCTCCAACCCCCCATCATCCATGTGGTACCTTTACCCACCAGTTCTGTGCCCTGAAGAAGGTGGTGGCTACATTTAAGCCTGACACTGAAAAGCGCATCAGCACACCTAGTGACAGGAGCTCCTTAGTGGTGTACTGACTGAACAAGAAGAGCTTGATCCACTGTAAAAGAAAAAACTTCAACTTACCTCTTTTTCCCATAAGCACATGATGAAAATGTTATTCAATTAAGAAAATGTACATACACATGTTTTATAATCAACATAGTCTATGTAGATACCCACTGTATTACCTGTGTTAAAAACAATTTCTTTACAACTGTTCAACAGTTTACTTTTCAATATTTTTCTGCTTTTGACACCACTAGCAGCTTGTTCAGTGGTTCCTCTCCTGAACCACCATTTTTACTGGTTTGTTTTGACAGTATGGTAGATGTATGGGTATGACTGAAGTATGATTGAACTATTGAGTGAGTTGTGTTGTAGAATTTGATGTCTTATATGTTTTTTAATGTCCTTGTACTGATTCACTTGTGATGGGGGTATTTCTGTGTTGCATTTATGACTATTTGGTCTTATTCTGAAAAAGATTATGCATGTCAACGAAAACTGATTTGTTCTATGATACATTTAAAATAATTTAAAATAACTGAAAATATATATTTTTTCACCTTTAATAAAATATTCTTGTATAAATTACTTTTGATATGCTGTTCATTTCATGTTATTGTGGGTTCTGCGGCAAATCTCTTGTTCCCCCTTTGGGATATTCCTTTGTTATTTTTATTCAGAGACGCAACGCACTCATTTTGCATCGTAGGCAGGTGACATTCATTAACCACACACAAAAGATAAGGGGTAGGAGGAAATACCGCCCCACTTCGACCTCCTAAAACAACTTACACACACATGTAGAAGGGGGGCTTTACACTTAAAATCGCTGTGATCTAGGGGTGAGAAAACACACCAGGGTGTTAAAACTGCCCTCACACATAGAAAACTGTGTCATGCTTCATCATAGGGCTGCTAACACACCTCCGCGCAGACCAGCGCTGGAGGTGGAGCAATAGGGGAGAGGAAGACAATACAACACATAGAAAAACAGTTTGGGATCATAAGTGAAAAAGGTGCAGAAACAACAATTAAAACTGACCACAGGAATTTCAAATGTAACCAGGGGGCTGCTCTCAGTGGGCGCACTGACAGTGGGCCACCTTTTAGATGGCGCACTGTCAGTGCGTCTCCTGAGAGCTTCTTTGCCTCTGCACATGCGTCTCTAATATGGTGCGGGTGCATAGGCAAAAGGATTCCCTCATTTGCATGGGGCACACACCCATGCAAATGAGGGAACACCCCCTGAAGATAGCATTGATGCTTTATGTGTGCCAGCGCTACCGGTATTACAGAAGGGGCCGCAAAAGTGTCTGCGGCCTCTTCTGTAATACCAAAGTGCTCCGGGGGCATGCAAAGCGGGAGCAAATGCCCATTGCGCCCCCAGGGCACTTTGTATAATATGGCCCCAGGTAGCCAAAATCCAACACTTGGGACTTTATGGCTAAAAAAGAGAAGTCCAGAACTTCCAAAAAATAGACTAAATCCAAACGTAGAAATCTTTACTGCAACTTCATCCAGCGGCTCCCCAACAATAACTCTCCCTCTTCAGACACCACCTGCAGCCTTGCCCCACTGGACTTTACCTGCTCAGAACATTTTTTTTTCAGATTTTCTTCTAAGTCCAAAGGTAAGCGTCAACTTGTCTCAATCTGCTTCTTGTATCCAAGCCACGGTCTATCACTTCGGCCACAGTTTTCGAATTAGACAATTGTTTGCACAACTAGATGTCCACGGTTGGTGCTTTAATCCTTTAGGCACCAGTTTTTACCTTAAATTAAAAAAATTCATAAGTCTGGTTCTACTGATTAGAGTTTTATCATTTTGGTGTCAAATAGATTCTCAAAATGTACTCTATTTTGCCAAATTATTGTGGTATTGTTCTTGTGTTGTGTTTTCAGTTTATTACTGTTTGTGTGTGGCATTAATACTTTACAAGTTGCCTCTATGCATGACTGCTTTTGTGCCTAGCTACCAAGGGTTCAGCACAGGTTAATTTAGTGACTTTTGTGGTTCATCCTGAAAGGGACTGTGGTTGTTGCTTGAACAGGGGTCACCCCCTATTTAACCAACAACCTAATTTCTCACAATGATCATGTGACTTTATGACTTAGGTTCATAGATGACCTCTTTATTGTGTGGAAAGGTCACAGAACACTGGCAGTGTTGTTTATTTGTCTATAGAATGTTATTATAATGATCTTGCAATTTACTAGTACTATAAGAAACAAATCTATTACGTTTTTGGACATAAAAATGACAAATTAGGATAATGTCTTCAACACCTCTCTATATTGGAACGAAACGACAGGAATAGTCTGCTTCAAGCAGATAGTAGCCACCTCAATTTTCTGAAAATGAAACATCCCCCTTTGTGAATTAATAAGAATGATGCATAATTACTGGCATAATTACTGCAATGATCCGAATATTGAGAGAGAAAAGGAAATAATTGTTCAGAGACTCAAAGACCCAGGTTACACTAAATGAGATATTGAAAAGGGTATTTGCGGAGAATAAAAGACCTGGTCTTCAAGACCAGATATTTTTTTATTGCTGGAAAACCAAACAACAAGAAAGAGAAAATGAAGTCGGTCTTGTTACCACACATAGAAACAACTCCAAAACAACTAGGGGTGTGATTAAGAAATACGGGGAACTCTAAATGCAGACAACATTATCAAGGATGATATAAGCCAAAATCCACTAAGTATAGACAGGAAAACTCCATCACTCAAGGATACATTGGTGAGAAGTGAGTTTAAGGAAACTAAAGATGAAGGCATGATAGGAAGCAGGAGATTTTCCCATGTAAGAGTTTCAAAGCACTAATGTTCAGGAGAATAAAGACTATAAGGTGCAATGTTCTACAATAAAGAGACACATTAAGAAATATTTAACACACAATTGTGATTGAGTTTGAATCTGTAGTAGTGATGAAGGCCATGGCAGCTAAAACATGTTGGATACCATCAGAATTATTTTGTTGGGTGATGTGATAATAAACCACTGAGTTGCTGGCGGCTGGAGTGCATAACAAGTGGCATAAAGCTGGATCTTGGTCTAGTAAGAGTGGCTTTTTTATTTGGTTTAAATCCTTTCAGCAGTTTTTGAACAAAGAATGCTCAAAAACGTTGTATATTTCACGCTGTGGAGGATCCATGGACTTGACTGATTGGCTGCCACCACATCAACAACGATGTGGTGGCAACCATCTTTGGACTCTGGACTCAGCCCAGGGGGGCAGCTCAAAGTGTTATTTTGCAGGAGAGTGGAGAGTGAATCTCTTCCCAAGCCTCGGTGAGGCCCCTGGGACTCTTCTCCCCAGTGCTGAGGCAGAAAATGGATGGAGGGGGTGAACAGCCCCCCTCACGGAGCCTTATTAGGCTTGGGGAGAGGGGCCATGTAGCCTTCACCCCTTGTTATTAGAATTTAGCCCCAGGGGATAGGGTCGTCGGGCCCATTAAGGCTTAGGGAGGGTGGCTGTGTGCCCCCTCCCCTTAATATGTTTGTTTTGGCCCCGGGGATGGGGCCACTATTGGTTTGGGGAGGGTGACCGTGTGTCATTTGCCTTTAAAGGCCCAGGGGATAGGGTCCCTGGGGTCCCTTCTGACTTCCATATTGCAAAAATCATTTGGCCCCAGGGTTTGGTTCCCCAGGCCCTATTAAGATTCGAGGAGGGGGGCCATTTGACAACCTCCTCTTTTTATTGGAATTCAGCCCCAGGGGATTGTGTCCCTGGGCCTATTAAGGCTCAGAGAGGGCGGCCCTGCTCCCGCCCCTTAATATATATGATTTGGCCCCAGTATGGAATATACAGTTTAGCCCTGGGGAATGGGATCCCCAGGGACACTATTGGCTTGGGGAGGGGGACCTTGCACCACCTCCCCTTAATATGTATGTTTTGGCCCCGGGGATGGGGTGTCCGGGGCCACTATTGGTTTGCGGAGGGTGACCATGTGTCATTTCCTTTTAAAGGCCCCAGGGGATAGGGTCCCTGGGGTCCTTTCTGACTCAGAAAGGGGGCCCTGTGCCCCCCTCCATATTGCAAAAATCATTTGGCCCCAGGGAATGGTGTCCCCAGGCCCTATTAAGACTTGAGGAGGGGGGCCATGAAACCCCCTCCCCTTTTTATTGGAATTCAGCCCCAGGGGATGGGGTCCCTGGGCCTATTAAGGCTTGGGGATGGGGGCCCTGTCCTCTCCACTTAATATATATGATTTGGCCCCAGTATGGAATATACAGTTCTGCCACAGGGGATGGGATCTCCAGGGCCACTATTGGCTTGGGGAGGGGGGCCTTGCACCACCTCCCCTTAAAGGCGGGGTCCCTAGGCCCCCTTCTGTCTCAGAAAGGGGGACACATGCCCCCTCCACTTTACAAATATCGTTTGGTCTTGGGGCATGGAATTCCCAGGGCCTGACGTGGCTTGGGGAGGAGGGGGCCACATGCCCACCTCCCCTTTAAAAACAAATGCCATGGGAGATGGGGTTCCTGCGACCTGAAGGCCAACCCTATGGCGCATATGCTAAATGCAGCATGTGGTGTGGGGTTGGCTGTCTCTGGGGGTTTCATGCATGGCCAGGCCGCAGGCCAGGTTTTGCAGTCAACCTCCTGCCATACACAGCCAATGACTGTGCGCAGCGTAGGATATGCTCCCTCTGGGGGTTTTGACACAGGGCCTGACTGGAAGCCAGGCACTGTGGCCAATCGATTGTGCACAGTGTGGTTATTGGGTGTCTGTGGGGGTGTTGGCAACTCAACCCCCTGCAGCGCACAATCGATGGCCGTGTGCAGAGTGGGGTTGGCTGCCTCCGGGTGGGTTGGCTGCACGCTAAACCTTTGTCCTCTTCTGGGAGCAGCCACTACCCTCATAAATGTAATGTTCAGCCAGTGTGCACCAATGCATGTCCTCTTTCCAGGCAGTTAGGGCAGGCAACTCTCCTACGCCCCACATCTTCGCAATATACCTCTTTGCAACTCCCCACCAAAGAGTCATCCATAGTGTGACATATTTCACGACTCTTTCTTCCCCCCAGATGTTCAGTACTGACTGCTTTGATGGGCTTTGCACTCAAGTCCCCACTTCTCCTGTCATATAGCCGCCTCTTTCTGCACAAAATATCTGCATATCAGGCAGACCCACAAAGTGTGAAAGAAAGAGCCTACCTGGGTTCAGCCCGAGACATCAATCTGATTCAGTTCTGCCCATTTTCATCTGTACTACCCTAGAGTAGCACAACCTATGAAGGAAGCGCAACTGAACCAGTCTGAAACCTGATCTGATCACCACATGTGGAGCTATGAATGCTTCATCTCACTCTTCATACTCCAAGGGAATCAGGCCTCCCTCGCAGCTTTCTTTGAATTTCTGATGTTGGGAGAGTTGTTCTGTATTTTTTTTATAAATGATCAACAATGCTTTTTTTCTAAGGGGACATTCAGCACCCGGTCTTCTACTGAGATCACAGTGCCTTTTTTAATGTGGGACATTGCTGCATATCAAGCTGGACATATCTGAAGGTTTTGGAGTTCATCATGTCATATTCTTTCTGAATGTCCCTGAATTTGATAAAGTAATCTCCCACCCAGAGATCCCCCAATTTGCTAATACCTAGCTATAAAAGTCGGTAAGATTATCCATCTCAGACAACAAGTCACTATTCCATAGGATGGTCTCCTCTGATATGTGAAATTTGTCTTTATTGTTTGATTATTTAAAATCATTACAATTAGAAAATACTTTGTATATATAAAAAACATTTAAAAAAGAGCAGAGCAATTAATACAAAAGTTAAAAAAGACTATAAAATTTCTAAATTCCATTAAGGCGTAGTGTCCCAGGTTTTAAATATACGCAATTTCCCAGCTGCATAATTTATCTGTTGAGAGGTGTGAGCCAGCAGGGACTAAATCTTCATTGTTAATTTGAGGGAACAGTCTCAGTGTGAACAAGGGAAAAGGAAAAAAAGAATAAAAGGGGAGGCTGACTTGGGACTTATCTCTGAAGATTCGAAAGATCTGAGTGGGCTCGGGCTTCGTCAAGGATGTACAAACTGGAGCGGAGGAACTTGCGATCCTGCTGCACTGAGATTTTTGGCTGCTCTTGAAACGAATTTGGTAAACCGGATGTTAAGCATCGTGTTTTCTGGATTGATGGCTGCTATGATGGCTTGTCGGCACCATCGGACACCAAGTTTGTTCAGGTCGTCCCGCAGCAGAATCCTTCTATTGTTGAGTAGGACGGGACAGACGCATACCACATGCTCAATAGAGTGGCACCCACACCCCCCTGCACTCGATGTTGGCACTTAAAGGACGCCAGTCTGGAAGATGTTGCAAAAAAGGCCATTCACCCATCCTCAGTGCCAGAAATCTTTTTTTCCATAGAGCTGAGTAAGTGCTTGTTAAATAGGGTACCTCTGCTCCAGACTTGAACCCGGGCAGGACTGTCCAGGCATGTTTTCTTTTGGCCAGTACTGCCCTATCTGAATGAAAAGACCAGAGTCGAACTCTTCTTTTGATGGATATTTTTAGAGCCTGCTGCGGTGGATTAGTTCCCCAGTATTCATTTACTTTAAGCAGATGCAGAGAGTGTTCTAAGTAGCGTAGCTGTTTTTGTCCTACTTGGCTCGCCAATATTTCTTGCCACAGCCTAGCCTCCAGACTTCCTTCCCGCAAATTACGTAGTCTGTTGCACAGCTTGATGAAGGCACCAGCCCCAACCCCTTGATGATCTAATAAGCCAAACTCAAGTCTTATCTGTGCTGGGGATGAAGATTATGGCAGGTTCCATACTCACTTGAATTCTTATTATTATTTTGTTCACCGTTTTGAAAGTGCTCCCCAGCATTATCTCTTGGCCATTTGATAAGTAATTTAGGGTCTTAGCTTTCATAACTGTTAAGAGCGGCGTTAGGCTTGGTCCAAGTAGCTGCCTCGGAAGCTTCGTTAAGGCTGCCTCGATTGACAGGGCTTTTGCCTCAACCACTTCCTTCTGTTTTGAGAAGGTTCCTTTGGGTCCATGTAAACCCCCAAATATTTATAGTATGTCGTAGTTTCTATGGTTTTGCCATTAAAAAACCACCCACCACTCAGCTGCTTCTGTTTCCCAAAAGAAATTATCTTTGTTTTCGATAAGTTTAATTCCAGGTCATTGTTTGTTGTATAGGGAAGCAGCTGGTCGAGAAGCCTCTGTAGACCGACCCTTGTATGGCTAAATAAAACAAGGTCTGCATATAACAGATTACTTATGCAGGTTCCACCTAGTTGAGAAGAGTGGGAATTAACATTGTCCAATAACTGTGATAAGTCGGAAATAAAAACGTTAAAAAGGAGGGGTGCCAGCATGCATCCTTGTTTGACGCCACAGGAGGTTTGTATTTGTTGAGACGTGAGATCCCTCTACCAACTTTATGTGGATCCAAGTGTTTGAATGGAGTTGGATTATTGCCTTTAATCAGGAGGAATTCCCCATTTCTGCAGTTTATGCCATTGCAGACCTCTGGGCACCCGGTCAAAAGCCGCTTTAAAGTCAACAAAGCAGCAATGAAGTGGCATTCCGAGAACTGATGCTTTCTCCGTCAGTACAGATAAAGCAAGCAGATTACTAGCGGTTCCTGATTTAGCCACAAATCCGGTCTGGGTAAAAGGTAGACAATGGTTTTTGTGTGCCCAGGTTGACAGCTCTTCAAGCAGCAGACTAGCATAATATTTAGATTCAACATCCAGGAGAGCTATCATCCTGTAATTTCTGGGGTCGGCTCTCTTACCTCCTTTAAAAATAGGATGGATAATGGCTCCTTTCAACAACTCTGGTATTTGATGGCTGAGCCAGCAATAAGAGAATAAAGAGGCTAGATGTTCAGACGACTGCTTAGAATCTGTTTTAAAAATGGCCTGGGGAAGATCGTTGGGCCCAGGAGCCCCATCTGACCGGGCGTTATTTATGATGCATGCAGTTTTTTGTCTCAGAGCTTCAGGAGCCTTTGGAGCCATGGGCAGGAGCTCTTCTTTCTGGTTCGCAAGATTGATAGTGTCAGTGACTTGAGCATGAGTAGCCGGTTCATTTTGCTGGGTTTGCTCTCCAGCGCTCGTTATTTTACGATAGGGGATGCAAAGATTCAGGTGATGTGAACTTGTTAAGTTGTTCCTCTCCGTTTTTGAATTCCTTAAAATGGGCCATTAAAAAGAATACCCATTCGGCTTCGCTTATGTTTGCACTGCCTTGCCCTCTAGGACCCTGTGTCCTCTTGTTCACAAGCAACCAAAATAACTTTGGATTGGGATTTTTGTTGGCATGTACTAATTTCAGCCAAAACTGATCAGCAGATCTTTGTTTGTCTCGATAGATAGCTTGCCTAAGTGCTTTTTGTGCTTGTTTGTAGATTTTAAATAACTGGGCGTCTCCCGTACTCTTCCTGGCGTAACGTAGGGCTGAATTGCATTGAGTTTTAAGTTTTTTAGTTTCTGCTGAAATAAGTAGTTGGTTACTAGTTGACGGTTTTCGCAAAATGGACGGAATTTGCTAAGTAGTTGATTTGAGAGGAACTCCCATGATTCAGTCGGTGCCGTATCAACTGCTCTCCTTGCTTCTAAAAGAGCTCTGCATTTTATCATGTTTGCAGGGATTGAATGATCCGACCATTTTAGCCTTTTAAGATTATCTGTGTGAATTCCGATTGTTGTATGACTAGTTGCCGCATGACGGGCAACACTGAGGGATAAACTGATTATTTGAGGACGGTGGTCGCTCTCGCCCCGTGAAGCGATGAAATGATTCTCTATCAGGGGAAGCATTTCGTTGTTACTTAACGTGAAGTCCAAAAAGGAATGGGAGTGACCGTTTGTTCTTGTCCAGCTTGGTTTTGGGTATCTGAGGGGAAGCGGCCATTCAGTAATGTATAACCCACGCTCTTGAATTGTAAGACTGTATATTCTCCCAATTTACTCGGCCTGTTACCAGCTGGTTTCGATTGGGTCGCAAGGTGTAATGGGACCACTGGTTGTACATCATTGTTCGCCTCTATAATCTTTTGAAAGAGATTTGTGTTGCAATCACCTGAGATTAAAAAGGGTTATTAGATTACACGCAATCTGGATCAGCCGATCCAGTTAAGCCTTTTTCTCTCTGGCGTATAGAGTAATATATACATTGAGCAAGAGCAGTTGTTTAATCGGGTACTGGCTTCTGACGCGGATGACGATGATCCATTTTTCTTCAAATTCTAGCATGTAGATGTTTAAATTTAGATTGAAAGCCCACCCCGACATCTGCCGTAATTGTGCATTCTTGAGGCGGGAGACCTGAATTCCAGGTAGCCTTCTATTGGGATGCTTGCCACCGACCAAGTTTCCTGGAGAAATATAATGTTGTGTTTTTTTTATAAATTAGAGCGTATCGATAGATTGTGCTTTCGCGGAAAAGCCGTTGATGTTCCGGGAACAGATTGTTAGACCAGGATGGATACTGTTTCAATCTTTCGAATCCTTTGACAGGGCTGCTGGCAACCAGGACCAGTCATCCCTTGAGTTGGCTTGACGTTGTGTTACTGGATCTTCATTTCCATCTAAAGTGCGGCTTCGAGACGATTTTAGTATTGAAAAAGGTGAATTTCCTCTGTTAGCACTATTTCCAATCCCAGATAATTTGTGACCTCCCTCCACCCAGTGCCAATTCCTTGGATGGTGTCGACAAGTCTACCGCTATCATACATCAATAAAGTGCTGCCTGAGAACCTCTGTCCCCAATTGCATGTCTGTCTAGCCTGACCGCTGGCTCATCCTGCTATGCAAATACCAATTCATTAACCATTTATAGTTGTGTGGCCTGAGGGTACTGCAACACATCCAACAGTGCTATTCCCCCACCATCTATCTCCCTCATCAGCTTACGGAGTGCTATCCTTGATGCAGCTGGATTTCAGTCTCCATTTTCAGAAAGAAGCTCTTAGGTGCTTTTTTACGGGGAACTCTGGAGTGCATACAGGAAGTTTGGCAGGTATAAAATTTTGAACATAGCAGCCCAGCTGAGTAACAACAATGGTGGCATTCTAAAGTGTCCAACATCCCCCCCAAAATTGTCCAATATCACATATAGGTTGTGCTGTAAAATGCCACTTCTATCCCTCTTAACATAAATATACAGATATCGGAAATCCTGGTGCATGATCTATATTGGACAACCTCTCTGTATGTGAAAAGGTCCTCTGCTTAATCAATATATGTGAGACTTCTTCCATTTACTTTTATACCAGAGTATTTCCCACATCTCCCAAATATTTGCAATATTCTATCATTTGGCAGCTCCGGCTGCACCATGTACAACAGTATGTCGTCAGCATACAGGGAGAATCTCTCCTCCAAAGTATCTTCCTATTGCAACCCCTTATCAGTGGGTCTTTTCTGAACCATGCTGTTAGGGGTTCTAGGGAGAGCACAAATAATGGGCAACAAAGGACAGCCCTGCCTTGTGCCCCTGCCAAATGATGTGGACTGGACAGCACCCTATTGGCCCTCACCTTTGGCAGTGGCCTGCTGCAAAGGAGCTCAAATCACCATCTTACATTGCAGTCTGAAACAGAATGTGTTTAATACCTTAAACATATAGGCCTATTCCAGTGTATTAAGAGCCAAAGTCCCATCTAGGGACATCACTACAGTAGGCTCCTGTATCGCCTTGCCATATTCCAAACATCCATACAGTCTCCTTAAATTGAATTTATGCTACACCTCTCTGATGAGCTCTAATTAGAGCGAAACACATTTCAGGGGTTGTTTTTATTCATTCCACGTTGGCTCGGATAGTATTTTACCAATCCAAAACTGTAATACTGTTCCTGAAGTGGTAAAAGGCTTTTGTCATTTTTCAGCCCGGCGTGGATGGCACTAGCTAATTCTATGCTTAAAGACTTTGATGTAAAATGGCAAGAGGCTTTATCACGTTCTAGCTCGGCCTGGACAATACTGTGCTAATCCTATGCCTAAAACCTCTGCTAAAAAACAGACATTTGAGGTGAGCAGATTCAGAGTGTCATTGGTGTTGTAGGGTGCTGCACACAAAAGAGCCTCTATCCACCTAAACTTGGGAATTACCTAGAGTTTCATGTTTCCATCTTTTGCATGTAAATGTGTGTGTCTGTGTGTGTGTGCAACAAACATGTGGCTGCATTCAAAACAGGAGTGGGTCTGCTCTCATAAAAATAATATAATATGTGTGTAAATATTATAGACATTAGCCAGTGATGTAATGCCTACTGAAAATTAATAAATATGAAATTTTAAAAAGTAAACATCACTTACCTAGCTCTGCTAACTTGACAAGAAAGCTGGTCAAAGATGTCATCCTCATGGGCAATTATATCAGCCCAGCAGTGCGGCACCTGCCACTTGGTGCAGGAGATCCCAGGGTTGCTGTGCATGCTGCACCACTCTCTCCCCCATTGCAGCTACCATTCCGCTAAGCTGTACGATTTGCTATGCCTGATGCCAGCATGAGGGGTTGCGGGCGGCGGCGCTGATCCAGCGGTATGCTATCAACAGATACTCTTGTACCATATACTCACCTGGGCCCATAAACACTTACACAAATCCAAGTAGACCGAGGTTTAGTTTATATTTTCCTTATTTAGGATTAGTTATTTCTTATTCCTAACTAACCTTTCACTAATCAAAAAGTTTTTTCCTCTGGTCGATGGACCATTAGTTGAACTAATTGATGGTGATAATTAACATAACTCTTAGCTTTTCATTAAAGTAAATAACCACAGACTCGGGAAGTTTTTAAATCTTTATCTAAATTAAATGAATGTGAACCATCTCAAAAATTCAGTACAAACAACCTCATTCGTAATATTGCAAATCCGATCAATTTTCCATTAAGAAAATATTTCAGACTCATACAATAACTATGACCGGAAAAGAGAGGACAGAGAGAAAAGATCATCCACAAATACCATGAATTTATAGTTACCAAGGATGTTATGAAGACCAAACCCTCTGGCCAAAGGGCTGGTAAGGATCCCCCAGGATAGATCAGGAGACAAAGACTTCAGGACAGGAATCAGGACAGGATACTTAACCTCTCTAAAATACAGATAACTGCGTAGCACCCCTCTCTAACACTCTCTTCCTCCTCGAGTTTCCTCTGCGATCTTCTTGTCTAACCCAATTAAATAAAGATAGATAGTTCTGCATTCGGTGTCTTCATCAGCATCTCACAGCGTCTCTTTCAGCATCAGCACCACCCACAGCACCGACAGCATCCCGAGCTCTCGACTACCAGCATCAATGTCTCTCTAACTCACTAAAGCTACCTCAGTTATACCTTTCGTTTACCATGTACCACCCACTAAAGTTTCAATATCGCAAAAATACAAAATCTAATTGGTCAGGCAAGGGGGATGATCATCACACCATGCTTACAAATTACTTATTTTCATTGAACTATTGTTCGCAAAACCCATCCCTTAAACTTTATTCTTTTCTTCCGTTGTCTTACATATCCAAACTTTATTAGATACATTTATTTCAATATTATGAATACAAGTCTTCTTGAGTGAACTCTTCACCCTCTGTTCACAGGGCGCATCATTCTCGTCCTTGGACGGCTGTCAAAAGCATCCGTCCGGGTTAATTCTCATGTAGGCATGCGCAAACTTGAATCAGTCGGCTGAGTTCAGACAAACGTGAAAGGCCCAAATGTGCACTAATAATAAAGTCAAAAGAAGAAATGTTACTTTCACAAATAAATGGTTTCACTGTATACCACCCATCTCTACTCTAACCCTCCTTACTTATTAATACTTTCCTGCATTAGCATTAGTAAAATAGCAGGTTTTCATTTCAGCTAAGCAGATGCCATGCACGTGAGTCTTAAAGACTCCATTTTAATGCCTTCTGCACATGCGCTAGAATTTCCCTCCAAGCGTTACCTCGTCATATTGCGTAGATGCAATTGACGCATGCGCGATAAAGATTTCCCAGTTAAAGCTGGATTAGTCCGTTTTCGTTGTTATCTATATTAGTACACACAAACGCAAGCTAACCCGCGTGTTTTCTGTTGTGCGTGTTTATTATTTACAAGACATTGTTAGTAATTCATTAGTGAGTTAAACGAGAGGATTGCTTCCGAGCAAGTCTTTTTCTTTACGAGTCCTTGCTCCATCAGCGCTGCATAAAAAAATCAGCGCTGCCCCAGCCGCATCCACAAAAATGTGGTATGAAATTGCCCCCTTGAGCCGTCTTTGTCTACAGTGGGTGTAGGACTCACAGATGTTGGTGCTCCCTGCCTCTGTCATAACTTTTGAGGTGAATGAGGATTATTGCAAAAAAAACCAAGGTATTAAAATAAAAATAAACACACAGAGTTGTTGACAAATTAACAAAAACCGTTAATAAGGTTAAAAAAAGGGGAGAGATGGGCCAGAATAGTGTAGATGATGATCGATGGGGCCTAGGTTGCTAGAAACATGTGGAATAGTTAGGGAGGAGTAGGCTAGAAAAAAACAAAATGGTGGAGCCCTTGTGCAACACTGACTTTGGTTCACACGTTCTTTAGACACAAAATGTGTGACCGGGGTCCTTCTTTTGACTTGAGGCACAGAATGTGCATTGCGGGACATTATGCACAATTTCACTTAAATTGTACATAATTTTGAATATTTACGCGAAAGGGTGTTACACGAATTTTGCACACCCCTAAATTGGTATTGCATCCAAATGTAAATAAAGACAATGGGCCTGTCGTAAAGATGCTACTAGTAAAATACCTTTGTGAATAGCAATCCATTAAAAACGTTCATAAAAGTGTAAGTTTACCTTTGTGAGTCAGGCCTAGAATTCTGTAGCATTCTTCTTTGTATGGGGACACCATTGTGATGTGTATCTGCTACCACCTCGGAAGTGGTGGAATTTACACCCTCTAATTATAGTGTCACAATAGTAGATTACTGTTTTACTCAATCGTCAAAGTAATTATATAAGATAGTTCCTCTTAATTAATATCTCACACTTGTTTGCATTATATGAGACTCAGATCAACGTTTTTCTCCGAAGAAATAAAATCCTAATCAGGTTAAACAATTTCGACTATTGGAGAAGCTGCTAATGGTGCAAAAGGCAAGTAATATTCAGGAACGTGATTAATGATCAAATACGAATGATCAAATTCCTTTCTTTTTGATGTGATCATCTTACATAGAATAGAAACAAAAATGGATTGTACCCTTCCCTGGAGCTAATATTAATTACTGCAACTCCTACAACTTTAAACCTGCTCGCAGAAGAAAACATTTCTAGATAAATGAACTTGTCAAAAAGTCACTAATTGCTGCAGCTCTGAGAAAAAAACCCAATTAAATTCCATCCTACATCTTTAGTAATAGAAACAGCTACTTTCATACGTGAGAACAGTAAGAACTTCCAAGCCTCTGGTATCGTTGCCATTTGTAGCTGAATAGAAGTTGACAAATAAGAAACAAATTATGCACTCGCTCTACCGCACCGCCATTACCTTTCTATAACCAGAGTAACAAGAAAATGTGGTACCAGAAGGTTGTCATTATTATAATAAAAGACAAACGATAAATTATGTAGAGCACGCTACAAAAGTTGTTTCCAGGTATTTGAATGATAGATGCTATAATTAGCAAACCCCATGGAAGTCATGATATTTTCCAATGCATCAAAAAACTTAGGTGGCACATCCCAAGATGAGAAATAGTAATCTGCGGTTTTTGTGTGGACAGTTAGTCGAGGGTTATTATGCAAGTCAAACGTAGGTGGAAGAGTGTAATATGCAAAGCTAAAATGCTAGCTAAAACATGGAACAGTGAGCAATATGTGTAAAATAGGCTGCATGCTGTTCATTATTTTTCGCCCACCATGTCACTCTAGACAAAGGTCCATCTTATGCAAATCATTACCAATTTTGCATCTCATAGGAACAGTCCATCTCGAAGAGCCAGGCAAGGCCCCCTCCTGAAGTGATTTCAAGCAATCCTGTTCCGGTTTTGACCTACTTGGGGCTGATTAGTACGGTGTAGCTTGAGTCCTATGGCACAGTGAGCACAGGACACATGTCTGGGGATTCATGTCGCACTTATGGTGTCAACTGCAACAACAAAGTGATGGATGGAAGTCTTGAATTAATCTCAGCCACCAGCAATTGCTCAGGGCCACGTTCCTGTTAATTTTGTTTTGCCACTTTAGCCAAAAGCCCAACTTATGCAAATCAGTACCATCCTGCTTCTCCTGGAGACATTCTATCCTAAACTGTTAGGTGAGGCCCCCTTCAGAAGAGACTACAAGCAACCGCAGACTGCTTTTGCCCTACTTGAGGCTTGTCAGTAGGATGTATCTGGAGGCCTATGGCACAGTGAGCACAGGTCCCACTTCTGGGAATACATGTTGCAGTTAGGGCATAACTCATTGGTTCACCACACCAAAGGTTGACAGGGTGATTCCCTGTCTGTGGACCAATGGTTTTATGACCGCCAGAACCACAGGTGGTCATGTAAATTCTCACTGAAATCAGCATACTGATTGTCCACTGGTAGTTGGTGTGGTGAACCAATGGGTGAATATTGGGTCATCTTGCCCTGACAAATATGCCACAAATTTTCCTGGCATTGAAACGTGCTGACCATTCTTAAAATAGTGATCTGGGCCTGTCATTTTAGTTTTTAATCATGCAATCAGGGTCGTTGTAAATAAATGATGGGCGTACCCCAGTGGACACATTTTTAGTACGGTGGTCATGAGATCTGGTAGTTTGGAGAAAAACACTCCAAAACAGAGGGCCTGTTGCATATATGGTGTATGGATAGAGGCAAGTAGATTTTCCCTTCCACATTGCCATTTGACACAGCAAGCATCCTTGCATTCATAGAAGAATGCAGAGGATGAAATTATGGTTGCTTACGTGAGGTGTCACAGTTCCCACCACTACTTTTTCTAAGCAATAGTGACATTCCTTATTAACCTTTATGCATTTTCTGTTTTTTTCCCCTGCGATATAAAGGCAGTTAAAAGGACAAAGTGATGGTTCATTGAAAGGGGTCTAGGTATTTGGGGTTAGTTTTGTTTGGTTTTGAGGGGAGGGCATCTATTATCTACTTTATTTGCCTCTTAGCTCCTTGTTGTGACAATAGGGCTATGTTCCTTCTAATTTTATTTCTTCAGGAAAGAGCGACAAATGTCAGAGGTTGCAGATGCACAAAAACATAGTTCCAGGATCTAGAAATGTACTTAGGTTCAATGCACGTGGAAGTCATTTGAAGCCTAAGAACAGGATGGGTGATAGAGAGAGCTGGTAGATTGTAGTCTGCCACACATGACCTACCTGAACTATAGGTTAGGTGGCAATCATTTACTTGTTGCTTGTTCCTGTTGTTCTCTTGCCCTTTTCGAAAATGCCATAACCTCTTATGACTTTCCTTCAATCCAACAATGAGTTTAAAGGAGGCATGTGCAGGCTTTGGTCAAACAAAGTGCCATCCTAAATTTTGCTGCGTAAAGGAAAGGATGACGATTACGTAATTTTTTTTGTAGTTGTCCTCATTCACAAATAAATAATTTTCCTTTAAGAGGTACGGGCTCATAGACAAAGCCTGCGGAGAAAGGGCTCAACTACTCGTGGTTTTCCAGCCATTTCTGTGGTTCCCAAAGTGTAAACCTCAAGAAAACCAGGTGAACGGAGGGTAGAGTAGCAACCTGGAAGTAACTCATCCTCCTTGCCAGGATTTTACTTATTACATAATCATAGGACCGTACTTTGATATTATCTTATGAGTCTTGTAGGCCCATACTTCCCGCAAATCCCACAAGCTCACTCTTTTTTTACATAGACAGCCACGGCCAACTATATTAACTCTTTTAACGGAGTTAACCCAGTCCAGAAATACTGGAGACATAGGAGATACCCATTTCAGACAGATTTCTCTTCTTACCAATAAAATTAAGACAAATAACAGCTGTGCATGTTGTTTTATAAGTTTAAATTTAGTCACCTCTCCTGACAAACCCCCAAAAATAGCTAAAGCAGGGCTTAAGTCAATCTCTTTTCCCAGAATTTCTGAGATTATCTTACCAACATCTTGCCAGAAGTCCTGGATCTGAGGACACTGCCAGAACATATGTATATTGTCTGTGTTCACAGTGGCACACGTTAGGCAGGCTTTGGCTCCTTCCCCTCCCAATTTTGATAGCCTTTTAGGGGTCCAGTATGCTCTGTGAACTGTAAAAAGATGGTTTCTTCTGAGTAGTGCAGCTTTAACAACCGACCATAAAGTGAGTATCGATACTTGCCATAAGTATGTTGTATATAGTGTCGGCAGGTCTCTCTTCCAGGACTCCTCCATTAATGTTGGAGGCGAGTCCCCTTTTAGCAGCATCCAGTACCCTTTGGGATCTTCTTTGCATTGATGAAGGGGGCCAAGCAATTTCCTACCCCATCTTTACCTAAGCCGCAAGCCCAACTCGACAGCTGGTAAAACTTAAACCTAGAAAGCCTCTGGTTGTGGTGGATTTTAGAAATTCCCAGGGAACAACTTCGTTGTCCCCCAATAATTGCCCCCATTTATTTATTCTTACTTCCATCAATGGGACAACCAGTTTATCCTGTAGGCAATTAGGGGTCCCTGGAGAGTTCCAAATTGGAGTACCAGAGCTGTAATATGGTATCTTCAAGATTCTTCTAATCTGGGACCAAAGCTCACTTGCTGCTCTTAAAATCTTTAAATTGATTTTCTTAAAGAATTTTGGTTGGCCGAACTTAAAAAGGAACCCATTGCCGTCAGAAGTTACAGTTTTTTGTCATAGCTTGAAGGCAGGGGAAAAGCAAACTGAGTTAAATAGAAGAGGTCTTATATTTTTTAACTGGAAGGCCCAACAGTAAAAGCGAAAATCAGAACTTGCAATGCCTTCTAATTTTGATCTTCGCAGTTTCTTCCATGCGATCCTCACTCCCTTACAGGACCAGATAAAACTTGATATTTCTCCTTGCAGAGCTTTTATAGTTTTAGGATTGAACAACAACGGGATCGCATAAAAAATAAATGTGAATTTTGGTAAAATAGACATTTTCACCAAGTTAGAGCGACCTAAGAATGAGAGTGGAAGAGCCCCCCAAGACCTTAACAATGATCTAGTCTCTTTCATTTTAGCTGGACCATCTTAGCAAGGTCCTGAGTAACCTGTACCACTAGGTATCTTATCTCTTGTTTAATCAAAGGGTTATGTAATTGAGTGTTCCAAGACATGATCTCAGTTGTTTGTCGGTTGATTTGGTAGCTGCAACCATGATATGTGCAGGTAACAGCGATGGGGCCAGGTGGGGGGGATTTTGAGGGACAATGCAGAGGGAAAATTAAATAAATAGTTAATTTTCCCTCTGCATCGTTCCTCGAAAATCCCCCTCACCCCGCCCCACCATTGTTACCTGCACTGACCGCGGCTGGGTAGCTGGAATCTTTCCCAAAGTCTGTTAAAAGTTGCTCTAACACAGGTAACATCCCTTGTAAAGATCATCAGATCGTCAGCATAAAGAGCCACTTTTTTCACCCACCTGTTCCAATCAAATGGCAAGATATTTTGATTAGCCCTAATTTTACATGCTAGGGGTACGATGTATAAGTCAAAAAGCAAAGGGGATAAGGGGCACCCCTGTTTTGTCCCTCACTCTATGTTAATTGACTTAGTAAGATTCCCGTTAACCACAAATCTCGCGGTAGGTGTCTTATAAATGGCACTAATAGCCTTAACAAACCTTTTGCCTAGGCTGAATTGATGGATTGTTTGACGTAAAAAAAATCAACTCACTCTATCGAAAGCTTTGGCAGCATCGAAATGTAAAAAGAGTGAGGGCTCAGTTATTTACTAACGCTATATCAATTGCTCCTATCAACTCGTGTGTTGAACCATGCAATTGACGACCTTTGGTATAACCCTTCCGAACTGCCTGGACCAGTGAACCAATCACAGACTCCAACCTCTTTGGTAAAGTTTGTGCATAGATTTTATAGTCACAGTTCAACAAAGAGATTGGTCTATGGGACTCACAGCTTTTGGGGTCCTTGTTTGGTTTTAGAATTAAGCTGATGGCCACCACGTCCCAGGACTTCGGGCTCAACAGCTCATCAAAAAATATGCTGTCGATCAACTTACCCAAAACAGGCACAATTTCCTTGGAGAGAGAGATATAAAACTCACTGGGAATACCATCCAACCCTACGGCGCTGCCTCTCTATAATTTTTTAACTTCCGCCATAACCTCCTATAAGGTGATTTTCTGTGAAGGTAGCACTATACTGTTGATATAGTCTTTTACCTGGCTCTCAGAGGCTGACAGGTCCTCAGTGTCTAACTCTTGTAAAAAAAGACATAAATGCTTGTTCTATCTCTGCGTTCTCTGTGTATCCACTCCCCGACTCATTGTCTACTATTTCTTTTATTATTATTCTCGTATAATTAGTGCAAGATTTCCAAGCAAGAAGCTTCCCGCACACTTCTCCATATTCATAGTGGGCTAATTTGCTAACCTCCCACTTTTTCCTTAGAATACCATCAAAGTAGTGTGCCAAGGCCTGTCTTGCTGTTTTAATTCCATTATCCTTTTTAACCTGGTCCTGCCCTTCTTGTTGTAGAATTCTCTCACTCAGTGCCCTTGAGATGTCACCTTCCAACTCTTTTATCTTATATCTGGTCTCCTTGCGGCATAATTAATTATTCTGCCCCTAATATAGGGCTTATAGGTATCCCATATTACATGTAATGGCGCTGAGGAGTCATTAACTTCAAAGAGGTCCAGTGTATCTCTCTTCAACTGACCTATTACTGTCGGGTCAGATAATAAATATCTATCAAAAGTCCACCTTCCATTGGTGGATCCTCTTACTATCTGCAACTCCAAGAGAACTGCTGAGTGGTCTGAAAGGTGCTCGGGAATATGGTTCACCTTTTTATCTCTATTAACCAGCCTAGAGTCCACCAGGAAGAAATCAATTCCAGAGGCATGCCCGTACCTTTCATTATGAAAGGAAAAATGTTGACTACCACTTAGTCCCTTAGTTTTAACTCTCTATATATCTATAAGACCTAGATCTTCCATCATTGTCTTGATAAACCGTTTCATTTTCGGAGAACCCGTACTCTCCCCTTTCATAGATTTATCAAGATTAGGATTCAGTAGCACGTTAAAATCACCTCCCAAAACAATTGGAGCGTTAACCTCCAGCAGCTGGTAATATAAGGATTTCAGGGTCGTGTCATTGTCAATGTTTGGCCCATAATAGTCTGCCAGAGCATACCATACCTCCTGTATTTTAATGTTTGCGATAATCCAGCGCCCCTTATCATCAACTGTACACTTCCCTTGCTTTGGCACATTTTTTAATAAGTAAGGCCACTCCCTTAGTGTAAAATGGTTGGTTGGTGTGGACGGACACTATAATCCACTTTTGTTTAGATGGGATGGCCTCCCATTCATCTTGCATTAAATGGGTCTCTTGCAGAATCATGATATCACAGTCGGCTTGACTCAAGTATTGCAAAATTCTTCGTCTTCTACTAGCTGCTCAAGCCCTTTGACATTCCATGTTAACATTTTTAAAGGGACATGTTCTCTGAAATCTGGCATCCTGATATTTTCCTCTCATAAAGGCATCTCCCATCTTGACACATGCTCCTCTCTTTGATGCCTCCGGCCCCTAATTCTAGATTCCTATAAATGAGGAATTTAGATTTTTTTTTCCTTTTTTCCCATATGCACCCCACCCAGTGAATTTCTAAACAAAATATCTCATCTAGTGAACCCAACCCACCTAGGGGAACCAACCCCCCCCCCCCCAAAAAAAAATCGGTATGTTGGATCTGAAACCCTTTGGAGCTCTTGCCTCGCTCGGCGTTTGACTTTTATTCTTTGTGTTTCAGCTGTGCCCTTATCTGCTCAATGAAGATTCCAGCCTTCTTAGGGTCCCAAAAGCTGTGCATCTTGTTATTCCACATAACTTTAAGCAGCGCCAGAAATCTCAATTGGGCTGTAGTTCCTAGCGACCTCAGCTCTGGTATAAATTCCCCCAACTCCCACTGTCTGTCCTGTGTAATCCTACAGATGTCTGACCATAAACGAAACGTCTACTCCCCTTTGGTGAACCTACCAAGTTTTAGGGCCTCCAAAAGAATTAGTTCTTTTAAAGTATAAGATTTAAAGTTAATCAGGATTTTCCTTTTGTTCTTCCTATTCAGATTTTTTTAAAAGGGGTCTCTATGAATCCTCTTGATATCTGCCTCAGCTCCACAACGTCCACAGACGGGATACATTTGTTCAGTAGGCTTATGATAAAGCCCTAATATTATCGCCCTCAAGGCCCTCAGGGATGTGAAGAATCCTGATATTATTACGCTTGGCCTTGTTTTCCAATGACTCAATTTTATCTAATAGACCCTTCTCTCCCTTCTTTATGGCTTGGATTTCACCTTGGTTAAGTTCCACCTCCCTGTTAAGGGCCTCTAAAGAGGCTTCCATCACACAAATTCTCTCTGTGATAGAGGAAATTTTAGCTTCCAAAGTATCGCAGGTCTCTTGAATTTTAATTTGATTTCTTTCCGATATGGCAAACTTATTTCTAATTTCGGAAGATAAGGCATCTAACATTTCCACCAAGCCCAGATGTTTCTGACAGCCTTTAGTTGTGCTAGGGTTGTCCGTAGTGACTAAAGGATCGATATCCTTGATCACCTCCTCAATGGGGTCAGGTTCCCTATCACCTAGTATCTGAAATCTATTGGCAGTTTCATTGCCCGTGCAAAGTGCTTCTGCTTCAGCTTCTTGTTTCTTGGACTCTATACTAGTTATAAACTTCATTTTATCTTCAGTGAGTCCAAGCGATTCACCAGCGGTGCGGACAGAAAGATTGATTTTATTGAGCCCTTTGGACTGTACTTTGGCCTGCACTTTGAAGAAGGATCTAAGTGAGGGGGTTATCTTGACTCGTGCCACTTTCTTCTTCGGAAGCGTCGAGGCTGAAGGATCATTTGCGGTAGATGAAACTGATGTGGAGTTTACTGTAATAATGCCCCCAGTTTTCCTACCTCTCTGTTTGACCTCAATTTTTTTACATATAGGGCCTTGAGGGAGTGAGAGAATTTCCACTGTACTGATACCTTTGTTTCTCAGTTCATTCCTGTTTGGCTGCCCGCACCCTTCCCACCAATTACTCCACCAGACAACACAGAACCCCCCCTTACTTGAGAATCCTGCACAGTCCTTTCCTTGGGTAACTTCTCCTGCTCCCCATTCTCAACAGTCGCTGAGGGTTTAATGGAGGCACCGGACTCCTTGCCTCCAATGCGTCTAGCCCGTCTAGGGCTCATGAAAGATGGCGGGGCTGGTGTTGGTGATAATTAGCCGTAATGGCCCAGGAAAGACCCAATGCCAGGGGCTCTGTCAGACGCAGGCTTCACAGACTCAGGCAAACCCTGGGGCTCCCAGCAGGGACTGAACCTGCCTAGCATGCCCCAGAAGCAGATCCACAATGCCACGCCAAATCTGAGACTACTGGCAGTGCATTAAACGCTACTTGCAGATGAAGGGACAGCGCGTGCTAGCCTAGCGCTTGTTTCTTTTTAAGGCACATTAATTTTAGGAATTTCTTAATAAACTGCTGCTAATTTGGGGGTATTAGAAATTGTGGAAATTGTGATACGTTCTAAACTTTTTAAACGGTGGGAATTGTGATACCTTCTAAACTCTTTAAACGGTTGGAATTGTGATACTTTTAAACTTTCTTACCTCGCCCTCGCACTTTCCGTTGCCCAAGATGTGCTGGTGTACTTCCGCCTGTTAGAGCGGGTCACCGTGACGACGCCATCTTGGTCAGCGCTCTAGTTTCTTCTCTGATCAGCACTCACCTCCGATTTAGGAAGGGAGATGCAATCGTGCAGCAGGCACGCCAATGGCGCGCCAGAGGGAAGCCCGTCTACGCCCGTCCGTGCTCCTGCCACGCACAGCACCAGCCATGCTGCCAGTTCTCTCCCAGGGACGGCCAGACTCTGCTATTCAAGGGAACAACTTTTACACATAGATGAGAGAGACACCGGGGGGACACAAGAGGAGGTGGTGAAGAAAGGTAATACCATAATAGATGACTACATCTCTGAGAGATTGAAATGTGGCTTGATCCACACCAGATCTTTAGTCAAGCATTATCAGGAGGTGTATACTATGCTGGAGTGCCTTGATCTGGATGTGTTATTTATGACTGAAACCTGGACACGAGTCAACTCTGTAGTCGAATTAGGGTTAGCCCGCCCGGAATGGTATAAAATCTTTCACAAGCCAAGGCCAGTAGGTAGAGGCGGGGGGCTTGGAGTGATATTTAAAGATAGGTGGTACTTCCTGCCCCTACACATCGATGATATTGAGGGCATAGAACTATTAGGCTTCACACTGAATGAGGCAAGAGGACAAGTGATGTCCGGGATAGTGTGCTATAGGCCTCCTGGAGGCCACAACTCCCATATTCAGGCTCTAATCTATGCCTTGTTTAACATGTCATTGACCCACTCAAGGATGATGATAGTGGGCGACTTTAATCTCTGGGATAATGGGAATCTTAGTCCAGCGCTCAAAGATCTAGAGCAAGCATGCAAGAGCATTAATTTACATCAATTGGTACTCCAACCGACTCATCAAGGAGGCCACATCTTGGACTTAATATTTGCCAACCATATGGAGGCAAATATGGTTGAAGTATTGCCCCAGTGCTGGACCAATCACTTTTTAATTCATTTTGCAATAGCCCTACCTAGTATAAATAACAAGGTGACTCAGCCGGCTATCTTCCGTCAAGGAAGGGAATGGGCCAAATTACTGAAAAATAGGCAGGTACTGTTACCGTTAGAACAGAATTTATTTGCACCTAGTAAGTCGGTGGAAGAGAACTATGAGATTTTTTGTGATCAAATAAATTATACTCTGGATCAGATCATCCCAGTTAAGAGGCTAAAGAACAAGAAGAAACCGTCAGCTCCTTGGTACAATTAAGAACTGAAACAGTTGCGAAAAAAATGTAAACAGGCTGAAAGAATATGGAGAAAGCTATATGTTGATTCAGACAAAAAAATCTTAAAACAACTGCAGACCTCATACAAGGAAATGATTGCCAGGTCCAAAGCTGACTACTATGCCAAATCCATCCTGTTGGCTCCTAACAGCACGAGAACTCTTTTTACCATAATGAAGGACCTGTCCAATTCGGCCTGTGTGAGCAATAAGATCAAAGCGACACAAAAGCTATGTGATGTTATTGCCTTCCACTTTGATGAGAAAATCAATAAGATTATTGATGGTCTTAACTCAAATACTAAAACTAATCTGGATGTGAATAAAGACCTATTTACAACAGTGGTGATAAAACAACAGGAAGAGGTAACTGATAGTTATCAACAAGCAGTGTTGGAGTCTTTTCAAATTCCATCTGAGGAAATATTTAATAAACTAGCTCTGAGTGTGTCCTCTGGCTCACCATTGGACCCTCTCCCGCAGAGAATATGGAAAGAATTTAATTCAGAATTGTCTCCTTGGCTATGGCAGATCTGCTGCCAATCACTGGATAAAGGAACCGTTCCAGAGAGGTGGAAGCAGGCGATGGTCACTCCATTACTCAAGAAACCCACACTTGATCCCCTTTGCCCATCAAGTTTTAGACCTATCTCCCTGCTGCCATATCCAGTAAAAATTCTGGAGCGAACAGTCAGTAAGTCTCTTTCCCATTTCCTGGAAGAAAACTATCTGTTAGATGAGGCACAATTCGGGTTTCGTCCTGGGCATGGTACAGAAACTGCCCTAGTGACAGTACTCGCTAACCTAAGAATGCGGGCAGACAATGGCAATTCAACCCTATTGGTATTATTGGACATGTCTGCCGCATTTGATACGGTGAATCATAGTATTTTACTGAAGAGACTTGAGAGTATTGGAGTGAAAGGACTGACACTGAAATGGCTGAGGTCATATCTGACAGGCAGGCAACAGGCGGTGACAATCCCACCTTTTACATCTCCAAAGACTCCTGTGTGCCATGGGGTACCACAGGGATCAGCAATCAGTCCAATTTTATTTAATATCTACCTGCGCCCACTCATCCCCATTATCAAGTCCTTCGACATTGATATAGTCAACTATGCAGATGATACACAACTGGTGTTCTCTTTAGGAGGAGACCAGACAGTCTCTCTGGATAAATTCCAGGAGTGTATGCAAAGTACGACAAAATGGCTCAGAAACAATGCCTTACAATTTAATGGGGATAAAACGGAGATTGTATATTGCTCCATGACCAAAATTGCCTGCCCCTTCCCCTCTGAATTTAGACTCACCCCTACAGATAAACTTCTGACTCCGGTTAGAACAGTACGCAATCTGGGGGTCATGCTGGATGATAATCTCCAGTTAGAGTCACAAGCTAATAAGACAGTGGGCACATGCTTCTCTTTAATTAGAGCCTTACGAACAATCCTTCCACTGCTACCCACTACTACCAGGTACAGGTAATGAGGAGTGTAATATTGAGCAGGTTGGATTACTGCAACTCACTGTACCTGGGTGCACCAAACTCAGTAATACTGAAGCTACAAAGGATTCAGACTATAGCAGCCAAATTGGCTCTAAACAGGCAGCGCAGATCCTCAACAACACTGGCTCAGAAGGATCTTCATTGGCTGCCAGTTCGCCAAAGAATACAATTCAAATCCCTATGTACTGTGTTTATAGCAGTACATGGGCTGGGCCCAAAAGCCTTGCAGAAAAAATTCACGTGGTATGCTCCCAAAAGAAATATCCGCTTAGCAAGCACAAATCTGGTGGTTACTACGAGATTTAAGAAGACTGGGACTGGCGGCAGAGCTTTCGGTGTAGCAGCCTCATGACTGTGGAACGATCTCCCCTTAGATATCAGACAAATCCAAACCATGCTTCCATTTAGGAAGAGGTTGAAGACCTGGCTCTTCCCGAGGGAGGAGTCATTTTATTATCGTCTGGGTAGGTTTATCTATATGCACACTGATATTAGGATAAGTCTCAGCCCCAGGATACCCGTGGGGTGACAGTCTGCGCTATATAAGTTCTTTTTACATTACATTACATTAAACGCGCCTATCCAGGCGGACACAGAGGCCTGCCTGCAGCAGACCCCCCCATCCAGGAAGCAAGTCATTGGGCCGTACACACCAGCCGGCATCAACTGCAGGCTGAAAACCCCACCATGTATCCAGGGGCCGGGAGCCAAAAAAACCACAGATGATCCCGCCCGGTCCGACGTGGCCTCCCGGAGGGCCAGAGACGAGGCAGGAGCAAAGAGGAGATCATGTGGAAAGGAACAGCCAGTAGCAGGTAAGCGTGCACAGCATCAAAAGAGGGATATACACAGCCGAAGGAGGACTGTAGAGCTCGCAGCTGGAAGACTAGCCAGCCGCCATGTTCCCCAAATCTTGTTGGAGGATTCACATGTCGCTGATTATGTTATCACAGCACATCCAAACATCACATATCAATAGAAGAAAGTATTCTGATTTGTGCCATAAAGGGAGGTGGTGAGTAAGCAAAAAAAATTGTGGGTCAGTATTTATCTCCTGTGGACCTCTCATGTAAGCTGGCTTCATAGGACCCAGCCGGTCTCGGTTGACCTTTAGCCAAGTCCCACAAACATATCCACCAATTCACCAAGGCAAGCAGATGGTGTTAAAGCTGTTTCCCTGGGAGCTCCATGTATCACACACTATGATGTGACTGCCCGGCATGCAATGACATGGTCATCTGCCTAAAGATACAGAAAGTATGCTGTTTCTAATTACGAGACAAGGGAAAACTAGGGGAACCGGTTTTGCATGGTCATGAGAAGTAGGAGGAAGGGGATTCCTCCTCTTGGAATTTGGGGCCCTCACACACCCGGCTGGGTGTCATGCTTCATCATAGGGCTGCTCCTCATCAGGTCGGCACTGCAATACCTGACGGGCTCCCTATGAGGGGCTCTTTGGCGGAGATCTTTTATTCCAAAATGCAGTTTGATGCTGTGTGGGTGAGGGGCCTAACCAGTGTAGATGAGTGAGTGGAGGTGTGTAACCTGAAGGAAGTTTAAAACAGGTTTGGAAGTACCAACAAAAACAATTTTAATCAATAGGTCTCTCAACCTGATTAAAAGAAACAAAGGCGCATGTCTGAGGTTATGTCTCAGGTAGGGCGCTCTATTGTGTGGTCAACATGTTTCTCGCCTGGTAGTCAATCAATATGGTGGCGATTCGTCAGCACCTTCTAAAATCAAATCTATCTACACAGTGGTTATTTGGTGTAATCTACCTCTGTAAACCTGCCTAACACATACTATGTGTAGTACCTGATAGAACATGACCAACCTGGTGAAGGAATAAAAACAAATATTAAGATCTGAGACTTCAGTATGAACAAAACTCCTGTGTTCCCTGTGTGACAAGCTCACAGCACACAGTGGTGATGGCTAAAAACATACACAACGTGAGTGCCGTGTGGGTGACTCTCACAGACCTTTGATCGTGAAAATTACACAGGCACATATGGTGGAACACCACCATGGTTGCAGAAAGAAATGAACTCACCCCAGTCGGGTTTCTCATTTTACTTCATCAATACCCGGTTGCCATGTGCCCCTTCAGTGTTTCGGAGCTAATACTGGAAGCTCACTTGGACTCCACAGAATTCAACCTCAGAGTCTGTAATCTACTTCCATCTGGCAAGCTGCTGGCACAACCTAACTGGTGAAGCTGAAGTGCAAATACAAGCAGTCACCTATGTACTACCTTCATCACCTATGCAGCTGAAAAATGTAGGGCTCACAGTCATAATGCTATTGTAAAGATGTCGTTGTATTATCCGGACGTCATGGTATCCTTGACATTGACACCCATCCAGAACCTGTTACTTTTCTCTAGGAAGATGGAACAGCTATGGAATCTGACTACCACCTCTGAATGCAATCAACCGTGCTGCCCCACAATAACTAAACACAACAAGAATAGAACCTTGCCCATAGTTTCCCTGGGGAAAATAGACTAGAATCGCAGCCACACCCCAATCACCCATTCAGGCCACATAGAATTACTGATCATCTAACTGAAGCGGACATTCACTCCCTTCTCCTATCGTACAACTCCTCCTTTAATAACTCATTACAAGCCTCATTCAAGATCCAGACTATTCCCCCCAACTCGCTTAGAGAACCAAGTGTCAAACTTAGAACTGTGAACAAGGATAAATTACTACATATCTTCACATCACATATCGAAACCGTAGTAACTAAATCCCACATCAAATCAATGCTCCTTAATTGCAGATCAGTGGTAAAACACGCGGCTGAGATTACCCACCTCATACTCACACATAAACTGGACCTACTGATCCTAACCGAAATCTGGCTCAATGACTCCTCCTCACCAATTTTGGACATCCTAGTGCCCCCTGAATATGACATCATCAGAATGGATGGACCGGTTAAAGTTGGGGGTGGCATTGCATGCATCTTTCGCTCTGTTCTCACCCTGAAATGTATACAAACTACACCAATGTCCACCTTTGAACAGTTGAGTTTTGAAAACTCTCACAATAACCAAACAATCTGCACAGTCCACACAATTTATCACCCCCAGGTGACATCATCTTTTTATCGAACAAATAATGGAGACAATTTCCTCTACCTCGGAACAACACCTTAATCATACCTTCCTTGGATATTTTAACTTACACTGGAACAACACAAATTACCCTTTGCTCTGCACTTTCAAGGCTTTCCTCACTGACCTAAACTTCACCCAGTCGTGCAACAAACCCACCCATAAAAAGGATGCCACCCTTGACTTAATCATCACCAAAGACAATGTTATACAACTAGACGACATATCACCATGTGACTGGTCAGACCATTGCTTCATCTCCTTTCTCATCTTGGAAAGAGTGCTGATCAGACAGGGTCAACCCCGTAAAAGCAAATGATGGCAAAGAGATCTAAGGGTAAAAAAAGGGGGAGATACCCCAATACTCAGAAAAGGGACGGGGTAGTACCAGAAAAACACACAAACAAAGTCCCTAGTCTATACTCAAGTAAATATGTGGATCATGTGTTGAGAAACAATATAATAAAGCAATATGGTTAGAATACAGTGGGTATTGATTAAATGTAAAAGGTAAACAAATTCAAGAAAACAATATACAAACAGAAATATTAAAATAAATATTTTTAAAAATTCGGACAAAACAGTTACATGTGAGTTTTAAAACATCTTATTTTTAGAAACACCAAATTATTGGTTCTAACAAATACAATTTATACAATGTTAGAAAACTACAAAAAGGTTGTCGTGGCGTTTCGGTGAGATGTGACTTCTTCACCTTCTTCAGGACAAAGTTTTTTAAAAACAATCAGAATGGCAAAAACAATCCATTAACATAGTCTAAAATTAGAAATCTGTTTTTAATAAATTACATAAAATATTTCTTGTAACTAGTTATTCACAAAATTCATCTTACCCACACAATGCATTTATTGGGATAAATCCATTAAGTCATTCTACAGAAGTTCTAGTAAAACAACAGATTACACAACACATGATCCAAAAGGTTTAGATAAATGTTCCTACAACATACCTAGATAAAATTTCAAAGTCACGAGGCTTTTTATGTCACTCGGTGAAGGTGGAAGGGATAATCTCATCCATAGAGTTTTAAAAAGGAATGACCTAAATTAAAGCAAGATTGGTCCTTAGAAAAAAAAAATTATATTAGAGAATGACTTTTATATATTAAGTCAGTGTCTATTGTGGCATACCTTAATATTGGTCAAAAACTCCTTGTAATTTGCGTTCGTTGGAGCCACCGATGGATGTAACATTAGTAGTATTAAAAATAAGGCCTTAAGGGATTAAACAGAGGAAATACATGTTCAGATTCCTATTGAATATAACCTTATTATCCCCAAGGGTTTACTATGCAGACAGAAAATGCTTACCAATTACAAACTGGTCAGTACATAGCACAACCAGTGCACTGTGATTTGGCTGTATGTTTGAAAAAGTCGCCATATTCAATAATTGATGATATTGTACTGGATAGAAAAAATAGGTGGATTTTTATTATCAATTATCAATGTCACTAAAGTTATGGTTTACCAACGCCAACTCAGCCGTCCATTAATTACCTGATCAGATTTCTTGGCAGCAGTGGGGCAGTAAGAATTAAATCTGCAATTTCACAAAAGGAACATGGTTTCACTCATTATATTCCTATAGATCAAATAGTATTAGCTATCATCTTTTTGAAAGTATTCACTCTCTGTTCCATTGCTTACTACGAACCATAAATTTATGAACACTGTTGGGCTTAATAGGTATTATTTCAATAACGTCACTGATTGACGCGTCGTCATAACACCAAAATGTCAAATCGGCATAGAGTCGTCGCTTCCATTATAGACACTATGGGGCCGATTCCGATGTCGGACGGACTCAGGTCTGTCCGACATCGGTCCGGAGCCGTAACCGACCGACCTGCTGTCGTCGGTTACGGCCCAGGCAGTACGACGCGACCGAACCCTGTTCGGTCGCACTTGTATCTCCCACAATGGGAGCATGCATTCCGGACGGAATGCATGCTGGCATTGGAGAAAGCAGGGGTGCAGTTCAACCCTGCACCCTGTGGCCGGCACCCCAAGGTGCCTGCCACCGGGTGCAGGGTTCAACAGAGGGGCACCGTAGGTGCCTCCAGGCCGCCATTCGGCGACCTTGCACCCATGGGGGTCCCACTGGGGGCCCCCAAAGACAGTGCCCGACTGCCTTTTCGTGCCGGAAAGACCGGCACGAAAAGGCAGTGAAAAACTGCCATCGTACTCCCTCGGTCGCAAAGAGGCAGCCGGGGGAGTACAGAGGGATTTCCAGATGGCTGACGGGCTCTCCGAACCCGTCGGGAGCCATCCGGAAATCCGAGTCGGATTCTTTTCCGACCGAGCCCATCGGAATGGCTCGGTCGGAAAGGAATCCGAGCGGCACGTTCCGATTCGGTCGGAAGGGCTCCGACCATCGTTCGGTGCCCTTCCGGCCGAAATCGGAATCGGCCCCTTAATTGTTAGCAAACAGTTATACCTGTGGTCCACAGGTTGTGTCAATAAGAGATCTAAGGAACATCAACGTTAATGATCTCATCCACAATAGCAATAACTTCCTCCCTCCCCCCAACATGACTAACCTGGATGAACTTACCGAACTGTACATCCACTCCTTGATGAATTTACTTGACAAAATTGCTTTTAAAAAACTCAAAAGGATCTCCAGCAAACAATCCAATCCCTGGTTTAACTGCTCCTTTAACATTGAAAGATCCAAACTAAGGTTGTCCGAGAGATCATGGAAAAACTCCCCCTCCTTATCGAACCTCTAGCAATTGAGGAAGACAAGAAATGCGTGTCACAAACACATCCGTTGAGCCAAAGCCAATCACTTTAAATCACTACTTGACAATGCAAAAACAGACCAAAAAAACTCTTTGAAATCATCAAGCAACAATCAAACCACTCAGCCAACCAGCTCTCTTCACCTAATAACTCATCCCCCAGTGGGGATGAGTTCTCTACACACTTCAGACAAAACTAGAATAATTGAACTACAACTACAACTCACCATACCAAACACACATTTCCAAGACCAAACAACTCCCTCTCCATGTTTACCCTTGTTAAGTTTCCCCATCTTAGGATACTCCAAAAAATAATGCGTTGTCTCCTTCTCACTACCAGATGATGACAAACTATTCAAAATTATAACCACTCTGAAACCATCAAATCACTTCAATGAACCGCTGCCCGCCAAGTACTTCAAAGAGCTCAGATCCTATGTGCTCCCACTCTGGTCTAAAATCGTTCACAAATCTCTCACACAGGGCCTGATTCCTGACTGCCTCAAAATGGGACAAGTCACCCGCATCCCAAAGAAGCCTTATGCAGCATTATCTGATCCTAACAACTTCCGGCCAATCTCTAATAGCATGAACTTAACCAAGCTGTTTGAGAAATATGTTCACAAACAACTCTGTAATCACATGTCAGTTTTAACTCCTGGACCAATTCCAATTGGGGTTCAGAGCGGGACACAGTACCGAAACTGCCCTAATACACATCGTCGACGAAGCCTTGAGATTACTTGACCAGAACGAACTCTGCCTTCTCATAATACTCGACATCTCATCGACATTCGACAGAGTCAAACATGATAACCTAATTCATCTTCTCGAGAAAAGGATGGGGCTATCCGGTCCCGTTTTTACTTGGTTTGCCTCATTCCTTCACAATAGAACGCAAAGAATCAAAATCAAACACTCTCTATCTAACAGTACAACTGTACAATTAGGAGTGCCTCAAGGATCCACACTCTCACCCACGCTTTTTAACCTACTCATGGAACCCCTCACCGAAATTCTGAAGTGCGCAAACATCTAATACCACACGTACGCCGATGACACTCAACTATACCTAAAAATCTCATCACCTGATAACATCAAAACTCTTAACTCTGCTGAAAACCCAACATTGGCTAACTCATAATCACCTTATGCTAAATGCACTCAAGACCGATTTCCTCCTGATTGCTCCCCATAATAACTCAGCCCCTATTCAAGACTGGCTCAAACTACTAACTGCACTCAACTGCACTCCTCACATTGTGGACTTCGCTAAATCATTAGGCATAACTCTGGACAAACACCTGAATGTGAAAAACCACATCAGTGCAACCACCAGAGGAGCCAATCACCAACTCAGTACATTAAGAAAACTCAAACCTTTCTTACTGATGGATGACATGCAGCTACCAGTCCTATCCCTAGTCCCACCTCGACTATGGAATTGCAACCCTGGTGGGGCTACCTAAGGTCCGACTGGCCCCCTGAGAGCTACATTGAACTCAGCAACCAGACTCATCACAGGATCACGAAAACAAGATCACATCACACCTGATGTATCCTAACTTAATTGGCTCACAATTGAAGCAAAGATCCAGTTCAAGATAGCCTGCCTGATGCACAAAGAACTCCATTATAACACTCCAATTTACCTTGCAAATAAACTTGAACTATCCTTTCTAAAATGAACACTAAGAAGCTCAAGCACTCTTCTACTGAAACCTCATAAATTAAAGAAAACTTACAACCGTACCTTCTCCGGCCTCACTCCAAGAATATGGAACGCTCTTCCCCCAGAAATCAGAACTAACTCCTCTATATCCTCATTCAAAAAAGAACTAAAAGGGCTGTTCTTAAAAACTGCAAATATAGACTTGAATTCACCAAACTAACTTTTAGCGCATGATTTACAGCCAGGATCTATCTACCTCTCAACCATATTTTACTTTGTCTCCTTATATCTATGTTGATCATCCTATGTCTACTTAACTTCTTTAATGGTCTGCTGACCTGTACAGTGCTCTGATACCCAGCATGGGTCATGTTCGTGCTCTATAAATCTTTTCAAAATTAAACAAATATATAAATCTGTAGTAACAGAATGTAGTCCTCAAATGTTTTATAAATTCCTTTCCCGCAGTTAAAAAGAGTCTTTTATTTCTACCAGCTTGCAGTAGACAATACCCCTAATACCACATTTTCTTATCCTAAATTCTCCTTAGAACTTCAGTTCTACAAATAGCAGATATGAGTTTGGTAACATCTTAGGTAGTCTTGATTTGAATGTCACTTGTATGTCATTGCACTCTGTCCATCCTGTTTGAAATCCTAAATATATTGTGTAGGGTCCAGAGGTTATATTAAATCCTTCATGAAATATAATTGCTATAGTTGTGAAAGTTCTTTATGAAATCGAAATTTGTCCAGCTATAAAGTTTGTAATTTCAGTTTCTAGTTTAGTACCATCCACTCTGCAATGTTGTAGCATGACTATGACATATTTTCCAAACCTTTGTTATGTAACAACATAGACCTAATTTCTGATCTGCAGTTTGGACAGGTCATATCTTGATGTGCGTTTTTGGTTACATTTTCAAAGGTCACAGCTTTACAATCTGGTAATGTCAAGTAGAGGAATCGTTCTGAATTGATTTCAGTGCTAGATGTAAATTCTCAATCTCCACAGTTATGGTTCCATTTATAAGTGAAACCAAATAATTCACTGATATTCACATCTTCTTCCTCTAATAGTCCTGGCATTACCATTAAAAATTCTTGACCATCCTGCTGATCCAGTACAGTATTCTGTAAGTTTTCTTATTCCAGTAGCAGCATGTATAATACTTCTGTCACTTCTTAATTATTCAAGTATACATAGTTGTGAAGACATTCTTTTATCTACCTTTTCCTTAATAGAATTTGTAAAGTGATGCAAATGGTGTAGTCCATGCAACACCTCATTTGCATATCAGTTCGCTCCAGATTTATTATCATAGTGATACCCTTCTATTTCCTCATTGTGCTGTAGTTTTCTATGCCTAGGTCCTTGTTGTTTTGCTTTTTGTTCATCTTTCTGTTCAGCTCTGATAGACTGCTTTGATATTTTCTGCTTTGGACACATTATCAGTTTTTCAATCAGAGGATACTGGCCTAAATGAGGAGCATATTGAGCTTGCAAACTGTTATTTTCCTTACACAGCTCACATCAGCACTTACTTTCTTCTCATCAATCAATCAGAAATAAACCAGACAATGTTCTAATTTGTGACAAAGCTACATATGATATTTCTTCTTTGAATACACTATTACCAATATTAACAAGAGCTGTATCTACACTTAAACCTTGTGATTTGTGGACAGTTATGGCATATGCTAAAGACACTGGGAACTGTTTTAGCTGGATATACAAGTCTTTTACGAGTAGGAAACGTACAACACATCTACCAATCTGCTTAACTCCAACAACATCATCAAATGTTATGTCTAAGTATTCCATGTCAATCAATCAAACTTTATTTCGTATTAATTAAAATGGATAAAAGTTCATAAAAATAACAATAGACAATAAAATAAGAAGGTACATAATCTTCAATCATTTGTCTCATCTTCAGTATAAAATATATAACTAATTTTATATTGTCCCCCTAAAATCCGTGATAAAAGTTCATACATAATACCAGATATACAAATAGATAAGTGCACCTAACCTTTAAAAACCAAATAGCAGCTATAATGGTGTACCGGACTATGACCCTTTTTCAGTTTTGCTAAAAAATCTAGATTAGTACGAAAGGGTTCTCCTGCCTCATTCTACGGACCATAAAACCCTTAAACTTCATGTGATGCAACGGATTTTCAATGCAGCCCACAATAAAGATGCAAGCGTATAACATACAAAATGATTATCCAGTTGCTGTGAAAATGTCAAAGCTGTAAGGTGCTGTCTAAAATAGTTTTTTCATAGTAATGGTACCAAATACTTTTTCCTCGGGCTGGTATATAAAGAACAAAAGAACAAAATGTGTGAAATAGACTGAGTAGTCTTTCCGTCACATGGGCAAGGGGACAACTGCTTTACTGAATATGCATTTGCGGGATAACCCATCATTAATGGGATGTAGTTTAACCAAAACCTTGTCAGCCCAAATCTGTGCTGAGAATTCTTCATGAAGGACAAATAGGAAGGTGCGCCATACGTCATATGAGTTATAGGGTAGTATACTCCTATTGAACTTTTATCTTTGTTTAAAAACCACCTGTCTCTTTTTGCTTTATACATAAACATTTCCTTAAGCTTCACCATTGGATAACTGACGCACAGTTGGGGGTTGTCGTAGAGCTCATTTAGACACAGAGATGTAAAATAGCCATGGGATTCTCAATGCATGATCTAACTTCAAGATATCGCTCAGTATTGATTGATTTAGTTTGACCCGCTCCCTGTTCCGTATCGAATGTCATAACAATGTGGGAACCATTTTGATGAAATCACCAATGTACAGTAGACCCAATCGCTCATTACTGATGTAATTTGAACAAGCTTGTGGTAATGCTAACAATCTTTTGCAGAATGAATTTTCAATGCACTGTAACGCCCCGATTCCTGCCATCCCCCAAGCTGCAGCCCCATATGTAGCAATTGATTTGGCCGTGGCTAAATAAATCTTTACCATTTCAGGAATCAGTTTAGAGCCTAATTTTTTTGCTAATTTAAATAAGGCTATTATGCTCTTTTCCATTAGATTATCTCTATTAAGGATAATGGCCTTCCAATTCAATGTATTATCAATAAGTACCCCTAGATATATAGAAATGTCTCCGCTACTTGAATCCTTCTTTTTTCTATAGCAAATCTTTTCTTTTTTTGTTGTCTGCCCCTTTAATAAGTGCAAGATTTTTAGTCTCATTGACATGTAAATCTAAACTAGCCATAAAGGAGGTGTACTTTTCAATGAGACTCTGCAGGGCCAAAGATGTTCTGGCCAATAGGACTGCATCATCTACTTAAAGAAGGATTGGAAGGGGGCGTGAGTCAACATATGGGGTATCTTTTGCATTTTCAATCAATTCATTTTCTAGTTGATTCGTATAGAGGGCAAATAGAAAAGGGGCAAGCACACAACCTTTGCTTACCCCCTTCATTTCCAAATTGCACACTAGCCATTGCCCCCTTATATAGCTGCCTTATAAAGATAACTATTGCAGGCTTCACTCCGATTGACTCCATTATGGCCCATAGATTGCTGTGGGACATGCAGTCAAAGGTTGACGATAGGTCCATAAAGGTCATACACAATTCGCCTTTCTTGACCAAAGAATATTTTGCTGCTATTAGCATTAAGCTGAAATATTGGTCAATTCTGCCTTTCCCTTGTCTAAAGCCATATTGTACGTCCGAGAGGGTCTTATTTTCTTCTGCCCATTCCTCAAGCCTATTCAATAACATGTGGCTCATTAGCTTCGCCATTGAATCAATTAGGGAGATGGGTCTATACTAATTTGGATTCAAGCCATCCCCTTTTTTAAAAACTGGAAAGATTAAGGAGTGTTTCCAAGATAATGGGGGTCCAACTCTGGTTACGTAATTAAAAACATTGGTTAAAAGTGGGGCCCACACTTTCTTGTTAGACAGGAAAGTATAAACAGGCACCCGGTCCGGCCCAGGGGCCTTCAATGAGGGTGCCTGTTCTAGGGCGAGTTCAACCTCCGAAACATCAAAGGTCAGATGGAAATGAGATGTCGGTTCCTGCCTGATCTCCTGTCGACAGGTACCCTCAATTAGTTGGAAAAATGTTGTCATAATGCGTTACCCAACAATCCTCCTCAATGTGTACATCTAAGGAAGGGGTCCCTTCGTCATTCAAAAATGGGGCATTAACGACTTTCCAGTAATCGTTACTGTCATTTCTGGCAGATGCTTGCCTTAAGTCCTCCCAAGCTTTATCTTTCAGCTGTTTCAGCCTATTTTTCCTGGCTTCTTTATCCTGGTGGCGTAAAGACTGTACCAATTTTTAATCTTCCTTCAAGGCTATACGCAATTTTCCCAGTGAATTTGTACAAGTTTTATCAAACCAAGGTATTATCTGCTACTCTCTTACCATTGCTGGGTCGGTTAAATATTATTTGATACCAATTAAGATTTTTCCGAAAGCCTCCACTACTTGGGTCGAGTTAGCAAGATCATCCAGGCAGAACATGATTTCCATATTGTATGATACACCAATTGTAGCTATTAGATCACTCTCATTATCTCTATTCCTTTTTAAGGTATTACCATTTTTTCTGGTTAAGGTAGGCTTAGGGAAGATCTGCTTCCATGGTTTGATCATCCCTTCTCAACACAGATCACAGGTCAGGGGGGCATGATTGCTAAATCAATCAATCAATCACAGCATTTATAGAGCGCGCTACTCACCCGGGAGGGTCTCAAGGCGCTGGGGGAGGGGGTAAGTTACTGCTCGAACAGCCAGGTCTTGAGCTGCTTCCTGAAGGAGAGATGGTCCTGGGTTCGCCGAAGGTGAGTTGGGAGGGAGTTCCAGGTCTTGGCTGCCAGGTAGGAGAAGGATCCATGGTTTGCACTTGCATGGTATTGATACTCTGTAGCATAATTTCTGTTATGATAATATAATCAATAGTGGAGCCCCTACCTGACTTTTTAAATGTTATATCCATTGTGCCTGTTTTGGGATTTGTCTTATTACCAATTGCCAAGCTCCAAGTTACCAATAATCTATTTATGGCATTCCCATAAGGATTATGGATACAATGTGTAATAGGATCTCCTGTGCTGTCTGTGACCCTACAAGCTGGCAATAGGTAATATTAAAATCACCCATCCAGATAATTTGTAATGGTTTACAATACTGCTGGCTGGTTTTATTCACCACCCTTTCAAGGTCTTCAGCCACTAACACCGGATTGCTGAAGCAATTATTATAAAAATTTATGAATGCAAGATCCCAACTACCTTAGCCTTTACAGATCACAATATTAAAATTGGTGGAACAATGAATAAATGTTAGTACAGGGAAATTAGCGTTATTTGTTACTAGGGTTAATAACTCTCCTTTATCCCTTCCTCCTCTAGAAGGCAGTGCCACTGTTTGATAAGATCAATAGCCATTCAAGAAAATGAGCCCAACTTTCCTGGAGGCATATGATATCAAATTGTCTGATATCATCCACCCACTCCTTGTTATCTTTATTACTAGCGTATCTTGTAAAATTCCAGGATATCACCTTCCACTGCAATTTTACCTTATTCATTTTCCCCTACCCTATTGTATTTGGTTGATTAATAGGGATCCTAGCTCTTACATCACCTCTCGACTAGCTGGTCAGTCAATCACACTCCTCTAGGTTCGCCAAGGGAGCAAACTGATTCGTGGTTTGGATTTTAGAGAGGACTCTCAGTGGAGGGGGCTTAGTATAAAGGAATTTTATGTCTCTATCTGGCACCTTCTGCACTCTCCTGCTTTCATATGGTCTGTAGAAATACCCCAGTGGAACGGCATAAATCTGGGTACCTGTGGAGGATGCCAAAGGGAGTTGAAATTACAGGTCAGCTATTAGATGTGAGTTATTAAAATTGAGTACTATACAATCCCGTGAAAATATTTTAGTAGATGGACCCACCCATGGAACACTTCTGGCCATAATAAGATGGCCCTGAATGAGTCAACCCATTCTGGAATACTAGTCAGCCAGTAACGGGCTTTGTCCATTAGTTGCTCGGTAGATTAATTTTTGTGCAATGTTATGACGTAAGGACATGAAGCTTTTGCAAGGTTTAAATGTGGGGCCATATGTCCTTCTAGTTGCTGGTGATTGCTACTCGTACCCTTCCTCTTTCCCCCCAAACTTGATTCCCCTTCCCTGTGTCGCTCATGTGTTAATATGGGCCTCATGGCCGGGGTTTTAACTGGGTTCCCCCTAAGGCTCCTAATCCATGTGACATAGCTGTCACATTGGGCTCAACCATGTTCGCAATGAGCCTCCCCTCCTGAGATTGGGTAGTGATATTTGCAGAGGTGTTATTGTTATTAGGATTGGATACAGAAAGCCCTGCCACCTGGAGTTGCCTCCCCATTGCTATTAATTCTAAAACCCCGCTGCTCAATACTTCCAAGTTGAGACAATACAGGTTGTATCATGGATGTCAAAAAGTCTTTCAATTTGTCAAGAAGACCGTCCAAACTCAAATTCAGTGGAGCCACCGGCTGAATTTGGCCATCTAATGCTGATGTTACTGATTTTGGTGTACAGACTTTCCTTGCTCTCTTTGCTTGAGTGGGTTGTGATTCTCTAGTCCCTCCTCTTTCTCTTTTACCTAGTTGCTCTTTTGGAGAAGCAGCTTGATTACCAACCAGCTCCTGTACGGAACGATTCAATCCCTCTTGGATATTAGGTGCATCAGGACTATGAGGGCTATTACTAACTTGTGATCCAGCCCCTCCCAACGAGAGTCTCCATTCAGCAAGTGCAATTTCTTGAGAAATAGCTTTTATTGCCTTGACAAGAAAGGAGTCTAATGTTGATATATTTACTGTGTCCCTGTCATGCTGCTTGGTCTTCTTTTTACTCTTATTAAGGACTTCAGTGCTCACTTTCCAGACCAAGATATTAGAAAATTATTCCATGTCATTTCTGTTTGGATAATTAATAGTTTTCATAACTTTACCCATTGCACCATTCACTAGCCCATCTTCAACATTTAAATTACGACTGAAGATTACACAACAATTTTTACAGATACGTAACTGTTTTTCCAATGCTTCAGTTTTTGACACAGACTTTTCTAAACTATCCAATTTTGATTGCAGTTTTTGTGTTAGTAGCACTGTAACTCCTTGATTTTTCATTTTATCATTTGCTCTATTTTCAGTTATCTCTTCTTTTTCCATTTGCAATAATTGGTCATTGAATTCACTACACTGCACAAGAGTTGGCATAAAAAACAATAGACTTCTCTTCCTTAACACAATAATACATTACTTCTGCAGCTGAAACATTAGTTGGAAACAGATTTTTGATGAGACAGATTTGTAATGCTCTCTTTCCTTCTTTTGTGAGAACTCCCACTCTAATGTCCTTTAGTATAGCTCCATATTGTATATATGATACTTGGTGCATATTTCTGATTAACTCTTTGTATTCAGAGTTTTCCCAAATGTTTACATCTCCAATACTTCCTAGTGAATTTCTAGTTTTATTATGTAGTAGTGTCTTGAAGACAGGTTGTGCTTTGACTGGAGTTAGTTGTAGCAGGTCTCCAAAGACTATTACATGTTTTCCTCCAAAAAGCATATTGTTGTCAATTTTTAATATTTGCTGCATCCCTAAATGTATAAAAGCTAGCATTAGGTTAGATTCCATTCTGACTTCATCAATAATTAGTAGCTTTCATTTATTTAATACTCTTGCCACTTCATGACAAGCATCAGCAGATAATTTGGTGTATTCTAATTTATTGTTGTGTTCAACAGGCACCAATAATAATCGATGAAGGGTAACTATTTTAATATTATGTGAAGCTAACCATGTTGGTGCTGTAACTACACATGACAAATTGGAATCTGTTGTCTTGTGTAGATAACTTGTCAGTACTTCAATCAAGAATCTTTTTCCAGTTCCAGCTTGACTATTTATGTACAATAGAACTGGTTAAATGTAGAACAAGCATACTATTTTGTCTCATACTGAAATCCATGTTCTCTTTTACCTTTTAGTTCATCAAAAATGTCTTTCTGAGCTGTATTCAATTGCTGTATAGTTGTTCTACATCCAGAGTTTCCTGTCATGCTTGCTGCATTGCATTCTCCACTTCATGTATGGCTATTTCAGCTTCATTTTGAATGATTGGTTGTCCAAGAGGATCTTGACTTCTAGGTGCTGAACTTTGAGTACTCTGAGAACCCTCTCTTGCTATCTCAGCAGCAATTGCTTCTTCTTGTTCAGTCTCATCTTTCAACATTTGACGATACACTTGAAACACAGAGCACTCAATGCTGTCTTTCACAGCATTGATTGAGTTTTCATAACAGTCAAATTCTCCAAGTAGCTCGCTTTGAGTTTGCCATGGCTTGAACAACTGTAACTAGACTAAATAGAAAAAGTCTCTTTTGTCTGGAGTTTGGCAACTTAGCTTTCGATGGTTGATTAAACTTCCTTTGTTATGTCTGACCAGACAACCTTCGCATCTATCGGCAGTAAAGTTTCCTTAGTCTGTTTTCACTGATATTATTTCTGTATGTATAATGTTGAAGTATTTCATACAGACAAATCCTTTCTAGATGAGAACTCTGTCTTGGATATTACGTATACAGCATGTTAGTCTTTGGAATATCTGTACTGTGTGGCTCAAATTCGACAAGATATTGGATTTCGGGAAAATACTTCAGTACTCTGTTACGAGTATTAGCAAGCCATAAACTCAACCATAGAACTCCTCTAGATTTAGAAAAGAAGCTAGCTGAGCTTAACTGGTCTGCACATTCATAAGAGCTGATCTCTCTGTGAGAAAGCATCTTCAAACTTAAACTGTACAATTTCTTTGCAAGACTCTTTCCTGCTGAAATCTCCTCCCACATCTCCTTTAACTCGTTTTTCTCTGACTTTGTTACATAGGAGGTGACGTACCGAGCAACAGCCATTGAGTTATCTGCAACAAACTGTAGATCCATATTCGTATTCCACATCCTCAAAATCACAGGATTGTAGTAATTGATGTATTTTGAGGCTTCTGTTCTTCCGAGGTTGTATGTGTTCTTTGGTGATTTCCGTGTGAGAGTGTGTCTAACTGCAGACACAAAGCTATTAACTCTTCCTTCTGAGAGCACAGGTCATGGAAATCCCAAATGACATCTTGTATAAAATTTCCCTTCAGATCTATATTTTCTATGACAGTATTTTCCACACCTATGGTTTTGGAATCTTAGAACTTGTTGTCTTAATATTTTATCAACACTCTCATTTGGGATGATGCAAGTGACATACTGCTCTGTAAAAGACACCGCAGACTCATCATTCTACTTTGGAATACGAACTGGCAGTGATATTCACCACAAGCCTAGTTTGAAGATTTGGATTATACCTCTTGGGCCTAAACTGAAAATTTGGATTCAAGTGGACTATTATTTCGAGATTACTGTATTTATGAATGATTTCTTAAACATCTGAGTGCTCAAATTTGTTTGTTAAAAAAAGGAAAAGGCCCAGGAGAATGTGGTCCCTGGGGTCGTTATCGGCCCGGGGAAGGAGGCTTTTGGGCCCCCCTCCCCATTTAAAAAAGACTGGCCCCGGGGATGGGTTCCCTGAGGCCAAAATTGGCTGAGGGAAGGGGGGTTATGCACCCCCCTTCCCTAAAAAAAAATATTTAATAAAAAAAAACCTCTGGCAAGTCACCAGAGGCCATGCTCCCTTCACCACCACTCTGCAAAATGCACCGCCTGGCAAGGTGGTGGTTGGGAAATAAAATCATCTTAAATGCTGAGGGTATTTGGGGACCTAAAAGTCCCTTTATTACCTCCAGTAAGTCCCTGACAGTGGGATTGCTAAGAGGACTTGAAGGCCACGCCCCCTTTCTCCACCACTCTGCAATCGCGCCTCTTGGCATGCTTCTGGTTGGGGAATGAAATCTACTTTACTTCTTTGGACCTCAGGACTAAAGTGGATGACTTCCCCTAACCAGTAGTGCATCAGGAGGTGTGTTTGCAGAGTGGTAGAGAAAGGGGGCATGGCCTCTGACAACCTATCAGCGATCAAGCTGTGTGGGTCTTACTGAAGGTAACAGGAGTGCTAATTGGCCCCCAAGGACCCTCAAGAGCCAAGGGGACTTCATCCCCCAATTAGTAGTGCGCCAGGAGGTGTGTTTGCAGAGCAGTGAGGAAAAGGGGCGTGGCCACCAAAAACCTCTCAGAAAATCCACTGGTTGGGACTTGCTGGAGGTAACAGGAAGAGTATTTGGCTCCCACGGATCATCAATAACCAAGGGGACTTCACCTCCCTGCTAATAGTACGCCAGGAAACGTTTGCAGAGTGGTAGAGAAAAGGGGCATATAAATAGAATTTAAAAAACCTTAGAAATTTGCTTTAAAAAACCAAAGAATACAGGGATGTTATAGTTAGGCTCAGGTTTCACTTGTACGAAACCAGAGAAATTCAGCTGCTATAGTTAGCTGAACTAATTATAACTTGTGCCCCCACAATGCACTGCTTCTAACCACACATATTACATCACCCATGACATGGTCAGTGACATGAGATGACATCACTGATGACATCTCAAATGACATCACTGATGACATCATCCATAGAAACTGACACCCCCACTCTTATCCCCATACAACCTTTCATACACCTACTCCAACTACTACACTACCATTCTCAAACCCATTCATCCACACATACCAGTACTTACACTGCCACTCACTGATTCATAGACCAATGCACATATCCACTCACTCACCCATACAGCCACCTACACACCCGCTCACTCACTAATGCAGCCAGACATATCCCCTCATACACCCAAACAGCTACTCACTCACTGAGTCAGTCACCCATCAAGCTACTCCCACACCTACTAACTCACTCATACAGTCAATCGCACAGTCATTTACTCACCCACACAGTTACACACACACTCACTTACTCATACTGATACTAACACATACTCACTCACCTACACAGTCACTTAGCCAAGCATACACTCACCCATTCAGCCACTCTCACATTCACTCACTCACCCATACAGTCACTCACATACACATTACTCACCTATACTGCCTTTCACATACCCAGTTACTCAGCCATATATGACTGACACATGCACTCACTCACCAACACAGCCATATACACACTCACTGACCCATACAGCCCCTCACATATACACTCACTAACCCATAGAGCCACTGACTCACCCACTCACTCATCCATATAGGCAGTCACACATACCCTCACCCATCCACACAGAAACTCAGACAAGCATAGAGGTATTCACACAACCAATCACCAACCCATACAGAATCTCACATACCCACTCACAAACTGATACAGCCACTTAGATACCAACTGACAGATAGATACAGACATTCACACAGCCAGTCACTCACCCCTGCATTCACTGAGACACCCAATCACTCACTTATACAGTCACACACTCACTAAATCATCCAATCAGGTAGTCATACACCCACTGATTCTCCAACATGCTTTGATATATATATATATTTAACATATATAAACTTTCTAAAAACACTCAGTACTGGATGATGTCATCAGTGATGTCATTTGAGATGTCATCACTGATGTCATCAGTGATGTCACTGACTATGTAATCAGTGATGTAATATGTGAGGTCAAGAGCAGTGCGTTGCAGGGCACGAATTATAGTTAGCTTAGCTAACTATAACGGCTGAATTTCTCTGGTTTTGTACGAGTGAAACCTGAGCTTAACTATAAAGTCCCTGTAACCTTTGTTTTTTTAAGTGTATATATATTGTTATATATGTATTACCTACTGACAGTCACCATAGGTAGTTATAGTTAAGACCATATTTACATAGGGAAAGTGTTTTTTGTTTTGCCAATAACTTTGGGCTACTTGACGAATCTTCAGGAAATTTTCAAAACTTTTCTCTTTTTGGTTCAGCTGCTGTGTTGAACGTTTTGGGATTTTGCACACGACTACAGCCCAAACCGCTGAATTACACAACATTTGGCAGAAAGATAAATGTTGGCCCACAAAGCATGCTTGAGTGATTTGGTGTAAATCCGTTCAGTAGTTTTAGAGATATTTAAGTTTAAAAAATATAGATATCAGGGGACGCAATTCCTTGCAGTGGACTTGCGGATACCACTGAAATTTGAGTGGCTGCCAACACTTCAACCAGGAAGTGTTGGCAACCATCTTGGGACTCAGCTTGAAGCTGAGTCCCACAAAAAAAGTTTATAAAAGGAAAAGGTGCAGAGTAGGTATAGCCTGACCCCCCAAGGTATAGTGGGGGGTCCCACAGGGACTACACAGGGGGTTAAAAGCATTTTTTTAATTCAATTTTGCAGCAAATTCGAAGGTGGACCCACGGAATCATGGCAAAATTGAAAAAAAAATATGAGTGGGCTCCAGCACATCCTTTTCATGAATCCCCTGGGTGAGCCAAATCCCACAGGCAGTGTTTTTTAATTATGGGGGGTGCACTTGTGGCACGCCCCGCACCCTGGGGACCACAACTGCCCCAGGGGAAACAATAAAATGATGTGGGGTGCCCCGCACGCTGCCCGCAGTCCAGGGACCGCCACCTCCTGGGTCTATTTGTAAAATTAGTGTTGGTGAGGCCTGTACAGTCTCTACCGCAGCCCTGGGGACTGCCACCTCCCTAGGGCAATCAATTATAGAAATATGAAGGGGCCTGCGTGTCTCCCCCCGCAGCCCCAGGGACTACCACATCCTTGGGGCAATCAGTTATAGATGTGCCAGGTGCCCATGTGCCCCCCACGCAGCCCAAGTGTCTGCCACCTCCCTGGGGCAATCAACCCATAGGACTGCGGTATCCCCGTGCCCCCCCCACAGCCACAGGGACCGCCACCTCTCCAGGGCTCAAATATAATGGAGGGGGTCAGCAACAGACCCCCGGGGACCACCACATCCCCGGGACCAAGGTAAAAATTGGAGGGGGTACTTGGACTTCAGGTTTAGCAGGAGCTTTACCACTCCTGCCAAGACATAGCAAACTGTGCTCGTTTTCAGCAAGCGAGAGCACTGAAAATGCTCTTGCTTGCTGAAAGCGAGCACAATTGTTTTTACAGAGAGGGAGCTGCATGTTCGCAGCTCCCCCTCTGTAAAGTCAATGCCGGCTCATGCACAAGGCCAGGAACTGGCAGGGACCGTGGGTGCCTTTAGGCTCCCCCTGCGGTTCCCATTAACGGTGAGTGGGTGCCCTGAGTGGGACCAGGGTACCCACTATAGAGGTCGGGCTCCGAGGGATGGGGTCCTCTGGAATGAAATCCCTTTAACTTAAAACATTTTTTTAAAAAGGCTAGCCCCAGGGGACGGGGTCTCCGGGGCTGAAATCAGACCAGGAGGGGGGCCATGCAGCCCCCTCTCCCATTCAAGAAAGGAATGGCCCTGGTATATGGAGGCTCCGGGGCCAAAATCGACCCTGGGAAGAGAGGCCACAAGGCCCCTTTTTTTAGAATAAATAAAAAAAAATTAAAAAGGCAGGCTCGGCAAGTCACCCTGCCCCGCCCCGCTCTCCACCGCTCTGCAAACGCACCTCCTGCCACACTCCTATTTGAGTGATGAATTCCCCATGGGTCCAGAGATTCCTAGGGGGCTAACAAGCCCTCATGTTATTTCCAGTAAGTCCCACACAGTGGGATTTCTGAGAGGTCTTCAGATGCCATGCCCCCTTTCTCCACCACTGTCCAAATGCATCTCCTGGACACTGCTGGTTGGGGGATGAAGTCTTCTTGGATGCTGAGGGTCCTTGGAGGCCAAAAAGCCTTCTTGTTACCTCAAGTAAGTTCCACAAAGCCTGATTGCTGAGAGGACTTTAGAGGCAACGCCCCTTTTCTCCACCACTCTACGAATGTATGCTTTCTGGTGCACTGCTGGTTAGGGAATGACGTCTCCTTTGCTCCAGAGGGTCCTTGGGGGCTGACAAGCCCTCCTGTTCCCTCCAGTAAGTCCCATACAGCCTGAGTGCTGAGCTGACTTCGGAGGCAACACCCCCTTTTTCCACCACTCTGCATATGCGCTTCCTGATGCAATGCTGGTTGGAGGATGAAGACCCCTTGGATGCTGCGAGTCCTTGGGGGCCAACAAGCCCTCCTGTTACCTCCAGTAAGTCCCAAACAGCAGTATTGCTGACAGGACTTCACATGCCACGCTCCCCTTCTCCACCACTCTGCACACCCCTAGGATGGCTACTTTCCATAGACTCTCCCCCTTGCATCTGCTCATTCTTTCCTTAATCCTAGCTCTGGCTTTGGGTTAAAAGATTAGAGTTGTAAATGACACTGAGGGCTTCCCCTTCCCTTTGAAGACCCAGGTTTACGACTCCTCCCCCTGCTCTGGCATTCCTGTGTAGCAGCACACTGCCCTCCCAGCAGAGCTGGCCAACCCCAGGGGTTCTTTATCACCTCTTCAAGGCAGCCTGGCTAATCCACTTAACTCTGACCAATCAGGACAGACCACTGGAAGGCTGAATCTGGACTTACAAACAAGAAAGTCTTATAACTTCTTGTCTGTACATTTTAGGAGAAATTCAACAATATGATATTGTTGGATTCATCACTACCATTCTGGGAAGTCTTTGAATGGAAGTTCTATCATTCTCCTATCAGGAGTTATTAGTTAACAACTTCTTGCCATGTTAACCTATGTGGCATGGGATTTTCAATGTAAAAAATGACTTGGGCCATTTTTCCAGCACTAGGGCTTATAAAAAACATATTTTCTAAGTACTTTGCTTATATCTACAGGACCCCCACCCCATGGGACTACTAGGGGAGACTTTAGGGGCTCTGAATATGTACAAATATTGCAGATCCTCCTTCCACAGTGCTCCTAGCATCAAAGTCGAATTTGGGCAGCACTTTATCACAATCTGGGGAGTGAAATGTGAAATTTCACTTAACCCAGGGCATATAAAACTCATTTTATAAGGGTCCACCTTATAAATACCTGACCCCCCACCCCTGGGACACCTAGGGGAGACCCTCGGGGTTCCTAATATGCCAAAACACTGTAGGTTATCCATTTTTAAGTGCCCCAAACACCAAAGTCGAGTTTGGGCACAATTTACATTTTAAAAGCAGTCCTGGAACCCAGGACTGCTGTTAAACTGACCTCAGGCTTCAGCAGGGCACACATGCAAGTGCAGAAAAGGCTGCTGGCCTCTAAACTGCCATGCCCTAGTATATACTAGGGACTGATAGGTAGTTTCAATCCCCCTGCCCTATTATGTACTAGGGTCTTATAGGGTAGGTCATGCCAATCACAGGGGTACCCCAACCCACAGTGTACCCTAGTGTATGTAGGTGTTTTCACTGTATTCTAAGTGTTTTCAGCATAGCACTGGCCCTGGGCCTGGTTAAGCAGAGCCCAGGGTCAGTCAGAGTCAGTTACCACCAGTACCATTCAGCAAAAAGTTGGGGGGTGCCAAGGGCACAGGATGACTTTGCAACATAGCCCCCCCCCAAATGAAAGGTGATAGGTTACTAACCTACACCCTGGTAGTCCTCATCAGCTAAGTGGAAAAACCTGGAAAGTCCATCTGCATTTGCATGGGCAACCCCAGGTCTGTGTTCCACTGTAAAGTCCATTCCCTGTATGGAAATGGACCACCTTAACAGCTTGGGATTCTCCCCCCTCATCTGCACGAGCCATCTGAGAGGCATGTGGTCAGTTTGAACACGAAAGTGAGTCCCAAACAAATATGGTCTCAACTTTTTCAGGGACCAAACCACAGCAAAAGCCTCTCTCTCAATGGCACTCCACCTCTGCTCTCTGAGAAGAAGCCTCCTGCTAATAAAGGCAACTGGCTGATCAAGGCCCTCTTCATTTAGCTGTGACAACACTGCCCCAATCCCTTGCTCTGAAGCATCTGTCTGAACCACAAATTCTTTTGTGTAATCAGGGGCCAGCAGCACTTAGAAGTGAGTTCTGTTAGGGGCCCCACAATGGTCCCATAATTTTTAACAAACCTTCTATAATATCCTGTCAGTCCAAGGAATGCCCTGACCTGAGTCTGGGTAACAGGAGCTGTCCAATCCAAAATAGTTTGGATTTTAGCTTGGAGAGGCTGTACATGGCCCCCACCTACCAGGTGGCCCAGGTACACTACATAACTCTGCCCTATTTGGCATTTACTTGCCTTAATAGTCAGGCCTGCCTGCTGCATGGCCTGAAGCACTTCCCTTAGGTGGCTTAAGTGATCCCCCGAGGTAGAACTGTATACAGCTATATCATCCAGGTAAGCTGCACTGAACTGTTCCAACACAGACAAGACCCTGTTCACCAACCTTTGAAAGGTGGCAGGTGCATTCTTTAAGCCAAAGGGCATTACCTTGCACTGATAATGTCCCTCTGGTGTGGAGAATGCTGACCTCTCCTTTGCTCCATCAGTGAGGGCAATCTGCCAGTAACCTGAAGTCAAATCAAAAGTACTCAGGTACTTAGCAGCCCCTAACCTATCAATGAGCTCATCAACTCTAGGTATAGGGTGAGCGTCAGTCTTTGTGAGTGTATTCAATCCTCTGTAGTCCACACAGAACCTTAACTCCTTGGGTCCCCCCTGAGGATTAGGTTTAGGTACCAGCAACACTGGACTGGCCCATGGACTCTCAGACGGTTCAATTACCCCCAATTCCAGCATCTTAGCAACCTCAGCTTTAAAGCTGGCTCTGACATGGTCAGACAACCTTTACAGTTTATTTTTGACAGGTAAGCTGTCACCAGTGTCAATGTGGTGCACACACCACTCAGTGAGGCCTGGGGTCAAAGAGAACAGGCCAGCAAACTGCTCCAGCACTTGCTTACGGTCTCTGTGCTGCTAGTCCGTCAACTTGGGAGAGAGTACAACCCCCTCTACTGACCCATCTTGCACATTAGTGGAGAGGAGGTCGGGCACAGGCTCAGTTTCCTCCTCCACACCCTCATCAGTGACCAGTAAAATGGTCATGTCTGCCCGGTCATGGTGGGGTTTCAATCTATTCACATGTAGGACCCAATGAGGGTTCCTGGGGGTGCCAAGGTCAACCAAATAGGTAACCTCACCCTTCTTTTCTAAGATTGGATAGGGCCCACTCCACTTGTCATGGAGAGCCCTGGGAGCCACAGGCTCCAACACCCACACCAATTGTCCTGGAGTATACTCAGGCATAGTAGCCTTTTGATCATACCAGTGCTTCATGAGCTCCTGGCTGGCCTCCAGTTTCCTATTTGCCTTGTACATGTACTCTGCCATTCTAGATCTCAGGCCTAGCACATAGTCCAGCACATTGTCCTTTGCTTCTTTAAGAGGCTTCTCTAAAGACTCTCTCAGCAGGCTCAATGGCCCCCTCACAGGGTGTCCAAACAACAACTCAAAGGGACTGAAACCAACCTCTTTCTGTGGCACCTCCCTGTAGGCAAACAGTAAGCATGGGAGGAGAACATCCCATCTCCTCCTGAGTTTCTCTGACAACCCATTTATCATGCCCTTCAGGGTTTTGTTGAATCTCTCAACAAGACCATTTGCTTGTGGGTGATAGGAGGTGGTGAACTTGTAGTTGACACCACACTCATCCCACATAGCAGTCAGATAGCTGGGCAGGAAGTTAGTGCCCCTATCTGATACCACCTCTTTTGGAAAACCCACTCTGTTGAACACACCAAACAGTGCTCTAGCCACTGCAGGAGCATCAATGGTTCTAAGAGGGATTGCTGCAGGGTACCTAGTGGCATGGTCCACTACCACTAAGATATACCTATTCCCTGATGCAGTAGGTGGGTCCAGGCGACCAACAATGTCCATCCCCACCCTTTCAAAAGGAACCCCAACCACTGGCAGTGGTATTAGGGGAGCATATGTCTTGCCCCCTGCCTTGCCACTGGCCTGACAGGTGACACAGGAGCTGCAAAACTCCATTACCTTTTCAGACATATGGGGCCAGTAGAAATGGTTCACCAACCGGTTCCATGTCTTTGTCTGTCCCAAATGCCCTGCCAACGGGATATCATGACCCAAAGTCAGGATGAACTCTCTGTACTTCTGGGGCACCACCAACCTCCTGGTGGACCCCTCCTTGAGGTTTCTGGCCTCAGTATAAAGCAGTCCATGTTCCCAGTAGAGTTTGGGAAACCCACTGTCATCCCCCTCCTCTTGCTTAGAGGCAATCCGCCTCAAGCTCTCAAGGGTGGAACAGTCTCTCTCTCCCTTACTGAACTCCTCTCTGGAGGGTCCACCTGCTCCTGTCAGCTCTGCCAAATCTGACAGCTCTGGCAGGGATGGAGTCCCTCCCTCAGAGGCCAGATCTTCCCCATCAGGGTTAGATTCTTCCTGCACCTCTGGAGTTCCCTGGGCTGGCTTACCAGGCCCAGTACACTTGTCCTTGGATGCTTGGCCCTTTGTTCCAGGGTCCAAGTATGCAGCCCCTCCCTTCTGGCTAGTCTGTGACCTAGTCACAGCACATACCCACTCAGGGAGCTCCAATATTTTCATATGGAGTCCTCTCTCCACCTCTGACCACTCAGAGGCTTCAAGATCATTGCCCAATAAACACTGGACTGGGAGCACCTGTGACACAGCTACCTTCATAGGGCCTGTCACACCTCCCCATTCCAAATCCACCACAGCCTTCAGACCCTCACGGGTGAGTAGTGCGCTTTACAAATGATATGATTGATTGATTGATTGATGGAGTTTGGTAGTGCTATCTGCATAAGTCACCTGGTGAAACTCACCAGGTAACAACCTCTCTGGAGTAGCCATGGGAGGTTACATAAGAAGACAAGGCCGTACTAAGGAGGGACTAACAAGCCTCATAATCAATCAGACGGCAGCACTTACGAAAGACAATGACACGAGCCAATTAAAAACATGGGCGGAGAGTGGGCGGAGCTTCCACAGTGCTACCACTCCATACTCTATTACTGCATGCCTCGCAAAGCGAGCAGTGCATGCGCGCTGCCGCTATAGGCTCGACCTAAAAAGGGAGGAAGCGCATCAAAACATCTCAACCAAAAAGATGCTTAGTTGTGTGGGAAGGCAGGGAAAACTGCACAACTAACTCAACGGCACTGTAGACACGAGGAAAGGAGAGCGGTGAATGTGCATATCTCGAAGTGCGAGGTGCTATTATAATGTGATATCATTTTCTCTATAATGCAAAAGAAAAGTTCAAAGTTCTGTCCATTATTCTGATGCAGAATATAACACTGTGCTAAATGTGCTGGGTCCAAGTCGGCCCATCACCTTGGCTGCCTCTAGGGAGCAATGTACTCAGCGACTGCTTCCCGGGACGAGGTGCGCTCCACATCGTACATGTAGAAACCAAGGAATCGAAGATAAAGAATATTTTTTTTCTACAACACCTTACTAATCACACATCTCAAACTGCAAACTCTCTGCGACAAATTTCAAATCAGAAATGTATAGCAGGTGGGACAGATGTTGCAAGATTTTATTTTAGACAGCGTTGCATTTTTCCTACGATAATTACTATAATTATTTTTAGAAATCTGCACAAGATAATTTGGAAATGTTTTGATTGTCCAAATATGCACATACCTAATGTGTTTACAACGAGTACGCACCTTTATATCAAAGCTACCTACAATATTTACATTACTTGATTACATGCTTACATGCATACATGGTTCTCAATTTAGATTATCTATCGCCCAGAGCATATTTGTTCCTAAGAAAGGTACAACAGAAAGGTTATGAACAAGGAGATGAAATAATAACATTACATCCGGTCTATTGAGTGCAATATTTGTACTTATTCAGCCATACTTTTGATGCACAACAGTTGGATATGGGCTTTGTCATCAAGCAATTTCTCTTTTAGTCATTGTATTTTTTTTTCAAATGCAAAGTACATACAAATTACTATACTTTAGAATATCTACCCCTCTTGGAAATTAAAGGAAAGTTAAGAACGTATTATTTTTCAAATTGGTTAGCATTCTCTTTCAGGAAGCAGAAGGTGCTTAGCGTGGCATATCAAATAAAGCGATTTTTGCTCATTAATGTGCTTTTTCTTCACAGCATTTCTCGATGCACGTTACACCTAAAAGCAATTTGTGCTCTAAAACATTTTCCACGCTCATGCTGAGGTTGAATCTGCTGTCATTTTGCGCACCATTGTGATGTCAACCAAATGTGGGGTCATACTGGTGCACTCCTTTTGCACGTAATGCGGCTGGTGCACTCCTTTTGCACGTAATGCGGCATCTTCCTAACACATATTCTCTCTGTGCTGAGTGATAACACACGACTGCATATTGTGGCGATATATACTGACTTTGCTACTCAAATAACGCCACTAAAACTAACATCAAGAGAGCCTCATATCAAATACCAGTGTCATGGTTCTGGGTCATTAACCCGTCTCCACGCCTGTCCAATCCCTGCTGTGTACGAATGACGGTATAATCGATGTATATAGCCATGGTGGTCTTGTTCTTCATGTTTTTACTGCCCTTGCTGATTATTCCCGTTTGGCTGCGAACCGTTTTATGGCCACGTGCAAAGAAAAGCTGGTAAAACCGCTGCCAGATTAGTGGTGCAGCTCCTGCCTTCTATAGCAATTCGAGGTCTCAGCAGGGCGGGTTGTACTGCATATAAATAAACCCGTGCCCTTTGACCCGACGATGTTTCCTTGCCTCGTTTCCTAGAAGTCGTGGATCACTCGTCCTGGTTGTGAACACCCGCTCAGTTATTGGTGGTTTACATAGCTGCCAAGGTTTCAGATTGCTTAAGAGTGACATTTTCATAATTTCAGTGTAATTATGAGTGACATTCAACGACTGTGAGTGACACTTTCTCGCGAGCAAAATTAAACATGATGACAGGCTTTAAGCATCAGGTTATGCTTTGTTTGACCATAGTACCAGAAGTCAGACTGTCAAGCCCTATCTCCCTGTGCTCCAATTGTTCTCTTTCCCTCAGAGCCAGTCAGAGGTAGCAGAGATGAGCACAGGGGCACGCACAGAACTGATTACAGGCAGCGTATACCACCCCAAAGCAAGCTTTTCTGGTCTCTGGCCCTGCAGTGTTAGATCGCCAAAACGTTTAAATCTAATCACGCTCATGTATGTATCAAGCAGGTAAAAGGTTAAAACGGTGGACACAGGCTTTACGGAGTGATTGTGAGGGATGGCCGCCGACGGAGAGGAGCTCGCCTAGGAGGCTCCAGGCTTGGGATAAACTTTTTTTTGTTTTAAATCCCTACCTAGCCTAGCCTTTCACCACCATTGCCTGCCGATTCTTCTTGCCGTTGGTCTGGAGATCTCGGTGCCCACGACGAGTAGCCGTGCGCCCTTTGAAGAACCATCGGCGGTTGTGGAGGTCGAGCGGTACCTGATTCAAGGCTGCTTTTCATCTCACAGCGTGAGGAGCGGAGCGAGCATCCCACAAAACGGCGGCGGCACCCGGAATCTCCGTTCCTGTCTCTCGCAGCGCCCACCGTGTCTCCTGGCCGCTGCTGAGGTCATCTCCCGAAGAGTTTTAGCAGAGGAGAGCAGCGGTGAGATCTCGGGTTTGCGGGGAAGACGGGAGGCGGAGTGAATGTGCGACTGCGGGTGCCTGCCTGGGGCCACGTGACCGCCGCCAACAGCCTGAGGGGCAGAGACTGCACAAATAAAACGTGGGGGGCTGAAATAAACAGCGGGGGGACCTTGCCTGACTCCAATATGGCGCCCAGAAGAGATTTGCCTGACCTAAATATGGCGCCCACCATACACCAATGCAGCATGCAGAACTGAACCTGGCTGCCCCTTTGGGTTCCTACATTCAGGATTACTGGAGGGGGGAGAGGGTGTTGGCCAGCGGCGAGCGGGAGCTTTAAGGTCGCCATCCCCCAACGGAAAGTATGGATACCTGCCTTGGCCTTCGCAGGTGCTGATCCTAGTCCGTAGAATTGGGGAGGGGCACAAGCTTATCCCTCTTTGAAATAGTAGGTATTTCCTCCAGGAAGTGGTGAAATGACTAGTAGGAGGGAAAAATGCAGGCGAAGCGACACGATTAAAAAGTGCGGGCTCCTCCATACGCGGAGGGAAGAGGTGAAGGAGTTGCTTCCACCTCTCCTCTCACCACTCTTGACCGGGGGGCGAGATGGAGGACGTTGCGGACGGCGCTGCCCAGTAACACCAGGACCGGTGTTTTCCATTGGAACTATGACGAGGCCTACTGGGCGGATACCATAACTGTTTTTAGCTTACTGCGGAGCCCGAGCAACCTTGGCCGATGCCCAGTGGAGCTGTCCTATGCAGCTATAGAGGAGTCTGGCTCTGGTTCACCCCCTCAGCCGTCACCTACCCAGCCGGACATCTGACATTGTTTTTCTGCGTCTCCCTGCTGTGTTTCCTTCCCTCCCCCGCCTCCTCCCAGCTCCACCAGCCCATCTCTGGACTCTAGACTTTTGGTCCCTTCCTCAACTAGTAACACGATGTTTCCTTATGTTAGCGCTAGACCTAGTTTTTTGGCCGATGCCCGGTGGAGCTACCGGATAGCTGTAGAGGAGATGGCCCCCTTGGCCGTCACCTACCCAGCCGGACTTTGGGCAGACTTTCCTTCGTCTCGCCTTTGCATTCTCCCTCCCACCCCTTTACCCTACCCCCTTTCCCCCTCTATGCTCCATTTTCTCGTCCCCTTCTTAATGTTCTTCCGTTGAGACCTAGCTATTTGGCCGATGCCCAGTGGAGCTACCTGATAGCTATAGAGGAGATGGGCTGTGGACTTCCCCCTCGGCCGTCACCTACCCAGCCGGACTTTGGGCAGACTCTCCCTCGTCTCTCCATCCTATTTCCCTCCTACCCCTTTACCCTACCCCCTCTCCCTTCTAAGCTCCTTTTATCTCGTCTTTACGCTCTTGAAATGTTTTTCTACTAACTGATGTAACTGGTAACTGATGTAATTTTGTAACTTTGTGGAACCTTATGTAAAGCGCTCTGATACCTCCGGGTCTAGCCAGCACTATATAAAACTCAAATTAAAAAAAATAAAGATGGCATGACACTGTTGTATGCATTATTCATTGTAAATGTTGCATAAACATCACAGGTGTTTCAACATCCACTCTAGAGCATCCCATTGCATATAGGTGAGTCATTACTTAAACTACGTTGCATGTACACAACTGCTTTATTCTATTAACTGTGAAAGTGCCATAACTCAAGAATTGAAATGTCACACATAGGAACACAGCACACAAGGAGTATCGCACATAAGCAACCTAAAACATGGCAATTAACTCCAGTTTTAAATCTGTAATAGGCACAAACCTATGTTCACCTCTCCCTACTACCTTCGGTTGTAGCTATAGCTGATGCTCCTCAACAACACACCTTGTCACCTGCCCCAAAAATTAAGTGACACAGTCAGCTGACTCGTGGACACCGCCGCAGACAGACAGGCAAGCCTCGGCCTCACAGGCTGTCAATGTGAGCCGGCAGCCATGGCACTGTAGCCTATTAAAATGAGTCTCCTCAACGCTAATAAAAATTATGATTACCCCGAAAGCTGTTCGTGCTACCTGCCCAGCCCTGCAAACAGCAGCACAGATAAGGTTCCTAAATTTAAATTTAAGAGAGTCAACACAGCTGACTCATGGACAAGTAGCTGAGCACTAGGCAGCTGAGGCACATAAGTCACTCACAGCAAGCAGCATTAATTTAACATTACTCCTCGACTCACAGACACCCAAAAATAATCATACCCTGGTCCGCCGCCTCCCCCTTACCTCGGACGCACAGATCACACCACAGCAGGGCTGTCACAGAGAGCTATCCAATGCTGCTCTGCTGCGAGACGCCGCTGGCAGGCTCTTGTCATGTACTGTGTGTGAACTTCTGCTAGAGGGCACTGGCAGGCAGGTGATCATGACCACGCTACAACTGCTAATTTAAAACCAATACCATTGCCAACCAAATGTCAGAGAGATTACACACACTTCAGGGGGCACTGGGACACACACTTACTTTGCGAGGCTCATTGCAGCAATTCGGTAAAGGGCCGCCTCGTGGTCACAAAAACAACTCCTGCTGTAAGCACGCTACGGCCTTCCGTCCTGCACCGGCCTGCGCACTCTTCTCAGACACTGTGACCTCTCAGCGGCAGCTGAAGCACAGTGGTGTGCTGGGCTCCACCGGGCCGCTGGCTGTGGTCCGTGCCGGGGGTTGGGACCGTCCGGGTCCATCAGTCGCGTTGCGGGGCTTCACAACATTAATTTTAAAAGTATTGCCGTGTGCCCCGCCCTCCTTCCAATAGAATTGTGGCCTTCGCACTTACAGCAACTAATATACTGGACTCAGACACACTTACTTCTTTCAAGGATGGCATTGACGACTCCTCCTTCCGCATGATTCTGTCTCAGACGGGACCTGAGCACACACACACACTGTTTTACAGGCACGGCCGGTGGGATCGAGTCCGGTTGTGGAATACCGCGTGCGCGCACTGCAGCGGTGAGCTGTTTTCCATATTGCCCTCAGCAGGGCAGCAGTGTGTGCCAGCGGGTACGCGAGCCGCCGGTTGGGTCCATCGCTGGGAACCACGCGGTGCGAGGGGCGCGCTATGCTGCCATTGCCCCAGCAGCATGGCTTTAGAGCAGGCAGCAGCTCATGCAAAGTTTGAGAAATGCCACCTGCGGCCGCTAAAGTTACGTACAATGTCCCGGTTGCCATTGGGCAAGCAATGAGTCCGACGTCCTGACATCAGTGAACGCTAATGCCGCACGCGTGTCCTAAGTGATACATTGTAACACTGTGCAGCCCTTGCAGCTGCGCCAGAGCCCCCAAGCCTGCCAGGAACAGCGCACCCAGCGCGCTGCCATTGTAGCTTGTATGGTACATTTGAATATAGCAGCGCTCCGACTTGACAAATGAGGAGGCTATAATGCGTGACTTTGCATTTCAGTGCGGTGATGCGGATCACCACACTGAAATGCGTTAGTCTAATGCCTGATGCGAGATACTTGGCAGGGCTGAGTTTATGAGAGGCCTCATACCACAGCCTCCTCGTACCAAACTACTATATTTCTTATGGAGACTGTCTGCAGTAAGTAGTCACGACTGGAGCGCTTCCTTTTGACTATTGCAAAGATAACGCGCTTGGACTGCTTAAACATGACATTTACGCCCTTGGAGTCCAAAACTGTAACACTTGCAGACATGCGTTTGGAGTGCTTCCTTAAAACAAACACAAGACGCCTTTGGAGCGCTTAAATGTGACACGTGCCTGCAGACACGTGCTTCGAGCGATTTATCTGGCAGTCACACACAAGCGCTGGGAGCGCTTGGTAATGTCATAGATCCTTGTGCTTGGAGCCTTACTGTGGCAATTTTCAGTAGGCACTTGGAGCCCTTCATATGGTTTTTGATTACATGCACATAGAGCTTCTCATATGGTTTTTAGATTACACGTGCATGGAGCCCTTCATGGGCCATAATATGTAAAGGGCGCATTTTCCCTGATTGTGTCTGGTGCATCTTAAAACAGGTGCGCCAGTCGCAAACAGGGAAAGTGTGCCCTGTAACATAGAATGTGCTGCCCCCAAGGCAGTCACAAACTCATGCTACCCTTGGAGCTGTGTATTAATCCGAAAAACGGAGCGGCTGCTTTGAAGCGGTTCCTGTTTCACAACCTGCCTGCACTTTTAAGGGGGATTAGAGATCTCCTTGCAGGCGGGTGCAGTGAGTGACTGCACCCACCTGCAAGGGGATGTCTGGGGGGCAGTCCATGGGACCCTCCTTTTCCCCCACCATAGGGCTGCATTTGGGGTGGCGCGCTGTCAGTGTGTCTCCTGACAGCTTCTTTGCCTCTGCGCCTGCATCTATAAGATTGTGCGGGAGCAGAGGCAATGAGACAAATAGCGCTTGAAGGGCATAATTCTTGCATTACTTTTAGGCATATCAGCTCAGGATTGCGCTATTAATTAATTAATTTATTTGAAAGTTTTATATAGCGCAAACATGACCCAGGTGTGTATAAAAGCGCTTTACAAGTTTTCGGGGTATGGTGAGAGGGATGCATGTCTGAGACAGGGACAATGCCCGTGTGGCTCAAGGGTGGGTCCCCAAGTGCGCCTAGCCTTCTGAGCAGAGGGAGATGATCGATAGAGAGAGCTTTCAGATCAAGAAATTCATCCGTGAGTAGGTGCAGGTGGAGAGAGATCTCTTCAAGTCGTGCCACCAAGTCTAAATGTTGGCTAAAGGATAGTGATTGCATGGATGGGTCCACCCCAGATGTGTTATCTCTCGGGAAACTGGTGGGGCGAAGGTAGTCATGGAGAGGTCAGGGAGAGCCAATGATTCAATGATGTCTTGTGTAGTACTGGTTCGTATGGTGAGAGGAAAGGGGGATGGGCGGTGCTGGGGTGAGCTAGAAGTAAAGGATAGGGGGTGGGTGAGGGGTAGTGGGACGGAGTGGGTTAGGTAGAACCCATGTAGGGCAAGAGCCTAGACTTCGATTGAGATGGTGGTGTGTTTGGTGGTATCGTGCATGGGAGATCATCAGGGTAGAGAAAGGACGGTGGGGCATGATGGGATGCCCCGCCACTGGGCTTGAGATGTGGCCTCATAGAGATCAGGGAAGTATATGTCGATGTAGAGCCAATAGTCATTGGAATCAATGGTCTAGTGGAGCGTGAGGGGTCTAGTGAAACTAAATTAGGGGATTGAGAGGATCTAATATCACCTAGGGGGAGATGAGGGTTATGAGGGGTTGAGGACTTCCCAATAGCGGTGGAGGGTGTGAGAGTGAGATTGTGTGCTGTGGGATCGCTTAGGCCGGGAAGATTGTCCTTAGCTATCACAGCTTTTTTGAGAGTAGGGAAGATAGTATCCATTTTAGCTAAGTTGTCATTGGAGGCTTGGACTAGGATAATACCGTTATTGTGGAGGATGATGGTGGCATTCACATTGAAGAAGAGCGAGGGAGAGGCTGAGAGTTTGAGTCCATGTGGGGTTTTCCTGGATCCCGATATACGTAGCATGGAATAGAAGACCGACCTCCAACGAGCTCGTGTTCTGGTGTAGAAGATGAGGTCAATGGATAGTGCACCCTTGTTGACACAAACATAAACATCTGAGATTAATGTTTTGGGTCGGGCTTTGGGAAACCGGTGTTTGAGTTTTTTGGTCGCGTTTTTGGAGAGGTTAGGTGCGTAAATAATACTGAAGGAGTTGGGTCCTGCGGGGACAAGACTTATCTCCATTATGAGAGGCCAAGGTGAAACCTAGTAGGGTGGGAGCAAAAATACGGGATCCTAGTGTTTTCTTTTATTTGTAAGGAAAAGAGCGATTGGCAATGGAGCTAGTTGATCGATTGGGGATGGGCCTAGTTGCAGCCTAGACTGTTGATGGTATGCAAGGGGACAAAGCGAGACAATCGAGTCGGTAAGAGCATAGGGTGTGCAACCATATAATAATGCTGTTCATTAGGATGGGCCAGATGAGAGGACCTACAAGTGTACCTCATAGAAATGTTAGAATGCACTTGGTATCCAGACCAATCTCCTTTATCGTATGGACGAACCTTGGGATGAGTGAATTAGGGGAGAATAACTACACGTTTTTCCCCATAGCAGTAAAGGAATGTATAGAGAATCATCCTACCTTCCTTTTGATGCCTGTGTAAGCTGAGCCTAGTCCTCTTTTTGTTTCTATGATCAGCTGTGCTGATCCTTCTGGTCCTGTTTTCCTATGAGCTGATGAACGGAGACCATCTTGAAGAGTTTTTTAAAAATGTAAGGGATGAAGGCAAAATGGACTCCTGGCCAGGACTGCCTTCCACCTATCGCGATCATCCCGACCGGATCCAAAAACCACCTGCCTCTGTCCCTGGCAGCCCAAAGTCATCACAAAGCAAAAACTGTGGTTCCAGAGGTCGAGAGAGTTGGGCTTTGTTTCTGCCCCTCTGCTAGGCTACTACTTGGTTGAGCCGTAATCACTCCACAGAATACAGGCTGGCGGGGGCTGGAAACCTCGATCGCAGCACCTCGAATGGAAGACAATGTGGGCCCAGGAGTGCCACGCTCCACCCCACATACGGATCCAGGCACATTCAAGATAGTAGAAGGCTGGGCATCAGTGCGGCAGTGGCCATAACCAATAGGCCGTCCGATGCGGAGAGGGAGCAACCCAGTGAAAGAACCCCCGGCTGCAGCCCCGCCGATTTCCCTGAGGCTTCACCGCGGGGAGATCAGATGTGGGACGCCAGCCCACAGCACCTCCTACCCGAGGGGGAGCCTAGTTTATTTCTTACCCTCCACACCTTTTGGCATGTTACTTTATGATTCCCAAACACCCATGAAAGTTGTGACTCAAAGAGGGAAGCACGCAGTGAAACCTAACTGAATTTTTCTTGTTGATTCCCTGGACTATGAGACAACAAAACACATTAAGATTATTATACTTATGTTTTATCTCCTACTGTGGGTGTGCATGAGTGTGGGAGTGTGCACGATCCCTCATCCTGGGTGGTTCCAAAAAACCTATTATCTTCTTTACTTCCAGCTGTACCCAACATTCATCATACACTGATTCCTCTTCCTCAGGTAGCTATCAGAGATTAGGGGTGGGTAGAAGTGTATGTGTGTTTGATAACATGTTCCTAGTTTCTGACCCCGTCCTTCAATATTAAAGGTGCAGCCACAAAGAAGAAATTCCTACGAAATATCCAGGCCCCCTTTTCCCATACCCCAGCCTTCTTTCTTGTCCAGTTGATACACATATACAAGTGGGAGGAAAGGGGCAGTGGAGTTGGTTCATATCGTCTCTGCAGGGTCACTCCACGGGCTCTAGGCAAGATTCGTGGTGGTCTGATACTCAGGATGCATTTAGCTACACCTGAGCGATCCAATAAAATAGTGAGGCGTTTACTACTATCCACAAGGAGTTAACCAATTGGAAACTGATTAACACAATCAACTCCTTATAATTCAACTACCACACTGTGTAGATTATAAACACAACAACAACACCACTGTTCTTACAACAACCACCTGCCAGTAAACATAATTTTATTGATGATGTCCATGTTTATAGTACTGATCAACAACCCTCCTCTTTTGTCACATCCCTCCTCAAAGGTATGCAACCTTTACCAAGCATCATTTACAAGCATGATATTTATCAAACAATCTGTACCACACATGTAAGTATGTACTATAGCTTTTTACATTTACCACGCATCCCTTGCCACACCGTACTTTACCAAGCAGGTACGTTTTTTTTAAAACATAATTTTAATGTTAGTAAAACAATAATTTAGGAGCAGCTAGAGGTAAATGGAGGAAGGGGTGATTTAACAGTTAAAGAGTGGGTAAGGGTTAAGGGGTAAGGATGATTTTAGGGTTTAAGATGGGCAGAGGTAAAGAGAGGGAAGAGTGGTGTTAGGGTTTAGGGGGTAAAAGTTTAGGAAGCTATTGGTGATTTTAGGGTTTAAGGGTGTGTAATGGTAAAGGGAAGTAAGGGTGATTTTAGGGTTTAGGGCTGGGTAAAGGTAAACAGAGGTGTTGCTCGGTTATCAATTTAACTTAAAGAAATGAAAAGACAAGAGGAGTTTGGCAATACGCGAACAAGTTGGTTCAATTAAACGCAGTGGACGAGATAGTCTCAAAGGAATGTGTCTCAGGAAAGTCTCTTGGTGTACAGAGTTTTGGCTGATGTTATAGACATCTCGTGAGGTACAATATAGTAAATTCTGCATTACAGAAAAAGCATCTCAGTCATCAATTAATAAGTTTGGGAATCTGATAAGGACATAGATGGCTGTCGTTCAGATGTCTAGCATGAGGAGTGTGTGAATGGCGTGTTCTGATTGGCTGAGTGTTCCTATCTATATGAGATATCAAGCTTTGTGATATTTTTGGGGAATCGAGCCCTTGGCTAAACGTGTTTTATGGTACACTGACAAAATAACGTCACTCAAAATATCCCCATACCAAAATATCCTGACCAAAATATCTATGTCAAAAATATCAACATCCTATACTTACAATGGTAAGTACAAAAATATAGAGAAAAAAATTGGTCATTAATATAGTTGTATAAAATATCGATTTTTAAATATATATGAAATAAACTAATAAATATTAAATATATTAAATAGTAACATTAATTAAAAATTTTTTTTATATCTTAACAAATATAACAAATAAACTTAATTAAAAAAGTTAAACACACATATATAATAATTATTATAGATTTACATATATCTACTTGCAAAAACGTTATTAGACTAATAATTTTAATTTATATTATAATTTTATAATATACAAAAATATATATATTCATATACCATTAACATAAAATATTTTAAAAAGAAACCATTATAATTAAATACAGAAATTAAGCAGCTTCAAATTCTTTAAATGTAGCAAAAATTATATACACATGAAAAATATTAATAATCACAAATATTATAATTTTCAATAAACAAAAACTTGATAGTATAAACTATAAAAGCATAAAATAAATTATGGAATATAAAATTTAATACATATACTGTTCCCACTACAATTTATACAATTTATACAAACTATTAAAATAAATATATAAAAATTGACGACTCCCACGTCACACAACGCAAAAATAATAAAACTGGTTAAAATTTACAAATCTCCCTCCAATAAATGCAACATTGGTTTGCGGATAAGTAACACTTACTGTACCCATTCCAGCCAGTACAACAGTAGCAAAACTGTTGGAGTGTGAAGAGATAAATACACTATTCCCACTACAATCCTACAACAGTAGGAAAAGTGTTAGTTTGCGAAGGGGTAAAATTTACTGTTCTCAACCCAATGAGTGTAATAGTAGGTAAAGTGTTGGATAGCGGATGGATAAAATGTACTATTCCCACTCCAGTCAGTGCAATAGTAGAGAAAGTGTTGGCTGGCGGAGTGGTAAAATGTAATATTCCCACTCGAGTCAGTACAACAGTAGGGAAAGTGTGGCATAGCAGAAGAGTACAATTTACTATTCCCACTCCACTCAGTAGAACAGTAGGGAAAGTGTTTGATTGCTGAAGGGTAAAATATACTATTCCCTCTCCAATAAGTGCAGCAAAAGGGAAAGTGTTGGATAGTGGGGGGTAAAATTTACTATTCACACTCCAGTCTGTTCAACATCAAAAACAAACAATATATCTTCTAAAATTATTTTTAAAACAAATTAAATGAAAAATATATAAATATGTTGAAAAATAAAATAAAAATATATTTAATATTAAAAAGTAAAAAAACTAAAAAGACATCACAATCTTAAATACATAGCACAAATACTTACAAATATTATTATAAATAAAATACAAAAATAATTTCATTCAAATAAATATTTTATTTAGAAATTATTTATGAACAAAAACATTATTACATACATTAAGTTTAAATACTTTCCACCCTATAACACAACAAAACTCACAACCCGCACCTAAATAATTATTTACAATATTAATATAATTATTCATCACAAACTAATTTTCATTATTAAAATGTAATTATTTATTGATTATAATTAAGGTACTTCCCACAGTAAATCCCCACAAAGCACAAAACACACTTATTACATTTAACAAAAAAATCATTTACACAATTAACATAATTAATTATTAAATTGATAATTAATAATTAACAACTAATTATTATTTTCATAAAAATAAATTACTTACCACCCTTTACCCTATAACCCCACAACCCGCACCTAAAAAGAATTACACAATTAACATAATTAATTATCAATTAATTAATATTAATTAACAACTAATTATTATGTAATTGAATATAAATAATTTCCCACCCTTTACCCCTATAAACCCCACAACTCACACAAAAAGTTACCCCAAAAAATTAAAATCACAATTAACGGGGTATTGAAAAGGAAGTGCTGAGGGTTTAGGAGGATGGCGAGTTTTAAACTGTTTTAAGAGGGGCTAGGATTTTAGGGGAATGGTGAGTTATAAACTGTTTTAATAGGTGCTAGGATTTTAGGGCAATGGTGAGTTCTAAACTGTAGTTTGGGTTTCCCCCTCTCCTAGCTAACGTGGCGAAAGTACTCTTTTCTGTGGGCTGCTCCGTTGAAAGGTGTGTCATTTTGATTGGGGCAGGTGTGTATTGTTGATCTGCATGTGGTGCATGCAATTGTATGGGGAAGTGGATATTTGAATTTTAGGCTAATATTTCTGTTGACACGTGCATCCCTTGGGTCTCTGCACATGACATGGAGTGAGGTTTTTCTCTAATTAGGCTGAGTTACTGGATTCCGCCCTTCTTCTGGAAGGGTTGAGAATCTTTGGTCTGTTTTTAGGCTGGTATGTGAGGGTCACAGTAGGCAGTTACCTGTGTTTTTTGCGTTCCATATTTTAACAAAGAATACTGGAAGTGGTTGGAAAGTCATGGGTGGACCCCTATAGGAGCCTTCATGGAAATGGCTGGAACTATGGGGCTCATTACGATGGCGGACGGAAAAGCATTCCGACCGCCATGCTAGCGGGAACTGTCCGCCCGCAGGTACCGCGGTAAAACCGCCGGCCAGATTAGGATGCACCGCCAGAAACTCCCTACCGCGGCGGTCAAATTCCAGGATTCAGCAGCGGAAAAGCCAAAAATCCGACCGCGGCGGTCGGATTTGCTGCGGATAGGCCAAAGACCTCCGTTTCCCCAGCGGACAGGAGCACATGGAGCTATCCGCAGTATTGCCACCGCCATCCTCGATTGGCCGGATTCTCCGCAGCGGTGAGGTGGGCTGTTTGTGGCATCGTAATACAACCGGCGGTCATAACCGCATTCCGCACGGCGGTCCCTCCCTTTTGGCTCCGTCTGCCACCGCTGCAGAAGGAGATTCCTGGCGGTTCCCGAAACCCCGCAGCGGACGGGAAATGGGCTATCTTTGCCCATCTTAATACGGCGGACGCAAGGACCGCCGATGGAGTGCGGAAAAGGACATTTTCCGCCAGCACCGCGGATGTGCTTCCGCCCGCCATCGTAATCAGCCCCTATGTTTGTTGCAGTATTTTCACGGCAAGAGTTAGGGGTCTCATGGGACTTTGTGTGCTCGGCCTGATAGGTGACGTTAATGAGTCTGATTGTTTTTCCTATGGACTGGGGTCATATCAACTGAATTTCTTTGCTGTTTTGAGGATATTGCTGCCATTGTGGCCATCGCTGCCCTCTGTGTGTTGAGGAACCCGGCTCCTGATGCCGATACCAGAGCATTCATCTTGTTTTGGAACTAAAGGAGGACCTCCATTTGGCGGTAAACCCTGAGGCGGTTGAGACGTACATAGCCCACCCAAAGTTGGACTTGGGTGAGCGGTCCTTGATGCCTGTTCTTATGCCCCAGTTGGGGACCCGCCCTGCTCCCTTGTCAGACTTTGCCCCCCGGGGTGTGGTGAGCCAACCTCTTTCCGGGGGGTCAATAGCAGTGGGGGCACAGGCCCCTGTGAGGCACCCGGATGGCGAACTCTAGCTCGGACTCCTGGTTGACATAGCATAGCTGTCTTGTGTGTAATTGATATTGTTACTTCTGTTATCGACACTGTTGTGCGGGCATAGATTATGGCATACAATGACATTGCATTTATGGGTATTGGTATTGTTATGCAGGCACAGGTTATAGCATAAGCTGACATTGCATTTATTGGTATTGCTGTTGTCGGGCCTGCACATATCATGGTATTCATGAACATTGTACTCACCCATTCCAACAGAGATAAGGTGATTTTAGGGTTAAGGACTGGGTAGAGGTAATGGGTAGTAAATGTGCTGTGAAGGTTGAGGGGTGGGTTGAGGCGAGGAGAGGTAAGGGAAAATAGGATTTAATAAAAAAAAAGGGGATTGGGGAGTCCCCAAAAACACCCTAAAAAGGTGGATTTGTCAGGATTAACCCCACAACATATATCTAAAAAAACTGTAAGAAGAGGAGGAGTTTGGGGAATAAGCCCAAATTAAAATATGTATATTTCTGTCAATAAACTGAGAATCCTGGAATGCTGGCTCCTTTGTTTGCCTCGAGGTGACTTGTATACTTGTATTATACATATATATCAGCTTTAAATAAGAACAAGATCAATCTCCAGTTCACGGGACAAACGAGCACTGTATCAGTGAACTTCCTATACCTAAGAGTCTTTGTCTGCGAAACTAGGATTTGTACCGCTCTCTTTAGAAAGCACAGAGCAGAGAATTTCCTGATGCATCCAGATACCAGCCACCCATGCAACTAGAAAAATAGTATTCGCATTGGTGAGCTATTACGCATTAAGAAGAACAGCTCTAGAGACAGCGATTTTCAAATCGCAGTCATTGAAAGCATGGAGAGATTCCAAGTGAGGTTAATAGAAAGGGACCCTTGAAAGAGCCATGAAGAGGGTTCAGAATACATCTAGATCAGATCTCCTCCAAGACAGCAGAAAGAAAGAGGACAGATATAATAACTTTAGACTGATTACTAACTTCTCCAGTGATGCCACTTCTGTTAAACAGATATTACAGAAGAATTGTCATGCTTTAAAATCAGATTCCAAAATAGGTCCAGACCTCCCAGAATCTTCACTAATCACATACAGGAAAGCAAGGCCCATAAAAGATCAGCTGGTACAGAGTCACCTCATGGATGCAGATAGAGAGTCAGCCTTTAAAGAGATCAGACTTAAAGCTTGTGCTAATAGTGACAAAGTTCTAACATATGGGATCCCAGGTCTCACAGAACACAAGAAAATCACAAAATTCATGAATTGTAATACAACAGTCACAATGTATTGCCTCATATGCCCTTGCCATCTAAAATACATTGGCAACACAATACATTGAACAAAAGTACGTATTTTGGAACACTTGAGACCAATAACTAATAAAGATGTACATATCCGGTAGCGAGACATTTCGAGTTCCATAACGGAAGTAACAGAAACCTCTTGAAATGTTTCTATGTAGACCATGTACCCTTAGATGCCAGAGTAGATGACAGGGTATCGCAGCTTCGCAGGTTGGAATCGAGATTTTTAATAGACATGCAAACCAAGACACCTTTATGTTTGAATAGCGGAGAGGAGCTTGTGGTACATCTATAAGTCTGATTAGTTAACTCACATAATAATGTTTTCACCCATTTGAATATCCTATTCTCCTCGTAGCTACTGAAACTCCAGATGTTTAATTGTCAAATTGATCTGGTAAGGTCTTATCCTTACTTGACGTCCTTAGATATGATTTTAAGAATTCGATACACTTTTGAATATTTGAAATTTTTCTTTTGTGTACCTCATTAGCCATCTATATTGATAATTTACAAAAGATACAACGTTGTTGCATGGAATTTAAAGTACGATTGCTCACAGGACTTACTACAATATTGTCATCATTGGTTTTCCCATAATTCTGACAAGAAACATGAGTCAAAGTATACATTTATACAATGAAGAGCGTGCAATTAGTGATACTAGCCGTTTAACATATGGAGTTACATAGGCCCATTCAGGGCATAATAACACAACATTCTACGACGTTCCCCGTATGTCCATATAGGTCAGGACATAGAGAATATGAATAAGGGAATATGTAACAGGCAAAATGAACAGTTTGTTTTTAGGAATGTTATTGCTGGACATTCGCTTAATTAATATGTAAAGATTTTAAATGAATTTTCATTATTTTTTATTGTTTACATAATTGAATATTTTCACGCACTGAATCAATCTGCCACGAGTGACCAACAGGCATGACATACGAACAATTCATTGCACTAGTGGTGCAGTAGAGGGATGATGCTGGTTAAGCCCATTCAAGGCATGATAATATGGCAACTATGTGACTACAAGCGTACCCCGCATAGGTGATATCATGTTTATAATGGACATTCGCTTAATTAATCTGTATAATGCAGTGTCCACTCCGAGATGGTGTGAACTGCCCGGATGATTGAATGCGTACGAAAGTTTGGGGATTAGGCCTTTGTTTATGACTATGAATTGCATTCGACCAATCAAATGTATATAATGCTGTGCATCGACTGCGCTCGGTGACATTGAGAAAGGCATTTGCTGAAAGGCATCTGTTTTAACCCTGGGCAAAGCACTACGCTACGCTCGCGTAGTTTGCGAAGTTTGCGCTACTTCGCACTACGCGAATTGCACGTAGCACAGTGCAAACACGCGTAGCGTAGCATAGTGCAGCGGTCATTTTTTGCTTGCTCGCGGTCCTCAACGTCAAGTTGGCGACCGCGAGCAAGCAAAATGACATCCCGGCGAGACTTTTTCCTCGTTCGCGATCAGCAACATCAAGTTGCCGATCGCGAGCGTGGAAAATAAACCTCCCGGCGAGATTCTCAACGCGGGGAGGTCAGGTTTCTCATTGCGAGTGGTCGCGTATGCTCGCGACCGCTCGCAATGAGAAACTACCAGTCCGCGTTGAGAAAGCTGCCGCTCGAATAAAAATCTACTCGAGCGGCAGTAAAAGACAGCTCGCACTGTGCAAGATGCCGTTTTCAATGATTGCACAGTGCGGACAAGCATCCGGCACTGTGCAATCATTGCGAACAGTGCACTACGCAGTTCGCGTAGTGCTACGCGTAGCTCGTGTAGTGCGAACTGCACTTTGCGTAGCTTCGCGTAGCGCTACTTCGCGAACTACGCCCAGGCTTAATCTGTTTGCACCTTTTCTTCATTAAAGTGATGATAATTCGTCTCCTGTGAGTGCTGATCATAATTTTCGTGGAGCAGTCTATCTATCTATCTATCTATCTATCTATCTATCTATCTATCTATCTATCTATAAATATATATATACTAATTTCACAGCTTTCACCATTGCTGCCGAATACTGTTGAGGCGGGCGCCATAACGTGCTGGCGAAACACATAAATACATCAACCAATTTCTCCAACCATGAAGGACAGCCACTCTCGGGGTCTGTATTGAGCTTTATTTCCCAGCATTTCGCCTGCTTTGCCTTTATCAATGCTCATAGTGGTAAAAGCACATATAATTTAAGTTCCTTTTAAATATGTCAAACTGGTCTCCCATTGGAGAGCGCAAAACAGGCACAAGGGGAGAGGCTTACAATCCAATGGAATTCTCAGTTCTTAGAGCCGCCATGTCATAATGTCTGTTGTTATTAAAAACCAAATCGCAGACATTTCACTTTCTGGATAATATTCTCACAATTTAAAAATACAAAATAGCCTTGCCATTCATCGACATTTGCCAGAAATAATAACGTCTTGGCAATCCGTCGCCCACACAATCTCACCCTCACGGTAGCACTTCTTAGTTGTAAATAGGCACAACTACAATCCTGTGCACCATAACCAACTGCTGTGCCTCCACAGATATATACAATAAAAAATATTCCAATTACCCCTCGCCTGCCTCAAAGATTATTTTACGGCAATCCTTGGTCCCCGGAACACAGGAATCCAGTCCAATGACCATTGTTCCTTGAATTCAATAATCTGTGACGTGAGTCAGTGTCCTCAGAACCAATTTTCTTCAAATGCGACGGTTCTAGCAGCACTATAAATTCATTTCACAGCTTCCACCACTGCTACCGAGCACCGTTGAGGGGGGTGCCATAACGTGATGGTGGAACTCATGAATACATATAATAGAGAACAGAGGGCCCCTGTAAGCAATTGGGGAGAGAGGAACCAGGGGAATATCTGTGAAATACAGTGGGATGTTTAGTGTCCGGAGTGAAAAATGTGAAGTCACTTCCATAAAGAGTATGTTCACCTACCAAGATTCATTGGGGCCACATATTCATTCAAGATATACATATTGGTTATACCTTAGGTAAGTGCTTGGAATCAACCCTATTATTTGACCCTAGTTGTAATTTTTCTTGCCTCTGTGTATTTACTCTTTTCTCTATCTTTTTCTTATCTCTTTATTCCCTTGGCTAGCATTGTGAAATTTCCCCAGAGGATTAATTCACAATCCCCATCCAGTACATTGGTTGATTTTTGTCGGTCCTCTCTCTATTACGGATGCCTTCATCCAGGTTAACAGACTAGGTATGAATTTTTTGCTCAGTCACTATACATTTCTTTATGGCATGAGACATAGGTGAAAGAAACTATCCTATGGAACCTTTGGCTCTATTCTTTTCTTTAAATGCATGAAGTTTATGGATTTACATGGGTTTTCTTTTTTATACCCTTTTTGTGTTTCTTTTTCTGATTGCAATCAAGCTGTTTTACCTTATTTCTACTGTCACCTTTCAGTGACATACACACAGTGAATTGTGGTGGTTGGCCATATTCCTTAAATACAGATGCATTCTTTGTCCTAATGTGAGCCTTTATATCCTTAGTTTCTCTATTGGATTGCCACCCCTCCCATCCTTGCTTTTACATTGGGAGTTTGTTCCTCTTTGCCCTGAGGAAGGTGTCACCCCAATACTGGTGCATCACTGAAACGCACATCGGCACTACTTCTGCTAGACAAATGGAAACATTATTTCTGCTCGGCAAATGGAATTAGAAATCTATATGTACTGATTTTGTATGACTGCCTATCACAGCATAAATATTTATTCTATTTCTGTTCAGTTGTCTAGTGCTTTAAATTGTTTATGAGCCGCGGTCAGGTGGCGGCAAAGCCCAAGTGTACCAGTGCAATTATGGGAGTCTTCCAATAACCTAACCTTAGATTCTAGTTGGGAGCGTAATTTAAGTCTGTCCTTGTTGAAACAAGTTGCAATAGCAATAAAGTGACCTTGCATAACAGCCTTCAAGGATTCCCACAAAAGCAAAACAGATGTGGCAGCAATGTCATTGGTATCTGAAAAGGAGGCAATGGCTGTGGAGATTTTAATGAGTATGGGATCATAAGTGAGGAGTTTCACATGAAGGTATCAAACCCGTGGAGATAGGGGAAAGGTAGGGAGGCAGTACCAGAGGATGACATGGGAGCGATCAGATAGGACCGCAAAACTAATGTCTACCACCATCGCTTTCCTGGTGATGCGAGAGGAAAAAGAGTTAATACAGGTGTACGATTGGTATGCTGCAGAAAAAAAGGTATAACCTATGTCAGTAGGGTGGCTCTGTTGCCATATATCTATCAAACCTACATTTGTTTGCCACTGCTTAAAAGGCATTGAAAGAGCATCAGTTTGCCCTAGTTGCAGCACAGCTCTGTCCTTCTGTGCATCCATCACTAAGTTGAAATCCTCCCCATTATTATGTCTGTGTCTAGTGTTTAAATCACTCTATCCAAAACATCCTGAAGGAAGGATTCCTGGTAATCACTGGGTGTGTAGATATTTGCCAATGTGAACCCATGCCCGTTCAGATCAATGTGTAAGGATTAAAGCCTACCAGGCATTTCAATAGGAGTCTGGGTCACCCGTCCAGGGAAGTGTGTTGCCAAAAAAATTGCTACCCCTGCTTTCTTGACGGTCTTGGAGGAAAAATGTTGGCAGTCAAACCACCTGGAATGCAAAAGTTTCCAATAATTTTTGATCGAGTGGGTCTCTTGGAGGAGACAAATATCACATTTCACATCTCTAAGGAGGGATAAGAGTGCACAAGGTTTGACTGGTGTGTTAAAGCCTCTAACATTAAGGCTGAGGATTGTGGTCATCTGCATGTGAGCATATTATGGGTTAGTGAGGCCATGCTTGTCCTGGAAAATAGACAGATCCCGAATATGAAGTGATAGTGTGTGGTGTTAATGATGGATAGGGGCGAACAGGGGACAGCAGGGGAGGGGAGGGGAAAGAAGACAAACAACTATTCAACCAAGAGGCTCCCCACCTGGCAGCCACAATAACCAATCGGTGAGGGACCATATCTTCAACCAATTATCTCCTCGTTTTATCTCTCATCTTTTAAGCACAAAGCACCATGCTTTATGGCACACCTACAGCTCTATCAGAGGTGAGTTATGTATAATAAAGCATGGGTTTAAGACTTGATGAAGGACTTTTACATTCCAAGTCGAGCTGTCAGTGAGAGTCCACAGACAGGCTCTGAACTAGTAGTTCTGCCCTTTGTTTAAATGAGTATTTCTCTGAATGGATGACTAGGTTGTGTCAGTACTGGGCCACATATCTGAGTGAGTATAGGCATTCACCTGTTTAAGTAAGTTTGCTGGTATATGGCTGTCTGTTTTACTAGGTATAAGGCTCTGTAAAAGTGTATATTTTGCCTGAACAAATACCTCAGTACGTCTGTTGGGGAATAGAGGGGTATGTGTGTCTGTTACTGGTTTTGATAGTGCTGCATACACAAGTAGTTTTTGAGTATGTGAGTGAATGTCTAAATCCCTCTGTTGCTGTCTGACTGGTTGAGTGATAGTCTCTATGCTTTTGAGAACATGTATGTCAGTTACATTGTGGGTGGTATTCTCTATGTAGTACTTGGCATAGGGAACTGCAAGTACACAATTAACTTATTGAAACTCAAAAGGACATCTCTCATCTTTTAAGCACAAAACACCATGCTTTATGGCATACCTACAGATTATCTCAGAGGTGAGTTATGCATACTAAAACATTGGTTTAAGACTTGATGAAGGCCTTTTATGTAGAAAGCTGGCTCTCTAGATATTGTACTAAAATGAACTACACTGTGCAGAGTCCAGTGAGTCCCTTTTTGGTTTACAGAGGCAAAAGTAGATAATATTAACACTCTATTTGTGGTAGTGTGAGTAAGCAGTTAGGGTTATCAGAGGGTAGTGCTAAGCATGTGTTGCACTCACATAGGCAATTAATGAGTCACACACTCAAGAAAAATCCGAAACCAATTTATAAAAAAAGTATTGATTTTCATGTAATTTGTAAGACCAAGAACTTCAATTTGCGGTAAGTACTTTTACAGTTATGATTTTTCTAAATTTGCAAAATATATCACATTTGTGCACAATTACTCACCATTGAAGTCAATAGAGAAATGTGTAAAAATGCATATAAAATCAGGTGATGCTTTCACGAAGTTCACCTTCTTGTTTTAGGTTGATAGAGGGACTAGGTCCAAAGTTCTGACAGCAGAAAATCGGAAGCGTCCTGGATTCAGCAGCGAGCAGGGAGCTGAGGGTGTTGGCAGCTGGAGTGTTACGATGAAGATGGCCCCTTGAAAAGACACTCCACAGGAGGACTTAAAAGTAAGTCCAGTGGGTCTCACTCAAGGGAGGAGGTTGCAAGGGTCTCAGGACCACAGGAGCACACTGGGCCTAGATGTCCTCACGGACAGGAGAAGGCAACTTGGAGAGAGGATTTCAGGAAAGTTGGACTGCTCACGATGTGGGTCTCAGGAGTCTCAATGTCCCTCAATCAGTGATTGCTTCTGGGGTAGTTGGAGACTCTTTGTCTCGCTGTTTGCTGAAGGAGGTTTTGTTACCCTGGGTATTAGTACGATGTGGCTCCAGTAGGTCCATGTGTCTCCAAACATGGTGGGAGACAGATTTACCCTCCAGAGCTGATGTTTCTCTTCTGATTGAGGTGCTGCTTTGGAGCCGCAGAGGAGTAGCAAGTCGAAAAATCTGATTTAGTGAGATCGGTGCCTGCGGTGTGCAGGGGAGTGATACCTTCACTCTAAGGGAGGTTCTTGGTGATTTCTCAAAGGCTGAGGGAACTCCGGGGGTTCTAGGAGTCTTCACAGGTTCAGGATGAGACTGCATAACCACGATTGTTGAGGCCTTGAGTCAGTAGGCAGGGTTTGGCACCAATTTCTCTGTAGCAGGGCTTCATTTCTCGGGCAGCAGCTCTTCTTTGTCCATCTCTTCTTCTTGTCCATTGAATCTAAGGTTCAAGGTCCAGGGATGCCACGTTAATACAAACTTTATGGGCGTTAAAGTGAAAGACAGGTAGTAGCCAATGGGCTACCTTCCTTTAGGGTGTCTACACCCTCTAAGTGACCACTTCCTGCAGAAAGGGGCTCTACCATATACCTGATAGGTTGTTTTACCACTGTCTCAAGATGGTGAATTTTCAAAAGAGGGGTCCACAACTCCACATCGCCTGCCACACCTTAGGGTTGGTGTTGGCTACACGTGGACGCTCCTTCTCATCTAACTAATATTCCTGCCTGTCCTCCTGCCAAATGTGGAGGAGGAAAGAGGGGGTTGGCATTCCCCACTATCTGGGGAAGCCTGGGTTGCCCTTCAAATGTGGCATCAGCTTTGAAGCTTCCAGCTCTGGAAGACCAATCCGGCCTCGAGGAGGTGTGAAACACCTACATCCAGAGCTGGCTTTATTTCTGGCCTCTGAGAGTGTGGGCTCTCACCCCATGAGGTCAATAATATGTCTGGAGGAGGCAGGCTGTCTGTGACTAATCAGAGACAACACCACTGCTTGGTAGGTTTGTTTTCAGGGGACCCTCTTCAGGGTCTCCTGTGTGCATTTATTAATAAATCCAACACTGGCATCAGTGAGGATTTATTAAGACAAGATGTTTGGTAGCAAACATCATAGGGTACAGTGAAGCCATCATGGAGCTATGAAACTCATAATAACAAGTATCCAGCCCATGTACTCTCTATGGCTTCCCTGGTAACTTACAATATCCAAGAATGGCTTAGATATTGCAGGGTCATGCCCACACATGGGTATAGTGCACCCTGCCTTAGGTCTGTAAGGCCGGCAGTAGGGGTGGCTTACCAATATCTCATGCAGTGTATGAGGGCATGGCGCACAGGGCTGTGTGCCATGTTGACTCTTCGGTTTTCTTTGCACCAAGACACGCAGCCTGCAGTGGCTGTGTACATGGTCTTGGTGAGGGGTCTCTGGCATGGCACAATTCATGCTGCAGCCCCAGTGGACCCCCTTCTGTACCCATGCCCTAGGTACCAGAGGTACCATTGACTAGAGACTTAAAGGGGTAGCTGTAGTGGTGCCAATTGTGGCACATTTGTAGGAAAAGAACACTGGAATGGGAGCCTGGTTGCCAGTGACCCAGTACACCTCAGTCAAAGTTGCATCAAAAACCAGACAAAAAGTAGTGGCGTACTGCATCAGATACCCAGTTTCTCACACAACCCCTGCCCCCCAGCCCACAGGCCAGGAGACTCAGTCAAACCTGGGAGAGTCTTCCTAGTTGGTCAGGGGAGGAAGAGTAGGGGAAATGGTTGGATTGTTGCAGGAGACACACAGATGATGGTCGGAATGCAGAGCAAATCAAACATTCACTCCCAGTCAAGAGATCTGGGTTAAATCCATCATTCTTTTGCTCACCATGCCACCACAGTTGGTATTGTTGCAGGGTCTACTCTGCCTTATATCTTCCTGTTCAGGTCAGTCTCTATGGTGAACAGGCCTACCTCAACAGTTTCAGGACACAATTTATAATGCCCTTTTTCTATCTCTTTAGTGTCTTTACCCAATCTTTTTAATTTGGAGTCAGAGGTGTCCACCTCTGCTTATTATAACTTTGCCAGGGCAACACCCAGCGTACCCAAAGACGTTATCTACAGCTTGAGTAACCCCGTCATGACCAATAGCATCAGATGGCCAATCTTACTATTTCACATGGGATCAAACCACCATGCCAAGGACAGGGCAGCCACAAAGGCAAACAACCAGCAGTGGCCACTGACTGCTGCCAGTGCCCAGAACCACACCTTTAGCTCTTCACTGACAGGTGAAGGAGCCAACGTACAGGTGTCTTGGGTTTCAGGATAACTGTCCTGCTGCTTTAGAGTGGGGGGTTACTACCTTCCTGTTTTTCTTTTGGCGCATACCTGCAGCAGCTGCAGGTTCAGCCCCCCCCCCCCAGTATCCTTGTGTGAGGTCTGGTACTGGACCTGTACCACTGTTTGGCTCAGACCAACCTCTGGGTGGTCATTTTCAGGAGACAGTCAAGGGGGAGGTCTTTACTGACTACCACCCTCCTCAGGCTAAGGGTCCCAGTTATTTCTATTAGCACCACAGCCACAAGACTATCAGTGGCCTCCCCCGGGATGACCCTCACTCTTTTTGTCTCACCTGGGATATACTGGTTGGAGAGAACCAGCCTGCCATACAAAACAGTGTGACTTGCAGAGGTATCTCTCAGGGAAGTGGCTAGGATTCCATTCACCACTTCCCAGTTAAAGGCTAGGGTGACTTCAACATCTGGTAAGGTACCCTCAAAAGCTACACTAACTACCCCTGCAGGTGTACTAGTGGGTTTGTTTTTAGGACCACAAGGGCCCCTGACTTGGAGTACTGTCTTGTTGCAGTTAAGGCACCAAGTCTTCTTGGGGTCCCAGTTCTTACCATGGTACCCACCTTTGTTTTGTGAGGTGTCTCGGACCCACCCTCCTGGACAGGTTTTTGGGAGCCTACAGAGGACTCCTTAATTTTATCTTTCCCAGAGTGTACCACTTGCTTTTCAGGGAGGTCTTTTTGGCTCTTTCTTTTGATCACCCCACCATGTCTAGTTTTGGATACTCTGGTTCGTACCCAATGATCAGCCAACTCGCCAAGTCTTGGGGATAGACTGGCCCCTGATCTACTAGCTATTGAAGCAACTTTTCCTGCACACAATTACTTAATAGGTGTCCTTTCATGATCATTTTATAAAGCCCATTATAACCATGCACCTTGTTACCTTGTAACCAACCACCTAGTGTTTTCACTGAAAAGTCTGCAAAATCCACCCATTACTGACTCTGGGTTTTCTGAGTCTCCCTGAATTTAATTCTGTATTCTTCAGTGGTGAATCCAAAGCCTCAAACAGGGCACCCTTCATGAGGTCCTAGGACTCAGCAGCTTTCTCATTCAATGTCAGCAGTCTATCCCCGCATTTACCTGAGAATAGTTCCCACAAGAGAAAAGCCCAATTCTTGTTGACTACCTTCCTGCCTATGCAGGCTCTCTCAAAAGCAGTAAACCATTTGGTGATGTCATCACCATCTGAATATTTAGAGTCAATCCCTTTGGGGAGTTTTGAGTCAAAAGAATCTTTTCTATCCCTAGTTACAACATTTCTACCACCAGAGATGGGTCCCAGGCCTTTCTATTTACTTTGTCCTTCTATGTCCAAGAGCTGAGATTCTAAGTTCAATCTTCTGGCCAATCTTTCTAGCATGAGGTCCTCCTCTGAGGTCCCCTCCTCTGTTTCTGACTGAGGGTTTTCTAGCACTTCCTCAGGCAGGTCATCAGTGTGAGAAGTTGGCCTGGTATATGCTGTCCACTAATTAAAGTGGGCACCTTGCACCAGTCCAAATGACCCTTATGATGTATGAGGTCAAAGATAACCTTTAGAAAGCTATCCTAGTGGTAGCTGTGGAGAGCAGCCTTCAGGCTTAATCTTGAAGGAATGTAAAGCAGCTTGTTTTACCAGAATATCACCTTTAGTATTAACTAAATGAAAGGAGAACCACACAGTAGTTGTAAAAATATGTATTTATTTATATAACACTCTCTAGTATCCTCTAAACGAGCATACAACACAAAGCACACAATACTTTAGCAAAGAAACGAATATGTACGTTTACATCGCGGTTTTTACACCGCGATACCATTACAACGCAGGTATTACAACGCAAGTCGTTACAACGACTTGCGTTGGTGTGCGCTGGACTTAGGAGTAGTATGATTTACTATTCCAACACCAGTCTACATACAGTAGGGAAGGTGTTGGAATAGTAAACCATACTATTCCTTATGTTAGAGCGCCCCCCAACGCAAGTCGTTGTAACGACTTGCGTTATAATACCTGCGTTGTAAAGGTATGCGGTGTAAAAACCGCAATGTAAACAACGTTTCCCCAAAGAAACAGTTGTAAGTAGCACAATACACGGGGGCGCTAGGTGGCGCGCAACAAAGATGGCCGCACACCTGTGAAGCTCCAGCCCTGCCGAGCGGGGAAATATCCTTCAACCCCATCCTGAGCCACAAATACAAACATCCGACCTCACCACAAGAGACCCGATCCACTGCCGATGCCAGCGATATCCTTATTGCACGACTAGCCCTGATTGCAGCAGACGCAGCGGCCGCCGAAACTGGGCGCGGGTGCCGCGGTCCGGACCTGATGCGGGAGAGCGGATACGGCAGCTGGGAAAGGCCGCAGCTGTGTGGGCCCAGGAGGTGAAGAGTCGGACGGCGGCCTACCATTATTCGCCACCGCTGCAGCAGGAGAACCGCTCCGCGAGGTGAGAATCAGCATATGGGGGCGAGACATCACTTGCGCCGCTGCAGAACGAATTGTACCCCCATACGGGCCTTTTTGAAACAACGCCGCGACACTGGGACCAGCCGCGTACCGGAAGGGGCAGCCAACGGCTGAGTACAGACGCGGGAGGCAGCGGGGAGTCTGCGGGGATAAGTGCAGTCTGGACTTGCAACGCACCGAGAGCGCCCCTGCCCGCCAATTAAACGTGTACACCGCAAACCTGCTCAGTGAGCTGGAACCTCTATTCGGCCGTTACCGCCGCGAGGGGATGCCGCCATTGTAGATCGCTGAGGCCATATTGCCCGCGGTAGGAGAGACTAATCCTAAGTGCCACTTGCGGTGTTATACTGCCTGAGACCCCTCCACTTGACCGCTTCCTACATCAGTGGCCTAGCACGAACAGCACATAGTTACCGCACCCTGCCAGCACCGCGCTACAGACGTCCAACAAGCGGCTGCCTCAGATCGTCTGGGCCGAGACATTAATCAGCGGCGCTCGCCACGAGCGGAGACTTGTTCCGACAATCCCCCTTTTGAAGAAGTGCACCTCACGATTCATTGCTTGATATCCAGCTGACCCCCTGGCTCCTCGACGCGATCCTGGTGCTCCCTGCGGCGCCTTTGGTGCATGGGATCCTTCTTATTGCTGCGCATTTACAAGTACACGCCCTTGTAGGAGCGTTTCACCGTCATAGTGTGCACACCCTCAGTGTGGGCCAGAGTGAAGGGCTGATCGCAGTCTGTACTGGCTAAAGGCCACGAACATTGCTTCCGTGCACTGCGCTGCTAGCACTATCTGCCAAGGTCTTCGCACGGAGGGTTCTTCTTGAGGCTGCCTCGAGACACTGATCAACGCCTGACCACTGAGGGTGCCTCTTATGTTCTCGCACCGCACCCCTGGTCTGCTTGCCCGCCTACATCACGGGGCGTACCGACACCAAACAAACCAAAATCCCTTTTGAAACGCGCAAAACACCCAGATCTAACTCGGCAGAACATACAGTCTCTGATACCACAGACACTCCAGAGAAGGACTGGAAAGCGCTCCTGCTTGGCATGAAGCAAAGCCTTACATCCATAGACGCTAAAATAGACACGATGAACATGCGGATGGACTCTGTGGTTACGAAACTGGATCAACATGAGCAACGCCTTAAAGAAGCAGAAACCAGGGTGTCTGACCTAGAGGACGGCGCCACCGCCAGCAGGGGCCAGATATCGCAGATGGATAAGCTGCTCAAGATCATTGCTGACAAGAACAAAGACTTGGAGGCCCGTTCCAGGAGAAACAATGTCCGCATCCTTGGCCTAGCAGAATCAACCAATACAGGCCATATGGAAGACTTCATTGAGAAGCTGGTTGTAGATCTGTTCGGCAGGGACTCCTTCTCAGCGCATCTCACGGTGGAGAGGGCACATAGATCCCTGGCGGCTCGACCGCCCCCTGGGGCGCCACCACGACCCGTGATAGTCCGTTTTTTAAACTATCGTGACAGAGATGCGGTCCTACGCTTGGCCCGTGAAAAGAAACAAGTCTATGAAAATACTACACTGGTGTTTTTCCTGGACTTCTTGCATTCAGTACAGGAAGCCAGACGAAAATTTGCTGCTGTCAAGAAAAAGTTCCAGGCGCAATAAATCCCCTATGCCATGATGTATCCGGCGAAATTGAAGATAACACATCACGGGAGACAGCACTACTTTCAGAACCCGCAACAGGCTGAGGACTACCTCAAACGAAACCGTCGTACAGCATCCATGGAAGCGGAAGCACGTGGGTGCTCCAGATCTCAATCACCTCTATCAAACCCAGATTGAGGCGCATAATTTACAGTGGAACATGTGGGACTCTCACTTGTGAGCTGACTCTGAAGAACTGAGCTACATTGGTGAAGTATTGACATAACTAATGTTTTGTAATATGTCCTGCTCGGCCACTCACCTCCGTCCCGCCTTCACAGCGGAGTTGTGGGTGGGTGCAAGTATGGAGGAGAGTGGGCGGGTCGTGCGCCCCTAGTGATGTCCCTACGAGGGCGAACCCACGAATTTCCACTAAGGAGGGAAAGTAATCGTTGAGTAATGGGATTATTCTGGGTGGGTGGGGATCAAATGCCCGGCAAGTTGGGAAAGCCGGTGTGGGTGGAGGGGGGATGTTCTACTATTGTAGTGATGCAACATGTCCAGTCGAATATGGTTCACAATATATGGTTATGTACAGATTATAACAGAAGTAGGAATGTTGGACAACACACGTGATCTTAACAGTTTTAAGGTGACATCATGGAATGTGCGGGGTCTGAATAACCCTAGGAAAAAAAGGCAGATACTAGGTTACTTAGATAGACATCACATCACAATCGCTCTGTTGCAGGAAACGCACCTGCATCCCGGAACTACACCTCAGTTTGCTTCGAGATGGGCCTCACACCGCTGTTTTGCGTCATATTCTGGATACTCCCGGGGTGTAGCCATTCTAATTAAGAGAGGGGTGGCGTTTGCTCTCAGTGGGTCGGAAACTGATGCTAATGGTAGGTACTGCCTGGTCTGGGTGAGACTCCACTCCTATGACGTGACATTCGCCAACTACTATGGCCCCAATACCGACGATCCCCATGCTCTTCTCCTGTTATGGAGTAAAATTCAGGCGATTGGTACTACCTACGTCATCTGGGGGGGAGATTTCAACACAACAATACAACCCCGAATGGACAGGTCCCGAGTTTCCCCAATGCACTTTACGACCACGCAAAGAACACTGACAGACATCATAGAAACCAACTACTTACTCGACTCTTGGCGGTACAAACACCAAACGCAGCGGGAGGGTACACACTACTCAGCGGTCCACTCAACTTGGGCTAGGCTAGATTACCTGATTATATCTGTAGGAATGACTCACTGGCTGGGGCACGTAACCCATCTAGCCCGCATGTATTGAGACCATTCCCCTGTTGTTGGGGAACTGCATGCCCCCCTAAATCACTCTCCGTACAATAACTGGCGCCTCAACCCATTACACCTTCAGGACACTGTATTCAAGGCTGAAATAGAACAAGACATTCAGGATTTTTTCGAGCGCAATGTGAAGTCAGTCTCCAGCATCACGACAGTATGGGAGGCATTCAAAGACATGGCTCGGGGCTGGTGTATATTCAAAGGAGGGGGTATCCTCAAAACGCTTCGTAACGACCTACACAAATTGGAAGGGGAACTCAAGAAATTAGAAGGTGACCTCAACTCCAGTTCCGATGGCAATGCAATCAGGGCGAGACAAGGCCCTGGAATGGGCCACCTCCTTCCTCGCCGGCAGAACCCAGAGAGTCCGCCTCCCACCATTCCGATCCGAAGCCTCCGAGATCATCTGCAGCGTACCCCAGGGATCGTCCCTCAGCCCAACACTGTTCAACATCTACATGGCCCCGCTCGCACGCATCGCCAGACAGCACGACCTCAACATAATCTCCTACGCCGACAACACTCAACTGATCCTCTCCCTCACCAAGGACCCCCTCGCCGCCAAATCCAACCTCCATGAAGGAATGAAGGCCGTCGCCGATTGGATGAAGATCAGCCGACTAAAACTGAAAACGGAGAAGACAGAGGTCCTCATCCTCGGCTCCAACCCCTCAGCCTGGGACGACTCCTGGTGGCCAACGACGCTGGGAGCAGCCCCGACACCCACCAACCACGCACGCAACCTGGGAGTCATCCTCGACTCAACGCTCTCCATGGCCAAGCAAGTCAATGCAGTCTCATCCTCCTGCTTCAACACCCTCCGCATGCTTCGCAAGGTCTACAGGTGGATCCCGACAGACACAAGAAGAACAGTCACCCAGGCCCTCGTCAGCAGCAGACTTGACTATGGGAACGCCCTCTACGCGGGAGCCCCGGCCAAGCTCATCAAGCGACTGCAACGCATACAAAACGCCTCCGCACGCCTGATCCTCGATGTACCACGTCACAGTCACATCACCCCCCACCTGAGGAACCTGCACTGGCTCCCCGTCGACAGGAGAATCTCCTTCAAACTCCTCATCCACGCACACAAGGCACTCCACAAGACTGGCCCAGCCTACCTCAACAGACGACTCCTCTTCTACGTCCCCAACCGCCAACTCCGCTCCGCCGACCTCTCCCTCGCCACCGTCCCTCGCATTCGAAGAACCACCACCGGCAGCAGATCCTTCTCCCACCTCGCCGCCAACACCTGGAACACCCTTCCACTAAGCCTACGACAGACCCAAGACCTGCTGACCTTCAGGAGGCTACTCAAGACCTGGTTGTTCGACCAGTAGCAGCACCCCCCCCTTTTTTTCCCCAGCGCCTTGAGACCCTCGCGGGTAAGTAGTGCGCTTTACAAATTCTGTGATTGATTGTTTGATTGAGGGCCAACATGCGAGACAAGCTCACTGAATATGAGATACTTGCAGACAGGGAGGGTAAATTTCAGGGAAAACCACATATGGCAAGGGTCTACGGTGAAGGAGATCGTCCAGGGAAGGCTCTGGCAAGTGTGACCAGGCCCCCCAAGTTCTCCAACTATATAACGGAGATACAAGATGCACAGGGCAATACACATCGGAACCTCCCAGATCAACTGAACACGTTTAGAGAATATTATAGCACCCTCTACTCTTCCAAAGAGGCACCCCGCTTGATTTGCCAAACTATTTTGAAGATACTGCACTAGCCTGGTTGGGGGATACCCAGCGGAAATTCTTGAACTTAGAATTAGAACTTGACGAGATTACTGAAGCCATAATGCAGATGAAATCGGGACGTGCCCCGGGATCTGACGGGCTACCGATAGAATTCTATAAAACATACGCTTCGCTTTTAGCTCCCATCCTGAAGGAGGTGTTCTATGTGGCATTAGAGGAGGGTTGCTTACCCAGAACTATGCGCGAGGCCCTCATAGCCTCACTGTTAAAACCCGGTAAATCTCCACTTTATTGTGATTCGTACCGGCCCCTCTCCCTGTTAAATTGCGATACTAAAATATTAGCAAAGGTCCTGGCGACCCAACTTAATCTACTGATGGAACGACTTGTGCTACCTGACCAGGCAGGATTCATCCCAAACCGTGCCACATCGCACAATCTTAGAACCCTGGCCGCTGTACTACAAGACATAGATCCTAACTGCTCGGCGGTGGCGGTATTCCTTGACGCCACCAAGGCGTTTGATTCTTTAGAGTGGGATTACCTGCTGGGTACTTTGGGGTACATGGGGATGCCTATTACCTTCCTCCACTGGGTACAGCTGCTATATAGCCAACCGACAGCTTCAGTACTCCTGAATGGCGCCAAGTCCCCCACCTTTACTATTTCCAGAGGCACACGCCATTATCCCCAATTTTATTTGCTTTGGCCATAGAACCCTTAGCTGCAAAACTTAGACAACACCATAATGATAAGACACTGATCTACCCGACTAGACAACTGCTTATCTCTCTATATGCAGACGATATGACACAGTACGTCAAAAAGCCCCAATACAATCTCAACCCAGTATAACGGGAGATGACCAAATTCGGCGCCATATCCGGAATACAAATAAATTGGTCTAAATCTGCGATATTCCCCCCTACAGATAATACCCTGCCACATCAATTGGATTACCCACTAGTCTGGGAAACTGACGAGCTGAAATACCTGGGCATACGTATCGCCAGGAACAGGGACACCCTGATGAGAATTAATTATGGCACAGCCATAGATAAGATAACTGACACTATCACCAAGTGGTTACAGCTTCCACTCTCCATGGCAGGGAGGATCTCTCTTATCAAAATGGTATTGCTACCAAAACTATTATACCTCTTCATTAATATACCATATCACCCAGGGAGGTTTTTCTTTAGTACTCTCAGGACTCAACTAACGAGGCTTATATGGGGCGGGAAACAGGCATGACTCAACCTGACTACGCTGATGCTGCCATACCATCAGGGAGGTTATGATGTCCCCAATTTCAAATTTTATTATTACTGTGCACAGGCCCACTTCGCGACGTATTGGTTCCATCCACCACCCTTTATGCCTCACTTGGCGGTGGAAGATGGGTATATGACTCCGACGGCCCCGATAAGCTATCTCTTTACAACAGTGAAGGAGCAGGAACGTGACCCGTCCACCGTGGACTGCACCATTGTAGCGTGGCGACAGATTGCTCGTAAGCTAGAGAACCCCATGTTGTACTCCCCTAGGATGCCCCTGCTATGTAATCCCTTACTACAAGTTACTTGTGAGGGGATATGTCGGAGGATGTTGGAAGGTCTCGGCTACCATACCTGGTGAGACCTTTATACTGGAGGGCAATTCCGCTCCAAGGACCAATTTTTTGGAGCACGCATACCCACGACAATGGACACATTTATATACACTCGTCTTCGGCAAAGTGTGAAGGCAGCAACTCCTGCCTTTCCCGAAGAGCCAGATACACTTGCACCTCTGCATGCCTTGCTACAGGGAGAGGCCCCCCGTCATGTCATATCCCTCTTGTACAAACATATACAGAATGCACCACCCCCTCATACTCTACGGGCCAGGCAGGAATGGGATAAAGATCTAAATGCCCCGTTAACAGATGACCAATGGGAACTCAGTTGCATGCAGACGGAAGCAATCACAGGCAATAGTAGGCTGCGCCTCATTCATTTTAAATTCTTGCATCGTTTGTATCACACCCCGACTAAACTACACAGATTCCACCTCAGGGACAATGACCAATGTGCGCGATGCGGGAGGGAGGGAGCAGACTTCCTGCATTTAGCGTGGAGCTGCCCCCAGGTAGCAGCTTACTGGACACAGACCTTTGAAGGGCTGTCGACCATGGTAGGTGTCCAGCTGATACCATGCCCACTCGTTGCCCTTTTGGGTTTATCTCAGGAAATAAACACAGTACACAAAAGGTTCTTGGCAATGTGCTTATTATTGGCGAAACGTCAGGTAGCGTGCAGATGGGGAAGAGGCCAGACTCCCAAGTTCAAAGACTGGATTCACACTATGTCTACTTGGCAAGATCACATGCATTATTACGCAGAACTATTACCTATTAAGTCACGCCCGAAAAACATTTGGGGCCCGCTCACCTCCTATCTTCTTGCGCAGGAGGGGAACCAAGAGGGGGACCAGGTGGGTGCGGACCAAGCAACGGAGAGCGAAGCCAGGCCTATGACTCGGTCCCAGACCCCACAAGGGGAGTCAAATGTGCTACAATCCTGTACTGAGAAAGCACCACGGGAATAAATCAATAAACTGGATGCGCTAAGGCCTCATTCTTATAGTCACTGTGGTAGGCGCTGTTATTGATGATCTAGGTCTCAGCTATATTTGCGATGTCTCTGTAATACGTATCGTTACGACCTCGTATATATTGAAGTGTGTTTCAAATTGTACAATATGCCACTACGCTGTACTGCTAAAAACTGGAGTGTATTTCACTGTTTTTTGACCTGCGTCACAGTTACTCGTGGGGGGGGGATTTTAAATGCTGTACATATGCTGGTACGGGAAGGTGTTACTAAAATGTACGACACTACGTCATTTGATTTGAGATTTACATTACACTGATGTACCGTACAACTTTTCAATAAAAGTTTTTGAAACTTTAAAAAAAAAAAAAGTAGCACAATACACAGTGGGCTCCAGGGGGAGACCAAACCATATACTAAAATAGTGGTATAAGAACCACGACTGGAGTCGAGACAGTGTCTAGAACACGTAGAATCGCTGGGACCCCAAGAAACCACCCAAGGTGAGTAGAAATGGACCCCACAGAGGACGGGTGCAATGGTGCTAACACGACCGCGGGCTCAGTACAATTCTATGGGGAAGTTGCAGTTACAATTTTAATGTTTAAGGACCCTTCTCAGTGGACTTCGAAGAAACCCTTTGGAACTTAAGAGGTTGGAGAGCCACCCCACCCATGGATATTGTAGAACCCGAGTTACCTATCCCAGAGGAACCGGGTGCATAGGCCTGGAGTGGTGTCGGAAACCGCCGTCATTCTCAATGGAGGGCTGCAAAGAAGATCTGCTGCCGGGAAGGAAGAAAGTGTGCGTAGGAATCCAAGGATGGATTCATGATGGAAAGAACCTGAAAGCAGAGGGGACAGAGTCTGGGTCACTTTAGGGTGACCAGGGGCTCGGTAGACGAATGCCCACCGATGTCGGGTGCTTCAGGTGCAAAGAAGAGATGCTGGACTCTGCAGCCACGAGGTCCAGGAAATGTCGAGGATGACCAGGAGCCATATGCAAGCTGTCCCATGAAGTATGTCGAGTGCTGAGGGGTCAGTGTCCGGCGGGAGCACCAACAAGCCTTGGCAATAGCAACCCACGCCTGAAGGTCAAGCAGGTTACGATGTAGACCAGCAGGGTCCAGGGAACTCACCTAGCAATGGGGAGTCAGGGCACATCTGGAGCAACCAGGGAAGCCCAGTAGAAATCAAGATGACCCTCAAGAGGACCCACAAGTTGGAGGACCAGGAGTCGCGAGGGGACCTCGAGCAAGATCACAAAGTACCAGACCACGGAGCACTCGGTGTAAGGAGGCCAGAGTTCTTTGGTGGAAATACTGCTCGGGATCAGGACTACATGAAGTCCAATGCACAAGCTTCGGGAATTGCCAACAAGCATATGCACTTGCAAATGTATGCTGTGCACAGGGGTTCGTGTTATGCCGTCCCCACGAGGGATACTGGTCTCAAACTTGGTGTGAGGGCAGCTCGCCCTCAAGGAATTTCGGAACCCACCTCCTGTGTTGCTGGAGCCTTTGGAGTCCTCAGGAGCTCAGGATTAGCAGACTGGTCAGTTGCATTGCGGTGCCTGCGAATGCAGGGGAGTGACTCCTTCACCCCAAGGGAGATTCTTCAGTTGGCCTTAGTGCTCCACAGGTCCTGCACGGATCCTGTATGGTGCAAGGGTACAGACAATGCTTTGGACAGAGAGGGAGACGAAGTCAGGCCCAGTCGAAGTCCAGCGAAGTCTAGAGTGTCCAGACGGTCGAAGGTCAGTGGTTTCTTGTTGCAGAATCTTGTCCACATAAAATCTAGAGTCTTACATCCAGGTAAGCCCTTATGTACCCACGGGAGAGGGTTGCACAGATTCAGGGGACCCTCCTAGGGGAGGGTCAGGACAGAGGGAAGGTTACTTCCATGTCCTTTGTCCAGTTTTGCACCAGAGGAGCAGCCAACAGCTCTCAGAACTGGTTTGAGCTGGACTATGCGCAGGGACACCAAGTGTGCCCCAGGTGCAGACTTTCAGGCACTGTGGAAGTGCACCCACCCAGCCCCAATACACTAACTCCTGTCTGGGAGGTGGTCACACCTCCCTGTGACAGGATGCCTATTGTGCTGCCTTCCTCTGCTCAAGCTTGGGTCAGCAGCAGGAGGGCGGAAATGTGTCTCTGGTCGGCAGCATCCATTTTGTGCTGTCCGGGTCGAGAAGGCTGGCACCGGTTGACCAGTGACACCACGAAGCTCGCTTCTGAAGGGTGAAATCATACCTCCCACACCAGTTACTGGTATGGAGGTATGATTCCAAGGTGTTTGATACCAAACACGATATGTTTCTATGCAGCCGTTTTCTAGATAGCATTTACCGCAAGGTTATAATGCACCTCTACCTATATGTCCGGCTGAGTCACTGACAACCTGGGAGAATGGTCTCCGAAGGCTGCAGAGGGGCTCTGCTCATGCAGGGGCACCCTCTCACTAAAAACCCAGCACCCTGCCTTCAGGATTGATAAGGCCTGCTATAGGGGTGACATAAGTTTTAAGTGTAGTGACTTATAGATATAGTGAACCTATATCTAAAGTAAATGGTGCAAGCACCATCTTACACAGGCTGCTGTAGCAGGCCTGGAGTTCCATTTTGCATGGCCCCTCAAAGGTGGCATAATACATGCTTCAGCCCATGGGAGGCCTCTGGAGTACCTCTGCCCTGGGTACATGGGTACCATATACTAGGGACTGATAAGGGTATCCCAGTATCCAATCTGGAGTGTACCAAACTGCATGTATGTCAATTTAAGGGAGAAAGCAGATAGACTGGGGTCCTGATTAGCAGGATTCCAGTCAGACTAGTCAAAACAGTGTAACATCAAGCAAAAAGTGGGGGTAACCATAAGAAGCAGATCCTACTTTCCTACACAACCCCCCCAAACGTAAGGAGATGAGCCTAACCTTGCCCAGTTGAGTCTCCATGTTCTAAGTAGAAATATCTGGAGAGTCCATCTGCATTGGCATAGTTACTCCCAGGTCTATGTTCCACTGTATAGTCCATCCCCTGTAGGAAAATGGACCACCTCAAACGTTTGGGGTTTCACCCTTCATCTGTTTTAGCCATAAGAGGGGCTTATGGTCTGTCTGAACAATGAAGTGAGTGCCAAACAAGTATCGCCTCAGCTTCTTCAGAGCCGAAACCACAGCAAAGGCTTCCCTCTCAATGGCTGACCAACGTTTCTCTCTGGGGTCAACCTTCTGCTAATAAAAGCTACTGGTTGATCCTGACCCTCTGCATTAAGTTGTGACAACACAGCCACTACCCCAACTCAGATGCATCTGTTTGGACAATGAATTGTTTGGAATAGTCAGGACTTTGCAGAATGGGAGCAGTGCAAATGGCCTGCTTAAGGTCATCAAATGCCTTTTGACAGCTAACTGTCCACTGAACTTTCTTGGGCATTCTTTTTGATGTGAGATCATTTAAGGGAGTCACTATGGACCCATAAACCTTAACAAATCTCCTGTAGTACCCAGTCAGGCCCAAGAAAGCTCTGGCCTGAGTCTGGGAAGTGGGAGCAACTCTGCAATGGTTGAACCTGGCCTCCACCCACAAGGTGGCCCAGGTATACAACCTTACTCTGCCCTATCTGGCACTTGGTGGCCTTGATAGTGAGGCCTGCTTCCTGCAGAGCCTCCAAAACATTCTTTAGGTGGACCAGGTGATCCACCCAGGTGGAGCTAAAGACAGCTATATCATCTAGATATGCTGCACTATAGGCTTCCAGGCCTGTAAGGACTTTATTCACCAACCTTTGGAATGTGGCAGGTGCATTCTTCAAACCAAAGGGCATCACAATAAATTGATAATGCCCACTAGGGGTTGAAAATGCTGTTTTTGGTTTGGCACTCTCAGCTGTCTGATTTGCCAATATCCAGCAGTGAGGTCAAATGTGCTCAAGAACTTGGCTGAGGCCAAAGTGTCTATGAGTTCATCTGTCCTGGGAATAGGGTGAGCATCAGTCCTAGTGACTGCATTGAGCCCCATGTAGTCCACACAAAACCTCATTTCTCTCTTACCACCATGGGTATGAAGTTTGGGTACCAGGGCCACTGGACTAGCCCAAGGGCTATCTGAGGGTTCAATCACTCCCAATTCCAGCATCTTTTGGACCTCAGTCCTGATGCAATCTCTGACATGGTCAGGCTGCCTGTAAATCATATTTTTAACAGGTAAGCTCTCACCTGTATTCACTTCATGGGTACACCAGGTGGTCTGACTAGGAGTCAAAGATAACATATGCCTGTATTGATTGAGGACCTTCCTACAATCAATCTGCTGTTGCTCAGTGAGGCTGCCTGCCAAGGCTACACTATCAACTGAGCCATCATCAGGGTTTTGTGAGAGGAGGTCAGGGAGTGGGTCACTCTCTTCCTCCTGTCCCTCATCAGTAGCCATGAGCAAGCCCATGTCTGCCCTGTCCACATAGGGTTTGAGCCTGTTTACATGGAGCACCCTGTGGGGGCTCCTAGGAGTTCCAAGGTCCACCAAGTAGGTGACCTCTCCTTTTTGCTCAATGATAGTATGGGGTCTACTCCACTTGTCCTGGAGAGCTGCTGGGGCCACAGGCTCCAACACCCATACTTTCTGTCCTGGCTGGAAGACAGTCAGTACAGCCTTTTGGTCATGCCAAGCTTTTTTCAATTCTTGACTTGCCGCAAGGTTTTTGCTGGCCTTCTTCATGTATTCAGCCATCCTGGAGCGGAGACCAAGTACATAGTCCACTATGTCTTGTTTGGGGGTTTGAGAGGTAACTCCCATCCCTCCTTCACCAAACACAGTGTACCACTAACTGGATGCCCAAACAAAAGTTCAAAAGGGCTGTACCCAACCCCCTTTTGTGGGACCTCTCTGTAGGTAAAGAGAAGGCAGGGCAACAGGACATCCCATTTTCACCTAAGCTTTTCTGGGAGGCCCATGATCATGCCCTTTAGGGTTTTGTTGAATCTCTCAACCAACCCATTGCATTGTGGGTGATATGGTGTGGTGAATTTGTAATTCACTCCACACTCCTTCCACATTACAGTTATGTAACTAAACATGAAGTTTGCACCCATGTCAGTTAAGACCTCCCTAGGGAAACACACTCTGGGAAAAATTCCCAGGAGGGCCCTGGCCTCCACAGGAGCTGTGGTGGTTCTAAGGGGTATAGCCTCTGGATACTTAGTGGCATGGTCCACCACCACTAGAATATAACTGTGCCCAGATGCAGTTGGAGGGTTCACAGGACCAATTATGTCAATCCCACCCCTCTCAAAGGGAACCCCCACCACAGGTAGTGGTATTAGGGGGGCTTTGTGGTACCACTTGACTTACCACTGGCTTGACAGGTGGTACAGGAGCGACAACACTCCTTAGTGTCCTATGACATGTGAGGCCAGTGAAAGTGAGGGACAAGCCTGTCACAAGTCTTACTTTGGCCTAGGTGACCTGCCAAGGGAACATCATGTGCCAGGGTGAATAGGAAGCCCATAAACTTCAGAGGTCTGACCAAGCTCCTGGTGGCTCCAGGCTTGGGGTCTCTACCCTCTGAGTAAAGGATTCCCTCATCCCAATAGATCCTTTGGGACCCACTGATACGCCCAGCAGCCTCAGCAGCAGCTTGCTGTCTGAGGGGTTCAAGAGAGGGGCAGGTTTTCTGCTCCTGACTCAGCTCTGCCCTGGAAGTGCCCCCTGTCCCCAAGAAATCAACCTGATCAGGTTCCAGTTCATCTGGGACAGTTCCTTCACAGAGACTGGGGTCATCTCCCTCAGGAGACTGATCCTCTGTCTGAGCCTGGGGGGAAGACACAGCCTTACCCCTCCTGCTCCTTCTCTTGGAAGAGAGAAAACAACAAGGGTTTGGCTAAAGCGCAGTAAGGCCACGCCACAATATAAATAAACAAAACAAGTTGCCAGTACTGCGCAATTATTTTCACTTCAATTCAAGGAACAATGAACAAAACAATTGCCCTTGCAAAACCGCTCTTTCCGTTTGATTTTAATCAAAAACTTTTTCAAATATATTCAATAACACTTTTTCAATATTTTTGATGTCTTTTTGTTGGAACTACTCAAAATTACAAATCCAAATATACAAAATCGCTATCAATTCTCTTTTTGGAGCCCCAATTAGAATTGAACTACACATTCACTCTCTAAAATACAAACTATATTCACAACATATATACCGTGTCAGAATCATACATTAATTACACTAATCCTCACATCCATCCATGCAATCACACAACATACATACAAAAGTGCCCACCTTGGGGTAGCCTAACAAAACCCTCTTTCTGGTGAACACACTTTCAATTAAATATTGCATAAACGGCAAAACATTGTTTATAATACAAGGCCATCTACCCAATCCAACTTAATCCACAATTTAACGACTGAATACATTCAGATTGGCCTAAGCAATACAATGGTCTACGCGTTTCGAATCTCCCACATTTTGGGGATTCTCCTCAGGACCAACAATTTCTGAAAGACAAAAACAAAAACTGTCTTACTTGATACATTCTACAATCCACCTCCATCATCTACACAACTCTCACAGCACTTTGCCTCTTACCTCATTGTCTGGGGAAGGGGAATTCGTGTCAATATCTGCAAACATAAAAAACTATATTGATTTCCACTCTTAACATTAAGCTTCCATTGTGGAATATGGGGGAATAGAAGTTTCTCTTACTTGTTTAAGATGAATGATAAGGCACAGCTTAATGGTCAGCCTCTCAAGTATATGTTGTCCAATTTCTGTGGGACGATATAGGATTGTATCAAAGTCAACATAGCACTCGAGATCTGGCAATGAGGTTTATACTTTTGAAAATGTACCTTTTTAAATACAATGGCCCCTTTCAGAGTAACGTTGTGTTCTTTGTTCAGGTCAAATAAAGTACCTCCCGACCTGTGGAAAACAAAAACGGAGTTTATCGGCTATTTCTCTAATATGTGGTATAACAAAGTTACAATACACTCGCGATTCACATTGTATGTATGTATTTATGTATTTAAGCTTATATAGCGCTCAGCTACCCCCAACGGTGGTGTCCCGGCGCTTGCAGATACAGTGGGGGGTGAAGGCAAGTTAAAGTTGTCGAGTCCTAGTTTGCTAAAGGAGACTGAAAAGCCAAGTCTTCAAATCCTTCCGGAAGATAGGTTCCGACTTGGCTTTCCTAATATGATCAGGCATGGAGTTCCACAGGGTCGCAGTTTTGACGGAAAAGGACCATCCTCCTATTCTGGACTTGGAAAAACGGGGGATGACAAGGCACTCACAATGATTAGATCTTAGGGTCCTGGACTGATGGTATTTGCGAACTCTCTTCTTTAGATATTGCGGGCCAATATCATTAAGTGCTCTGTATGCAAGAGTAAGTGCCTTAAATTCAGTTCTTCTCTTAACAGGCAGCCAATGGAGACTACGCAAATGAGGGGATATATGATGTCTTAGTGGGATGTTCCTAATAAGCCTGGCTGCTGCATTCTGCACAGTTTGCAATTTCCTGAGCAGGTATGCTGGCAGCCCGATGTACAGACTAGTTGCATAGTCAAGCTGTGATGTGATCACTGCATGGACTATTGTTTTCCTACAGTCCATTGGTAGGAAGTAGAGGAATCTCCGAAGGGCCTTCATTTTCCAAAAGCAAGACGAGGAAACATGGGCTATCTGAGTCTTACATGACAGGGAAGTATCTAGTTTGAACCCCAAATTCCTTGCAGACGAGACTGGAAGAGGAGGGGGGTTAAGTTCTGCGGGCCACCAGAAATCTGATAATGGAGGTGAGGGCTGGTTGAAAAATAGCACTTCCGTTTTTTCTGTGTTCAGCTTTAGGCAGTTAGCTGTCATCCAAGCTGAGATGTCCATGAGACACTGCCTAAAGTTTGAAAAACCGGCCTCAGAGCAATCTTGGAAGGAAAACACGAGCTGCGTGTCATCAGCATATGAAATAACATCTACCCCGCGTTGCTTTACCAGAGGGGCCAGGGGAGCGAGGTAAACATTAAAAAGGGTCGGGCTGAGGGCTGAACCCTGAGGCACTCCACAGATCACAGGGCGAGAATTCGAAGTGTAAGAATGCAACCGAATTCTCTGGGAGCGGCCTTCTAGGAAGGAACAAAACCAAGCTAAAGTAGTCCCCGTCACTCCCAACTGTTGAAGCCTATCTAAGAGGATCTTATGAGACACTGTGTCAAATGCTGCTGACAGATCCAACAGCACCAGCATTGCACAGTTCCCATTATCCATTGTCTCCCGGACAGTTTCTGCTACTTCGAGTAGTGCTGTCTCCATGCTGTAACCTGCTCTAAATCCCGACTGGGTGTCGTGAAGCAGTTTATTTGATTCAAGAAATGTGGACAGTTGTTTTTGCACTTCTTTTTCGAGAATCTTAGCAGGTACTGGCAAAAGGGAGATGGGTCTAAAGTTTTTCAATATTGTAGGGTCTGCATTCTCCTTTTTGAGGATTGGTTGAACAATAGCGATTTTCCAGCTAGATGGATAAATGCCAGTTTCCAATGAGGTGTTCCAGAGCTGGTTTAGCGCAGGGTTGAGCAGTGGAGATAATATTTTAAAAAACCTGGCCGGGCAAGGGTCAAGTGGAGACCCGGATTTGGTTTTTTCCAACTGCTTGAGGGAAGTAGCCAAATCTAAAGGGCTAAATTCAGACCAAGTATTTGTCGGGAGGGGGCGAGGCAGAGATGTGTTGAACGGATCTGTCTCAGGAAAGGCTACATAGATGTCATGGATCTTTTCCTGGAAGAAGACCGAGAGATCCTCACAGAGTGTGGCAGAGGGAACTATATTGCTTTTCATTGCCTCTGGTTTAAGGAAACCCTGAACAATTTAAAAAATTTCCTTAGTGGAGTTATCAGCTGATTTTATTTGATTGGCAATATGATCCTTGATAATATTGCGTTTTAATTTGTGAAATTGTTTTATTGCCTTTCTGTATATGATTTTTGCTTCAGGGTCATCTGCAAAACGCCAGGCCCGCTCAAGTTTCTTACAGCGGCTTTTTCCTGCTCGAAGTTCTGGTGTGAACCAGGGGGCAGAAGATGTGTTCCTGGCCTGTTTCGTTGTTTTCATGGGAGTTATTTGGTCAAGGGCCGACGTGACCCAGTGATTAAAGGTTACAGTGTCACTGTTCGGGTCTCCGGTGAATGACAGAGGAGTGTTTTCTAAAACAGGTCCTAGTACTTCAGGGGTAACTTTCCTCCAATTTCTTCTAACTTCATATTCAGATTTTATAACATTGTGGTTTGTACCGATAGCTAGATAGAAAGGAATAAGATTGTGGTCGGACCACAAAAGGGGGATAGGATCTTCAGTTGTTAAGGTGGGGATATTCGTGAAAATAAGATCCAAGATGTGGCCAGCCCTATGTGTGGGTTTGTGGACCAGTTGTTTAAGATTCAATCCTGTCAGTGTCTCCGCTAATTGGATGGTCATGGGACATAAAGCATTGTCCATGTGGACATTAAAGTCCCCTAAGACTATGAAGTTGGTATATTTTAAAGAGAGGTCAGCGATCCGGTCGCATATTTCCCATAGCTCAGCGGGCTTAGATGTTGGTGGCCTATAGATCAGCAGTCCCGCAATGGTGAAAATAGGGGAGATTGTGATGTTAAAGGACAGTGCTTCTATTAGGTCAGTATGTTCGACCCTTTTGTGTGAGATCTCCCAATCATTTCTAATAATCACCGCAAGTCCACCCCCCACTCTATTACCCTCCCGGTTTTCTGCCACTATTTTATAGCCTTTTGGGATTGCCATTGAGATATCGGGGTTAGAGTTCTCTCTCATCCATGTTTCCGTTAGGAAGATGAGATCCCAGGACTTTGAATCAAGTAGAAGCCAAATGTTGTCTGCGTGCTTAGGAAGTGACCTACAGTTAATTAGACAAGCATTTATCTTGGAGGTTGACCTATTACTGGGGGTCCATATCTCTAAAGGTGTGGCTTCTGCAAGGGCTTTACACTTTTTTCCCCAGACCTCTTTGTTAAACTTAAAAGAGCAGGACATACAACTATGTTCCAGGTCATGTGGCTCATATTCCAATGTAGAGGGGTCAAAGCATGTCGGCTTGGGGCAGGCTGTTGAGTTATACTCAAAGATTTGTGCCCTAGATAGCACAATTCGCGAGTCTGATTGGGAACGGGCAGCATGGCTAGCGCTAGTCGCGGGCCGGTTGCAGATGGGCGCAGACGGGCTTGCCTTAGGCGCGCCTTCGGTGCGCCAGTGGCACGCCCACTGCGCGCGTCCGCTGCGCGTCAGAACCGGCATACAGTTCATATACTGCTTTGCGAGGAAAGGGCCCGCCTCTGCCGTCCCCCGGAAGTGCGTCACTCACAGGGGGTGCCGCGCTATTGGTCAGGGAAAGCCCTCTACTCAATCGGCAGAAGCCGTGGTGGACCGGGGCAATGACCGAAAGAAAACGGCGTAGCAGCGCCGAAGACAGAAGCCCCAAGAGACTAGGTAGGTCAGGGAGCGTGTGGAAGCAAAGTAAAAGCAGTGAATAATACACAGATTTCAGGCTAAGTAGCAGGCTGTGAAGTATTTTTAAAACATACAAATGTGCTGATCGGCGATTAAAAACCAGGAAACTGACAGCGTAGCTAGCGCCTCACCATGACCACGCGTCCGCTGCGCGTCAGAACCGGCATACAGTTCATATACTGCTTTGCGAGGAAAGGGCCCGCCTCTGCCGTCCCCTGGAAGTGCGTCACTCACAGGGGGTGCCGCGCTATTGGTCAGGGAAAGCCCTCCACTCAATCGGCAGAAGCCGTGGTGGACCGGGGCAATGACCGAAAGAAAACGGCATAGCAGCGCCGAAGACAGAAGCCCCAAGAGACTAGGTAGGTCAGGGAGCGTGTGGAAGCAAAGTAAAAGCAGTGAATAATACACAGATTTCAGGCTAAGTAGCTGGCTGTGAAGTATTTTTAAAACATACAAATGTGCTGATCGGCGATTAAAAACCAGGAAACTGACAGCGTAGTTAGCGCCTCACCATGACCACATTGAGGGGACAAATCCAACCACTGGGTCTCCGCTGTCCTATATGTCTTATTACCTATGCCTAAACAATATTAGGGCGGTTCCCGCCTACCTCGTGAGCTCAGGGTTTCATTAGTCAAACGCGATGAACAGGTTCGCTTTCCTCAGGCTGTATGGCGCTCTATAGCATAATGCTACCTGGCTCAATTCCCGCCTGCCTCGTGTACTCGGGGCTTCATTAGTCTAACGTGATAGAAAGATTCACTTTCCTCGGACTGTGTGGCGCTCTCTAGCATATTCTTACCTAGCTCAATGAACGGAGGCTCCAACTTCGAAGACGACGGGTAAACAATTCCCGATCGCAACGCTCGCTAATCGCGTTCAGACGCTGTTGTTGGACGCAACGCTTATAGCATCAACCCAGTCGAGCATGCTGGGAATTGTAGTTTGTAAACCTTAAGCTGTATGATTTGCTCACGATCTTAGAAGGCACCTGGTCCATCTTTTCAGAATCCAGGGCATGTTCAGTAGACATCTGTTAGGCCTGTGACCTAGTCGCAGCAAACACATCTGCAGAGATGCCCAACATTGCTGTATGTGCACTGAGTTCCACTTCAGCCCAGGCTGAAGTTTCCAAATCATTGCCCAACAAGCATTCCACAGGGAGGTCTGAGCTAACCACAACCTTCTTTGGGCCAGTTACCCCTCCCCAGCTGAAATTAACAACTGCCAAGGAATGATCAGTCCTGACATTGTTAGCATTGGTCACTTGGTACATCTCTTTCAGGGTCCACAAGATCTTTTGTCACCATAGTGACACTTGCACCTGTGTCCCTGCATTTCATGGCCTCCTTACCATTAATCAAAGGCTGTTGTCTGTATTTGCCCAGGTTACTGGGACTTCCAAATAAGGTGGCAACATCTATGCCACCATCACAGACAAGCACAGCCTGAACTGGAGTTCTGACTAGGCCAGAACCCACCTCAGAGCCCAAGGTTAACCCTACTATTCCCTTGTTCTCTGTATCACCACTTGAAACCGTACTAGGGGGAGCAGTTGCCTTAGGCGCAGTGGTGGTTGGAGTTGAATCCTTGGCCTTTAGACAATTGGCATCTTTTGTCCAATGGGTCTTTTCTTTACATAAGTAACACCAAGGTTTCCTTTTGCCTTTTCCTTTGTTGGACTGTGACCCCCCCCCCAAATGCAGATTTTTGGGGCCTTGATGAAGTCTTGTCATCTTTACCTTTGTCCCCACCCTTATCTTGAGTTTTAGAGTCTTGCTTCTTCTGGTCTGGTTTTTCTGCTTCACCCTGGTTCTGACCCACTTATCTGCCTTCTTTCCCAATTCTTGGAGAGAAGTCAAATCAGAGTCAACCAGGTACTGATGCAACAACTGATTTTGGCAATTATTAAGGAGCTGCTTCCTCATAATCAAATTGTACAATCCCTTGAAATTATTCACTTTGCTGCCAAGTAACCAGCCTTCCAGAGCCTTAATAGCACAATCTACAAAGTCTACAAGTCCTGAGTCTGTGCTTTCTGGGTGTCTCTGACCTTAATCCTGTACTGTTCAGTGGTTAAGCCAAACCCATCAATGAGAGCACTCTTCCGAACTGAGTAATTGTCAGCATCCTCTTCTCTAACAGTGAGGAGCTTATGTCTAACTTTGTCAGCAAAGGAGAGCCACAATATAGCTGCCCACTGCTCTTGAGGGACCCTCTGAACTTTGCAGGCCCTCTCTAAAGCAGTTATCCATTTATGGATGTCATCACCAACATGGTAGGAAGGGACAATCTTGCTCAGGTTCCTATTGTCAAAAGAATGTTCCTTAACTCTAGGGACACTGTTGCTGCCACCATGGGACTCTAGTCCCGATTTCTTTCTAGCTCTCTGGACTTCTAGGGACTCTTTATCCAGGGCCAATTGCTCTTGCCTGAGCCTAAGCCTAGCTTTCTCAAGTTCAAGAAATTGGTATTCCCTATCAAAAGAGTGGTCCCTCTTGCTAGATACAGAGGTCTCTACAGACTGTCCTGAGTGATGTGACTCTGCAGAGGGAGATCTAGATCTCCTTGGTAACTCTGCACTCTTCCAGGAGGAGTGAAGAGAGGGCCATTTTGGCCTTCTCCACCATCTCCCTGAAGATCTGAGTTGTCCAGGTGGAAATCATCTTGATCCTCCTGGCCAGGGTTTGAAACTAGGTCATAGAAGATGTCACCTCCTGACCTGTCTTCATTCCCTGCCCCACCCACTCTTTCCTGTTCACCTGACCCAGGGGTCTTCCTAAGCTCATCTAACAGTAGCACCTCAATGAGATGTTGAGTGTTTGCATATCTCCCTGTCTTCAGCTTTCTAGAAACACACATGGCTTTCAATTCTTAGAATGTAAACTCATTGTACCTAGAAGGCAGAGAGCCACTGGTGGCTTCTCCTTTAGAAGACATACTAAGTGTGGTGTATTGTATGCACCTACCTAACCTAGTAGGAAACTAAACTCTCTAAGGTTGGAGAAAGTGTGTGCTAGACCCTTGACTACTCAACCCCAAGTTCAGTAGAACTTACTTATTCAAAGCTGGTATTATATGTACCCTAGTACTTTAGTGGTTTTCAGTTAATCAATACAAAGATTTATCTGGTAAAACAATTGCAAGCTTGAATCCCAACCGCTGCACACCAATGTGAGAAGTTGGCCTGGTATATGCTGTCCACTAATTAAAGTGGGCACCTTGCACCAGTCCAAATGACCCTTATGATGTATGAGGTCAAAGATAACCTTTAGAAAGCTATCCTAATGGTAGCTGTGGAGAGCAGCCTTCAGGCTTAATCTTGAAGGAATGTAAAGCAGCTTGTTTTACCAGAATATCACCTTTAGTATTAACTAAATGAAAGGAGAACATACGCAGTAGTTATAAAAATATGTATTTATTTATATAACACTCTCTAGTATCCTCTACACGAGGATACAACACAAAGCACACAATACTTTAGCAAAGAAACAGTTGTAAGTAGCACAATACACAGTGGGCTCCAGGGGGAGAACAAACCATATACTAAAATAGTGGTATAAGAACCACGACTGGAGTCGATACAGTGTGTAGAACACGTAGAATCGCTGGGACCCCAAGGAACCACCCAAGGTGAGTAGAAAGGGACCTCACGGAGGACGGGTGCAGTGTGCTAACACGACCGCGAGCTCCGTACAATTCTATGTGGAAGTCGCAGTTACAATTTTAATGTTTAAGGACCCTTCTCGGTGGACGTCGAGGAAACCCTTTGGAACTTAGGAGGTTGGAGAGCCACCCCACCCGTGGATACCGTAGTACCAGAGTTACCTATCCCAGAGGAGCCGGGTGCATAGGCCTGGAGTGGTGTCGGAAACCGTCGTCGTTTTCAATGGAGGGTTGCCAAGAAGAGCTGCTGCCGGGAAGGAAGAAAGTGTCCAAAGGAATCCAAGGGTGGATTCGTGATGGAAGGAACCTGAAAGCAGAGGGGACAGAGTCTGGGTCACTTCAAGGTGACAAGGGGCTCGGTAGACGAATGCCCACCGATGTCGGTTGCTTCAGGTGCGAAGATGGAATGCTTGACTCTGCAGCCACAAGGTCCAGGAAACATTGAGGATGACCAGGAGCCAGATGCGAGCTGTTCCACAAAGGATGTCGAGTGCTGAAGGGTTAGTGTCCGGCTGGAGCACCAACAAGCCTTGGCAACAGCAACCCATGCAGGAAGGTCAAGCAGGTTACGGTGTGGACCAGCAAGGTCCAGGAGAATCACCAAGCACTGGGGAGTCAGGGCACATTAGGAGCAACCAGGAAAGCCCAATAGGAATCAAGATGACCCTCAAGAGGACCCACAGGTCGAAGGACCAGGAGTCGCAAGGGGACCTCAAGCAAGATCACAAAATACCAGCCCACGGAGCACTCGGTGCAAGGAGGCCAGAGTTCTTTAGTAGAAATACTGCTCAGGGTCAGGACTACATGGAGTCCAATGCACAAGCTCGGAAATTGCCAACAAGCATATGCACTTGCAAATGTACACAGTGCACAGGGGTTCGGGTTATGCGGTCCCCACGAGGGATACTGGCCTCAAACTCAGTGACAGGGCAGCTTGACCTCAAGGAACTTCGGAACCCACCTCTTGTGTTGGTGGATCCTTTGGAGTCTGCAGGAGCTCAGGACCAGCAGACAGGTCAGTTGTGTTGCGGTGCCTGCGAATGCAGGGGAGTGACTCCTTCACCCCAAGGGAGATTCTTCCGTTGTCCTTAGTGCTCCACAGGTCCTGCACAGAGCCTGAATGGTGCAAGGGCACAGACGATGCTTTGGACGGAGAGGCAGAGAAAGTCGGGCCCAGTCGAAGTCCAACAAAGTCCAGAGTGTCCAGACGGTCGAAGATCAGTGGTTTCTTGTTGCAGAATCTTGACCACGTAAAATCTAAAGTCTTACAGCCAGGTAAGCCCTTATGTACCCACGGGAGAGGGTTGGACAGATTCAGGGGACCCTCCTAGGGGAGGGTCAGGACAGAGGGGAGGTTCCTCCCATGTCCTTTGTCCAGTTTCGCACCAGAGCAGGAGTTAACGGCTCCCAGAACTGGTTTGAGCTGTGCACAGGTACACCAAATGAGGCCCATGTGTAGAATTTCAGGCACTGTGGAAGTGCACCCACCCAGCCCAAATACAGTAGATCCTGTCTGGGACGTGGTCACTAGGCCTAGGCGTAGTTCGCGGAGTTTTGCTACGCGGAACTCCGCGAAGCTACAAAAAAACTCAGCGAAATTCCGCGAATGGCAGACTGCAGTGCGAACTGCAGTTTGTGCTGGGATTCCTGCCGCTCGGGTAGAAATTCTACCCGAGCGGCAGCTCGCGGTCGCGAACTTACTGTTCGCGGTCGCGAAATTACCGTTCGCGATTGCGAGCGGGGAAAAAACTCTGCTGTACATCGCGAAGCGGAGTTTTCTGCACTCCGCGAGCTGTGCGGAATGCAGAAAACTCTGCAAACTCTGCGAACGGAGCAAAGTTCACCGCCCAGGCCTAGTGGTCACACCTCCCTGTGACAGTATGCCTTTTGTGTTGCCTTCCTCTGCTCGAGCTTGGCTCAGCAGCAGGAGGGCAGAAATGTGTTTCTGGTCGGCATCATCCATTTTGTGCTGACCGGGTCGAGAAGGCTGACACCGGAACGACCTGTGACCCCACGAAGCTCACTTCAGAAGGGTGGAATCATACCTCCCACACCTGTTACCGGTGTGGAGATATGATTCCAAGGTGTTTGATACCAAACACGACATGTTTTGTTTCAGCCGTTTTCGAGGTAGCATTTACCACAAGGTTATAATGCACCTCTACCTATATGTCTGGCTGAGTCACAGACAATCCGGGACAATGGTCTCCGAAGGCTGCAGAGGGGCTCTGCTCATGCAGGGGCACCCTCTCACGTAAAACCCAGCACCCTGCCTACAGGATTGTTAAGGCCTGCTATAGGGGTGACATAAGTTTTAAGTGTAGTGACCTATAGATATAGTGAACCTATATGTAAAGTAAGTGGTGCAAGCACCAGCTTACACAGGCTGCAATGGCAGACCTGTAGTTCCATTTTGCATGGCCTCTCATGGGTGGCATAATACATGCTTCAGTCCATGGAAGGCCTCTGGGGTACCTATGCCCTGGGTACACGGGTACCATATACAAGGGACTTATAAGGGTAACCCAGTATCCAATCTGGAGTGTACCAAAGTAAATGGCATAACATTTTAAGGAGAAAGCAGATAGACTGGGGTCCTGATTAGCAGGATCCCTGTCAGACTAGTCAAAACAGTGTAACATCAAGCAAAAAGTGGGGGTTACCAAAAGAAGCAGATCCAACTTTCTTACAATCAGTACTCTGCTCCTCATAGGAAGCAGCTACAATATCAGGGTTATCTCTCTCAAATGCTGCCAAAAGACTCCTAAGGTTATCTATGTTAGCATGAGAGACAGTTTTGATACAATATCCTCTATAGAGAGCCTTTAACCTGGCATAGGTAACGTCCATATAAGGGGTTAGGTCGAGCTCCTGAGCCTCGTTCTCTGTATCACTCATTATTATTCCTAAAGTTATACCCTATTTGGAGAGGAAGAAAAACCTTAACAAAAATACTTTGTCCTAACTATATTAAAAAGACTTTTACATTTCTAACCACTAGGGCCCGATTATGATGTCGGGCGGAAAGCCGCTGACCAGCTGTCGGAAGCTTGAAGCCCAACATTGTAGGTTCAAGTATGACTGCCATGTTAGGATGACGGCGTTTGGAGTGAAACCTGTGGGGGGATTCCGATACACTTCTGACGGGAGCGTCTGGAGCCACCATAATCCCCTAATGATGGCAGAGCCAGGTTCGGCTCTGACATCGGGATTATGATGGCACTTTCCGTCAGCCTTTTCATTTTGGCCTTTCTGACATGGAAAGGCTGTCATAAAGTTTCTTTGGGGGCTCCTAGCAGGGCTTCCTTCCCCCCTGGCCATCCGCTATGGGGCCGAGGGGGGCTCAAAATCCCTGCACCTTGTGGCAGGCACCGCATTGTGAAAGGGATGAAAACATCCCTTTCCCAATGGCAGCTTGTGCTGTGGGTCTTTTCTGCCTACAGCACAAGCTCAGGACCACGGGAGCACAACTGGTTTGTCGTTACCCAGGCCGGCGGGCTGGGTGCAGAGCATATAGGGCAGCCAAGCATTAGTTCAGGTGCAGGCAGGTTGCAGAGGTGATTTTGGGATAGCTGGGCCACTCACTGAACAGGTCTCATGGGTCTTAGGGATCTCGAAGTCCCTTGACGGGTGTCAGCGCCCGATGTCATTGGAGTTTGGATTGGACTCTTTCTTCTCGGTCTTAGGTGTAGGGGGTCTGGTAACCAAGGTATTGGCGTGGCTCCAGTATAACCTGGTGTCCTCTCACTTGGTGGGGGGCACAGGTCTGAACCTTTGGAGATGGTGTGCCTCTTCTTGCTTGAGTGGTGTGTCAGAGTTGCTGGGGAGCAGAAGATCGGTAAAGAGGACTTTGCAGTTTGGTGCCTGCATGTTGAACAATGGAGGTGTTCCAGGGTTCTTGAAGGCCTCACAGTTGCAGGACAAGACAGCAGGCCATGATGGTTGAGTCCTAGAAGCAGCCAGCAGGGTTTGGCACCAATTTTCTTCAGCAGGTCTTCAGTTCTCGGGTAAGCAGCTCTTCTTTGTCCGTTGGTCTTCTTAGGTCCATTGAAACTCAATTGCAAGGTCCAGGAATGCCACCTAAATACAAAATTTAGGGGCATCAAAAAGGGAGACAGGTGGTAGCCAATGGGCAACCTATCCTTAGGGTTTCCACACCCTCTAACTGACACCTTCCTGTGGGTAGGGCTCTACCTTAGCCCTGATAGTTTAATTTCTGCCTTCCCAAGATAGAGGAATTGGAAAAGTCGTGTCCACATCACATGCCCCACCTTAGGGTGGTGCTGGCTGAATGTGGCCACACCTCCTAATTTAACTAATTTGTTTGCCTGTCCTCCCTCTAAATGTGGAGAAGGAAAGGGGGGTTGGCATCCTCCACTATCTTGAAATGCCTGGGTTGCATTTCAAAGGTGGCTTTCGCCTTTCATGCATCCCACTCTGGAAGACCATCCTGGCCTGGAGCAGGGGTGAAGCACCTCTGCCCAGAGCAGGCTTTGTTCTTGGCCTCTGAAAGTGCTGGCTCTCACCCCATGAGGTCAGAAACATGTCTGGTGGAGGCAGGCTGGCTAAGCCTAGTCAAATACCACACAAGTGCTTGGTAGGTTTTCTGGGGATACTCTAAAAGGGTCTCCTGTGTGCATTTATTAATAAATCCATCACTGGCATCAGTGAGGATTTGATAAGATGAGCATCTTAGGGTGCAGTGAAACCATCATGGAGCTAGGAAACTCGTAATGACAAGTATCCAGCCCAAATACTTTCTATGGCTTCTCTGTGCATTTACAGTATCTAAGAATGGACTTAGATATTGTAGGATCATATTTGCTCATGCAGATATGTCCACACATGGGATATAGTACAACCTGACAGAGGACTGTAAGGCCAGTAGTAAGGGTGACTTACCTATACCTCATGTAGTGCATGTGGGCATACCACTCTGGGATGTGTACCATGCTGACTTTTCAGTGTTCTCTGCACCAAGACATGCAACCTGCAAAGACAGTCGGCATGGTCTTGGTGAGGGTTCTCTGGGGTGGCACAATTTATGCTGCAGCCCCAGAGAACCCTCTTCAATACCCATACACTAGGTATCAGGGGTTACACGTGCTAGGGACTTAAAGGGATGGCTGAAATTGTGCTAATTGTGGTACAATTTTAGGTAAGAGATCTGGCACTGGGGACTTGGGTAGCAGAGACCCAGTGCACTTACATTTCGATATTCCATCAGGTATCAAGCAAAACGTAGGGGCTAACCCTGTCAAAAGAGGGACTTTCCTACACAGACCCCATCAGAGACTCATACACTCACTCACAGACCCAGTAAGAGATACATGCACTCACTCACACACCCATTCGGAGGCTCATGCATCCAGTCAAAGACCCGCTCAGAGACTCATGCACCACTGACAGACCCAGTCAGAGTCTTATGCACTTACTTTCAGATCCGCTCAGACACTCACATACCTACTCATAGACCCACTCAGAGACTCATGCAGCTACTCACAGACCCAAGAATAAACTTATGCAGCTACTCACAGGTTCTCTTAGGTACTCACACGCCCACTGAGAGAACCACTCAGAGACTGATGCACCCACTCAGACATTTGTTATTAGAAACTGGGCTACTTTGCAGATACCACCAACTTTTTGTGCCCATTTTGGACTGCTGGATTCTGATTTTTGACTCTGATAGTGCACTGGGGCCTGCTAAGCAGGCACCAGTGCCAGTGCTCTTTCCACTAAAAGTGATGTGAATTGGTACACCCAATTGGCAAGGTACTTTTCTCCCTTATAAGACCATATCATATGGTACCAGTGGTACCCAGTGTAAGGGTGGTAAAGGGATCACCAGGTCTACAGAACTGTATTGTTCCACCGTGTGTGAACAAATAAAAGTTTGTCTGCAGGTCTGCCATTGCAGCCCTGAACGAGCAGCCTGTCTGCTCGAGATTGACTCTGCACACATCATGTGCTGCAGAGGAATATGCCTCTTTTTCCCGCTGCCCGTCACCCCGCATGTTGTTACAACGCGGTTGTAACAACGCATACCATTACCACGCAAGTCGTAACCACAACTTGCGGAGGGGGGCGCTGGATGTTGGAATAGTATAATTTACTATTCCAACTCCAGTCTGTGCGGACAGTAGGGAAGGTGTTGGATTTTAAATCCAACACCTTCTCCCCCCTCCGCAAGTCATGGTTACGACTTGCGTGGTAATGGTATGCGTTGTTACAATGCAGCTTTACAATGACCGCGTTGTAACAACGCATACCATTATCACATGGGGTGACGGTTTCGTGGTCAGGGTTGTTTACCGCTGCAGAGCCACACCGCTGCCTTAAGGTAAATAAATCACTTTTAAGATTGTCCTCCTAGGCCGAGGAAATAAATAAATAAATAAATCCGGTATTTGTTAAGCATGAACTAATCACCCATAAGGGTCTCAAGGAGCTGGGGTCCATCGGGGAGATTAAGTGAGCTATTGACCAGAGGTACATGGTGCTGAGCAGAGATGCCGCTGCCCCGGCGCTGGGGATCGACCCATAAGCCCCGCACTCCGGAGTCAGCCGCTCTGGCCACTGTGCCACATCTTCCCTGTAGGAGGTAGAGTGCATTATGTTAAAGGTGTGGATTTCTTTGTTTATACATATATATCCCTACATTAACCCTGTAAAAGCAAGGTTTTACTGTAAGTGACCAGTGGTCCATAGTAATATGGGCTCGCTACCAAGGAAACTCGAGATAACCAACTCCATTATAGAACAACCAAATTGTGTCATGTTTGGTGTCAAACAGTGCTTTTTTAACCCCAACATCATTCTCATGTCGAGGGTGAGCTGGCATGCACAGGGGTGCCACCCTGAGTGGGTGCCCCCTATGATCCTGTGGCCTAGTGCTTTGGTGGTCTTCCCCAAGCACTATCCGGCTTGACAGGTGGGAAAGTTAGTTATTCAGGAGGCGTACATTTCCAAAAGGCTAGTCACACGTTTAGGGTGGGCTAGGTGGTCTGTACAGCCAAGTAAGGCTTCTGCCATGTTTGAAGACCCTAAGTTAGAGGGCTGGGTAGAAAGGTGATGTACACCCACAGGATGTTGCCACCTCAGGTTTGGGTTAGCCGCAGGGGCCAGTAGCCCATTGGCCACTGTCTATCATGACCTTAGGATTTAAGGGGCTCCCCTTGCACCAGAACCTCAGTTCTGACTTTGAATCCGGGAAAAGGCCCAAAGAAGATGCCTTCACCAACAACAGGACTTTGGACTCTGCTGCAGTGTGAGGATAGGACACGTTAGTACCCTTAAGAGACCATATACGGGAACCATTTGTTGGACGTGTGTCTGTGACAAAAGCTCATAGCTCCCAGCAAGAGGGACTCCAGTGGGCTGACTGACTTGCTGAATTGCTACCCACTGGACTTGTCTTTCTTTCAGTAACTTTATTCCATCGAATTAAAAATATAGATCATAAAAGTACAATACAGGTTAAAAATAGTAATACATAAAATCTTAGTGGGAAATACAAGACAAAAATGCCATTGAGGAGTCTGTATTAACAACACTTCATGCCTAACATTATCCACAAAACAAAATTAATTAATACCACAGGTAGATGGAATGAACGCTAAAAATGTCATTCAAGGACTGCCAAGTAGACAAATACCTACTTAGTTGTTCACAGCACCATCAACATGACCGAGTTCAGAATTCCTAACTACCTACATCTTCCCAAAAGTGTATAGAACCTAAGATGTCTAAAATTCATTATGCACAATACAGCCATCACATTTAAAAAACAAACAAACAGGTACTAATTGCCTTATAAAAACATTTATTTTTAAAGGTTATGACAGTCCCCCCCTCAAATTTCCCTCTAATTAGCTCCATAAAGTGCTGAGTGAATAAGTTATCTAGGTCAGATAGCCTCCCAGGGCATCTGTGACTTCTCAGCTACATGCAATTTCCTCCTTCTCATACAAGCCCATAAGAATATAGCTAAAGAAAAACAAATAAATAAATCAGTAAGTTTTTTATGAAAGTACAAAGCTGGACGGCATTGAGTAAAATTATAACATCGTAAAAGAGGTAAACTATATCTTGATCTTTGTTCCTTATAGAAGCCACAGAAGAAAAATAAGTGAAGGTCAGATTGCTCTGAGGTATTATTGCATGGGAAAGTTGTCAGTTCATTAAAACTACACCTCTTCACAGGGAAATCCAACATCAAAGGGATTAAGTTCATTCAGAGCCTCAACAGAATAAATCTATGCTAAGGGTTCCTTACTTTTTCTAAATATGAGTACTCTCCCTTCGTTAAAGGCGGGGTCATTTGGTATAACATTACAAAGGATTTCGCAAAGTTTTTTTCCTTTCATTCATATTCTGCCTTGGATAAAAATAATGCCATTAATCACATTTTCGGGAATTTAATACAGGCGCTAGGGTTCCTAAATAAGTCAACTAATCCTAAAGAAGTCAGAGTGGTCCTTACATACTACAACCATGTGATTTTATGTACATTATGCAAAGAAAAGCAATTTTTTATTATAATTTGCGTTCAGTGGAATTGTCAAGAGTGAGCCTCAAGAGAAGTGGTGTCCTGCAAGCCCAAAGTGGTAGCTAAGCTTTCTCCAAGTTTCAAGCCACTACTCTGCTCCTGTTGATCTCCAGCCGCCAAAGTAACCGTTGACTTAATTTGCCACGGCCAAGGCTTGGTGATCGCCAGTCGGGTTATTGACCCATTTAGTGACAATTCCAGCCCGAGAGCAACTCACAGTGACAGCAACCAACATCGGCAATGACCCCACTGCTGTGTTCCCGCATCCTGAAGTTGGTGTCATCTAGTGTGTGGCAAAGCCTCTTTGGCACAACCTGCCCCAGTGATTGACAGCTTTCAGCTACCTCTTCACCTGGAGCTGCTGAGCAAGGTAGAATGAATCCAGCTGTTGAACCCGGGTCCTAGGACCCCAAAGGTCTCTACCCTCCATGGGGAGAGTGGAACTCCATCTCCAAGAGTGATGCTGTCAAGTGCTGCAAGTTTGACAGCTTCCATGGATCCTGTTCTGTACCAAGGACAGCCACATCACCTCAGCACCCAGACTCCCTGAGCAAGGTAATGAAGTAATAACTATTGGAACTATTGGAACTTGGTATGGGTACCCTCATGACCTTATCCACAAGAGGGTTTATTTGAACTCATCCTGCAGGTGACTGAGTGTCTCCTGTGTTTTCCCCATTGACTTCAATTGGACCAGTTTGACAGATATACAGCTTCTATTTTTGATCGCTTTAAAAATCCACAATTCCAGTTGTATGTATGATGCAAAGTTTGTTCTGGTGTCTATATTTATAGAAAAATTCACTCTATTTTTATAAATTGGTGTTGGATTTCGAGTTGTCTCAGTTACTTATGCACTGCAATGGTACTGTAAAATGCATTACACATGTTCCTCCAGTAATGCCTAAAACTGCTCTTTGCCACACTACCAGAACTGAGCTAAGGATTATTGTTAATGGATCCAAGGATCATCTCTGTGTATTGTGAGAATATTGCATGGTAAGGCCTCCCCAGCCATACTACATATTATTTCACCTTGCAACATTGATGGCCAGCGTTTACCAGAACTGGGCTAAAGATTATTGTTGTTGGATCCATGGATCATCTCTGTGTGTTGTGAGGATATTGCATGGTAAGGCCTCCCCAGCCATACTACATAATATTCCACCTTGCAACATTGGTGGCCAGCAGTGTGGATCCTGAACCTGTGTTGTGTAGTACTACTGGTCATAGGTTAATTGTGCATGAGAAATTCTCAATTGACCTTAGCATCAGAAGTATTCTGTAAGATTTGATTAGATTTTTCTAAAACTAAGATTTACTTGTAAATTGTTTGGGCCCTGTGTTACATCCCTGTTCCAATTACATTAAAAGTTAAAAAGTGTTTTTAGCAAGTTAGGATAAAGGTTTTTAAAGTTGTTTAGCTTTTTATTAAGTTTCCACAACTTCTAAAAAAAGTAGTGCATAATGAAGAATGTCCTGAGCCTCGATCAGCCCATTCTCTCCATTCTAAAGATTAATGATCTGAGGGCATTATCCAAGATTAAATGCATTAGCTTTAGAGCAACCTCATAGTCTCTGAGGGTCTGTTCCAGATCCTCTCTCTATGGGGTAGAAACCTAGATAGGGTTGACAACTCCTCTGTTGGTCAACCAACAGAAGAAGGAGAGACGTTGGTCATAGGCCAAATTGATGGCAGCAAAGACTCTGATGATCCTGAATAACAGAACTTCCCCAGACCCCCTTCATCAGTGGGAAGTGTCAGAGGTGACTCTAGAATCCCCTCCATTGGTAGAGTGGTAGGAAACTTCCATGAACAGCTTGATAAACTCTCCTTGGAGGAGAAAAGACTGGAACTGGAAGAGAGGAGACTAGCCCTGGAGGTAAAGAGGGTTAGATAGGGCCTAGTCCCCAAGGATGGTAGCAGCAACATAGGCAAAGAAGAGTTGTTTGACCCCAAAGTCCCTAAAGGGATTGTCCCTAAGTTAAGTGATGTAGATGATGCAACCAAGTGGATTGCAGCTTTAGAGAGAGCTTGCAGAATGAGGTGGTAGGTGGCCAACAGTGGGGCTCTCTACTTTGGGAGTTATTCTTGCATAGATAGATTTCTGACCCTTGATGAGATGGTGGCTGGGTCCTATTCACACATGAAGGAGACATTGATTAAGGGGTTTGAACTTGCCACAGAGGAGTACAGAGTAAAGTTCAGAGAGACACGGAAACAGTCAGACCGTACTTGGGTGGACTTTGGTGACTCCTTAGTCAAAGCACTGGATGGCTGATTTCGAATCAGGGGCTGGAGGTTAAGGGCCCAGGTGAGTTCGGCTTACAAAGTGAACATATGCCCAAATATTTAAAAGTGAGCCGGTGGAGAGAAATATTTGTTTGCTAATCGAAGCAATCTCTAGACAGTGACAGGGGAACCAGCACTGATTTAGAGGGGTTTATTCGAATTGTTCAAGTAACAGGAGACATTGGGGTCCACTCACAGCTGGGTGGGCAAGATAAAGTAGGACATCATCAGCATATAGTGCGATGCAATCCTCATGCCCCTCATTCCAGACCCTGGCAGTATATTGGGGGTCTGCACAGGTAAGTACGGCCAGGGTCTCTATCACTAAGGAGAAGAGGAAGGGAAATAGGGGGCAGTCCTGCCAAGTCCCCCATTCTATGGCAAAGGTGTCAGAGAGGACTCCATTCACCTGGACCAGGGCAGTGGGGTTTGAATAAAGAACCTGAGCCATGCTCTGGAATCTCGGTCAAAGGCCAGCATGATCCAACACCAACTGGAGGTAATCTCAGTCCACTGTGCTGAAATCCTTCTCTAAGTCAATGAGATGAAAGGTGAGGTCTGAAGGCAGTCGATGATGGTGGGCCAGGGCCATATGCAGCCGACCGATACAGTGTCTTGTGCTCCGGGATAACATGAAGCTGCACTGGTCTGGTTGCACCAACCTAGTCAGGGCTTGTTTGAGCCTGTTAGCCAGTATCACCGCAAAAATGTTATCCTCACAATTGAGGCGCAATATCGGGTGGTAATCCACACCCCAATGTGGAGGGGAGCTGCGTCTTAGGTATTAGTACTATAGTGGTTGAGTCTAACCCAACAGGCCCAACCCAACAGACCTCCTGATAGAGGAACAGAAGTTAAGGGTTTCCTGGTACATAATTTAGTATTCCATGGGAAAGCCGTCTGGTCCCGGAGTTTTACCAGGCATCAGACTGGACAGTGCATCTCCAATCTCTTCCGTCATGAAAGGTTCATCCAGCAGGTGAGCATCAGAGGGAGGCAACCAAGGAAGGGGGATTGAATCGAGGAAAGACCCGGACACAGCTGCGTTCCTGTCTCCTGGCTTGCAGTATAATATACAGTAGTATTGGGCAAAGGTTTGGGCTATCATGGGAAGGGATTGCTGAGAACGACCAGAGTCATCTAAGATCTCACGGACGATCCTGTTGGCCTGCTGGTTGGAGGCCAACCAATGAAGTAGTTTCCTGTTTTTGTCCCCCCAGCCGCAAATCCTAGCCATTGTGGCATGCACAAGGTGTTTAGCTGCTTCAAGGGAGTGCAATTGAATATTTTTGAAAATAAGGCCTAATTGGCGAGAAGTATCCTCCTGTAGGTTAAACTCCAACTGCTGCTCCAGGCAGGGGGCATCTGCCTCCAACTGAGCAACAAGAGCAGAGCGATCGGGTTTAAGGGCCCTAATATAGCTCTTAGCCGATCCCCGAACTGTTGCCTTACTAGCAGCCCATAGGGTTCCCATACATATAACTAAGGCCACAATATTGTGGAAGTAAGCATCGAGCTCAGACCCGAGCAACTGGACAAGCTTCTTATCCTGGAAGTGCCAGGCATTTAATTGCCACATAGGGCACTGGCCAATAGATGGGCAACCAAAATAAAGGTGCAAAGGAGAGTGGTATGAAATAGTGCGGGGCAGAATATGGATCTGAGTCAGCAATTGGCAGTCAAAGGTGGGTAGGAAGGCAAGGCCTATTTGAGAGTGAGTGTGATGAGTCGCCGAGGTATGTGTGAATTGTCAATGTCGGGGGTGCCAGGATCTCCATGCGTCACAGAAATCCACGGTCGTGGTTCAATCAGTGAGACAGCTGGCACTGATCCGTCGGGAGGCAGTGGGGGTTCCAGTACTATCCAGGTCGGGATCAGGTACTGCGTTAAATTTGCTTTTATTACTGGGAGCCTCTGTGAGAGGCAGGTGAGAAGACGGGAAAGTTCTCAAAGACTAGGGGACAGCGAGGCGGGTGGCACATAAACACATAGCAGCAGGACCACTCGTCCCTCTAATGTGCACTCCAAGGCAATAAAGCGTCCCTTTGGATCACGTGTCATGCACTTGACCATAAGAGGAAAAGAAGGGCGCAGAAGGACGGCAACCCTCCTGGCTCCCCGGGAGTACCCAGCATGGATAACTCCATGATAGCCCTTATGCACTAAGAAGGGCCAGTGTTCCTTCTTGAGATGGGTTTCTTGCAGCAACAGGACCTCAGGGCGGTGCCGGTGAGCAAAAGTCAAAACCGCTGCTCGTTTCACTCGGTCCAGTAGACGGCTAACATTCGACAACAGGACTCGAAAGGTCGTATAAGTGGTAGGTGGAGATTATTGTGAGGGATGGATGATGGACAGCCCAAAAAGCAGGGCCCACAGGGTCTGGTGGAACGATAGTGAGCATGCCATAGGTGTTTTGCTGAGGGATACTACTGTAGGACTGTGTGTAGGAGCAAAGCAAGTATGTGTGCCAGAACCTAAGAAGGAAAAAAAAGAAGTTAACAAATACAGTAAACAACAGTATTCAAAGAAAACCCCACCCCTCAAATCCGTGACCGTGTGGCTCTGGCAGTCACTTCAACTCTAGCCGGTATCGTGGAGGCAGCACCCAGATGAGGGAGTCCACGCATCTTCACACACCTTGCGGTGGCGAAGGTCCGCCACAGGCCCCAAAGCTGTACCAGGTGCCAGGGTCCACCAGGGAAGCCACGGGGAGCGAGGAGGGTAACAGTGTTTTACTCAGGGCCCCTTAGTGTAGTACAAAATGGCAGATGGCGGCTATGGGCCTGGATCTTCGTCAGATAAAAGGGGTTTACGGTGGAGCAGTGCTGAAGTGCAAATGCCATGTTGGCCTCCTTGGCCATGCCCCAAGAGTTATACATTTTAAATGTGTTGTTGTGCATTGAAATTGTGCTTTTGCTTTGCAAATTTGTGACGGAGTCGCAACTCCGAAAAATATTTTTTTTAAAAGGATGTAATATGAATATTTTTTATTGTTTGATTATAGGGTGGCTCTTAGAAGAGCCTTTGTGTTTATTGTGTGTAGATGATTACTACACATAAAATAGGATTCAGTCATACAAGTTCTGAAGGCATATTCTGTTGCCTTCCTCAAAGAAATGTACTCCATCAGTTCTTTATATATGCTCCATTTCAAACCACAAATTGTTGTTGTAGATTGAGCTCATGTTGTGGTGTCCTTGAATTGCTAAAATAGTTTAATTAACATGTTTCCTGACTTTGTCTATTTGTGGACAGACTTTGTCTGATCATTTCCATTTCTGCCTTTGGCAAATGTTAGAGTATACCAAGGAAGTGAGAGTTAAAATTGCTATTAATTGGCTAAAGGTCTCCTTCATTGTGATTTCCAATCCTACCCCGGTAAGAGTGCATAGATCATTCCCACTACAGTGCACAATTAAGCAGACTCGCCAGGATATTGCAGCATGTGTTAGCAAATTTTGTAGCACAAATATGGAAATTTAGCAGCACAAATATGGGAATATTGCTGCATTTTTGCAGCACTTAATTTAGCAATTTTTTAAACACCAAATGCAGAGATGTTATTTTTATGAGGTATTTTATAACATTAAAGTTTACTCGAAAGTACTGTGTACATTGTTTATGCTGCCAGGTTTATCTACTGTATGTATCATGTAATACGTATGTTCACATTAATTTTAGTGTGAGCACTGTGCCATCGTTACTTATGGATTTGTATACATTGGAGAATACGATTGTAATTCTTTTCAATGGTAAGGCCTGTGTATTTTTTGTTTATTTACAATTTAGACAATTTGTTTTGGGTCAAGTGCTACATATATAACTTAAACCTGTTAATGAAAAATGCCCAAGGAACCTGTATGTTTGTCTCCTTAGGTATTCATCTTGGCCATGCATGTGCAGTTCTTTTGAGCAGTCTAAATCTAGCCCGATATCGTGCTGCTGATTATGATGTAAAAACAATAATGCCCAGATGGATTGTTCTGAGAGGGGCCATCATCTGGTTGACAAAATAATTTTTAATTGCTGTTGCTCCTTTCAGCATCTGCAGAACTGGTCTCACAGTCCTTGTACACAGCTGCAAGCTGGAATATGGTCAGTCATCTCAGGCCAAAACAGGTCAGTGCCAATCACTCCTGAAACTGATGCCTGTACTGCTTCTGGGCCTACATGTTCAAAGTAGAGGCAAAGCTCCTGATCAGGAACTTCGCTCAAACCAAGGATGGCTGAATAAGCACTCTTGTCCTTGGGTAGGATGCATACTCGTACAGGATTGAAAAGATGCACCTGTTTCAACAATCCAATGCCTGGTTGAGCCTCCCCCATGTACTTGCCCACTTTTCCAAGTGAATTTTCAAATGCTTCATTAAGCTGGTCTGTTATCTTTGCTTCTATGCCAGAATTAATTGAGCCACTGCAGTGGTCTCTAGAAATGGTTACAGTGAGTCCAGAGTGAGTACTCAATTATTTGTGAAGTTCATGTGGAGGTCCTCTAGATAATCATACACCTTCTTTGTCACTGGTGTCTGACTGTGGAATAAGTTCATAAGATTTAACATGTTTTGCCACATTGAATGTCTAATTGAACTGTCAGAATCCTTTGTAATTTTCAAGGGAATTTGAGGGAGACTTGCTGAATTGCATCTCTGACTCAGCAAACCCAGCATAGGCATCAAAGTGATTTCAGTGGTACTGAACAGCATCAAACTAAGAATTCCAGCAGGTACTGCAAGGGTCAGGTGCCATCAGTGGTTTCATCCCATGGTTCTCAGCTGGAAATATATCTGGTGTTATTTGATGAGTTTCAAAGGAAAAAAAAGGCATTGCAATTGTTGAATGGAAAGTTAAGAAAATGTAGGGGAAATGGTGAAAAATTGAAAACTTGATGCAACAGAGCCACAATGGAAAATGGCGCTCCCAAAATGGAGTTGAACAAACAGTGTTAAATCAGCATGGTTAGTTGCAAATGGAGCGTGAAATCTTTTGAAGCAAAGTTGCATACATGGAGAGTAAATAAATAGAGGAAGGCAGAAGTCCTTTTTAGTGAAATGGCACACTTATTGGTTCCTTTAGTCAAGTCTGAGTCATCTTTGTGGGGTTCTGGTGCAGTCACTGGACTGGCCTGAAAATATATTTGGTGTAACTTAATGCATTCCAAAGGGAAAAAAGGCATTTCAACTGTTAAACAGAAAGTGCAGAATATTTAGGGAAGCAGTGAATAATAATTGCCCTAAACTCTGAAGCATGTGCAAATCAGGGGGAAAAAGGAAAACTTGTTGAAACAAAATCAGAAAGGAAAATGGCAGCCCTCAAAAGGAGTTGAACACACACAGTGTCAGCATGGTCAGTTGCAAAGAAAGGAAAACATGAAACCTTTTGAAGCAAAGTTGCATACCTTTGCCGTGCAATAGCACACTTGTTTGGTCACTCCAGGCAAGTTTGAGTAGTCTGTAGAGGACGGTGGTGAAAGAGGTGGATTGGGCCAATATAAAAAACATAAGGCACACATTATTTAAAAAAAAAAAAACACAAGCCTGCTCTAAAGTACCTGGAATTAAATGGAAAAATGTTAAATTTTTTCAGATGAGGTTGCATGGATGGCGCAGAAGGGACTAAAAAAGGGAACAATGAGCCACCTACAAAGAATGAGAAAACAAAAAACATCCATAACAAGTTTGTACAAGCGTACTTGGAATATAGGAGAACATAAGCCTGGATTTTGCTCTCAGGGGGGAAAAAGAATAAGAGCAGGTAACAGTGCTTGAAGGGTGTGTACGGAAAATCCAATAGTTGCTCCAAACCACCCCAACAAACCCCCAAATTAAACACTCAAGACGCAATGCAACGCCTGTGGCTCCAAGGAATAAAAGACATGAAAGCAAAAGGAAAAGAAATGCAGTTCAAAAAGGAATGCAGTGGATGCATCCCAACTCAAGATACAAAAACAACTGTACTAATTTGTAAAGCATAAATAAATACATTAAAAAACACACAAGAATAAACAGAATTCCACTGCAAAAACATGAGTTGACGTTGGGCTACTCCTGTGAAAAGACATGATGCAAACTGTGTAAGGCCACCCATTGCAAGTAGGTCTTCACAAATATGGAAGGAGACCTCAAGGTTCTGTGCTTTAGCATATCCATTATTTATCTCTCCAGGGGTGTTCAGAACCCAAAACCTACCTGCGCTGTGCAGCAGCAAGCATATATTGTAGTTGTCAGACTGCCCAATGGTTCTTGTACCAGCAAGTTCTTTCCTGAAACTCTACAAAGGGACACAAAAGAGTTAGAGCAGACTAGGCTAGCCCTTTTCCATGTCACCCTACCCCACAACACTGCCACTTATCCCACCACCCTGAAAACCACAGCCTACCCCAGATGTCCCCTAAAAAAATAGTGCCCCCTCCGGGAATGCCAAAACAAACATTAAAAAAAAATAATGTGTCTTCCATTGACTTCTATTGTGCGTAATTGCACACAGCAGAGATTTATTTTGCGAACTATGAAAACTCATAATTTAAAAAGTACTTACTTTAGAACAAAGTTCTTCCTCTGTAAAATTATATAAAAATCAATGGTATTTGTAAAAATTGGTCTTGGACTTATTCTTCAGTGTATATGTGTCATTTATTTCCTCTGTGTGTATAAGAAATACTTAGCACTACCCTCTGCTAAGCCTAACTACTTGCTCACACTACCACAAAAAGAGCATTAGTAATATCTACTTTTGCTTTTGTATACCAGTAAGGGATTCACTGGACTCTCTGCACAGTGCACTTCATTTTAGTGCAAGATATAGAGAGCCAGCCTCCTACATCAAGACATATACTTTCAAGTGTTATTGAATAGCTGCAGTTACAGACCACTATACCCAGTTATACTTCTAGCCTGACAGTCACATTGCAACTCACATCCCAATACTCATTAACACAGTCACTAAGCAATGCATGCTGTCCCATATCGCACATAGTCATACAGCAACATACTTCCTTAAACATTCAACGACACACCAAATTGGGACTGAGACACTCATTCAGAATCTGCTAACTCACTAACATGTGACCTCTATAGACAACTGCCCCTTCAAACATGTCTCAAGCCATTTTCTGCAGAACCTGTTTGTACAAGTTTACAGATATGCCAAATTAACTTTGAAGAGTGTATTGTTTCCAATCCTTAAACTCCACTTGTATTACATATAAATCATTCCAAAGATGGGCAGTAGGTAGGCCAGAGGCAGTGAGCTATGTGCTCAGAATTTAAGACATATATACTTTCAAGTTTTACTGAATGATACCTGCAGTTACAGACCCCTATGCCCAGTTATACATCCAGCCTGACAGTCACATTGTAACTCACATACCTATCTGCAAATGATAGAACCACTAATATACCAAGTCACACACTCACAATAGCATCTAAGCATTCACTCAGATATAGAGATACATTGTATGTCGCTAAGCCTACTGGAGACAGCTCTACACATACAGTTGCAAACCCCAATGCTTACTAACACAGCAATTAAACTGAGAGAAGAAACAAAAAAAGTATACCATGCTCTCACTACACACAAATAAAAGGAGCAAAATATTGAGAATGGGGTGAAAGAGAAAAGAGCTACTTGTAAGAAAACTAAAAAGTTTCTTTAAAAAAGTGAAGGGAAGGTTGCAAATTGAGCAAAAACAAGTAAATGAGATGCAGGATTTTAGTTTACCTAACAATTGACAAAAAAAGTAACATTAAAATAAAAAAAATCATCTGCAAATGGAAAATACTACAGCAAGAAGACAGGGGCATTTTAAGAAAATAAGAGTAAAAACGTTTCACAGTGGTAAATTCAGAATCATCTACAATCAATGAAACAGTATAAAAGAAGAGAGGCTCTCAAATAAAAGGAGAGTGTTGAAGCTGTAGTTGATAATGCATTTTCCCTGAAAATAAAGTTATTCCTTTTGATTTTGAGCAGAATAAGAACACTAGATAAAGCAGTGTTGGCTTTGAGGAGGAAAAACCAGAAAAAAGATTTGACAATTAAACAAACTTTTGTAAAGTATTCATTGGCCAATTGAAGCATACTTCCAGTACTGACTGAGCCTTTCTTTAATGAAGGAAGCTACTTTCAAGAGAACACATTAGTGCATGAAGATGAAACTACTGCGCAATGTTATGAGGTAAAGGATGGTACTCCTATTGCAAAAGAGGAGATTGCTCATAGATATATTGAGGTAGTGATGACTGAAGAAGTACAGGGAATGCGTAGACAGGCCCCTGTATACAAAAGGAACTGTAGTAGTAGTATTTGAAGTGTTCAGCAACAATCTATTGATACATTGAGGTTTCCAACAAATATTTCCATGCAAAAGTGTGAAGCAGAAGATAGGCATTTGGCAAGGATTAGATCCACGTAAAGTAAGGGAAAATACAAATGTACAGCAACATTCACTAACATGTCTATCAAAGAAAGTCTGCTTAAGCATTTTCATCACTTTGAAACGTTAGCTGTTCATCACCTTGAAATACGAAGGTTTGTTTGGAGGCTTTACTATTTGAAAACTCCTGCACTATGATTAGGAGAATTGAATAGAGCTCTTCTGCAAGGTACAGTAGCAGAGGTAGAAAAGGCTTGTGATGATATCCATTTTGTTTCTTTGTTCCTGAAGAGGAGTGTAGGGAAAATGATGACTTGGTATCTGCGGTATAGCAGAACAGGAGACAGGTATTACTCTTGATAACTTTTAAAAAGAGATTAGGAAGTTTAACACAGTTTATTCAGAGAAACCGATCTGTGTTTATATATGTTGTTAATGCACTCACTACAAAAGTAAAACTCGCTATGTTACTGTGTCTACAAAAACTAAAGAAGAGAACAGAGATAAGTGCCAAGAATTTGCAGTTTATTTATTTGCAGAGGAATGCTTTGATTTTTCCAGATGACAAATTATGTGTAAGTACTGTAAAGATAAGTTGGAGGATAATAAAATGCTATCTAGAGCAGTCCACAACAAGTTAGAATTAGTTCCAATCCCACAAGAACTTCAACATTTTAATTTGTATGAATCAATTCCAATAGAGTGTATACATCCTTTCCAAGCTGTAGTTCAATACAGGGAAGATACCTCAAACTTAGCTCCAGAAAGGTCATAAAGGTAGAGTTGTGTACTTGCCATTAGATTACAAGCAGAATATTGAAACTGTATGGGTCCGAACACATTTGGAAGAAGCATTTCTTATTCTAGTCAACAGTGTCCCTACCAAGATCAAATAAATATGGCAAGAGCTAGTAGACATTAGTAAAGTAAAAAAGGCAACAATATATCTCGTACAAAATTATATTTATTATAAAGATTCAGATTTTCTTCAAAATGTAGCACATATGAAGGATGACACATCTACATCAAGAGGTCAGATTGAAAAGGTGGATCAATCAAGATCAGAAAAAATTTATGAACACTTCAGTATTCATAGTCAGCATTCTAAAGATATTATTGGTGATGCTATTACTATTTTTTAAATGAAAAGAAGGAGTTTCCTTGAGTGTGTGGGAGAAAAGTTCAGAAGCTTGCTGTTTTTCGCATCTATTTCCTACCGGAGTTGGTTGTAGATATGATGACCGGCCTGTACAAATACCAGCAGCTGAGTAGAGATCAAAATCCCGGTATTTTATAAAGCGCAAACTAATCTCCTGTAAGGGTCTCAAGGCGCTGGGGGCCGTCGTGAAGATTAAGCGAGCTATTGCCCAGAGTCACATGGTGCTGGGCTAACCTGCCACCGGGGATCAAACCGTGAGCGAGTGTTCCGGAGTCAGCAGCCCTCGCCGCTGCGCCACAACTCGACAATATTTAGAAGATCTTAGATTTTGCCAGTGCATTCCCTATATAATTCATCTACTACTTAAGAGCAACTTGTCAGGCCTATCTTATGCAGTAAATTGCATTCTCAAAACAGGGGTAAATTTGCAAAATCTTTCAGCAGAAGAATTTGTTGAGAAAGTTCAAGGAAAAAATAATAGCCTGGAATACAATTTGATTATTCTAATCGTCTGTCAACGTGGTATACATGAGTATTAGTATCATCATCATGGTGAGGAGAAATGTATGTTGAAAAACCTAAGAGCACCTACATGGTTTCTAACCCTCAGTTGTACTGAGTATGTATGGGATGACCTGTTTGAAATCCTACGAGAAGCAAATTCAAACATAAAAGATATAAATCTGAAGACAGGAGAAGTTTGCTCATTGGACCCTGCAAATGTTTGCAGATCATTCAACCACATATTTCAAAGCATGATGCCTTTCATCTGCAACAAAAGTAATCCCCCAGTTGGTGAAGTAGTTGATTTCATTTGGTGCAAAGAGTACCAAGCTAGATGCGCTCCACATATTCACATGCTGTTATGGGTAAAAGATGCCCCAAAATTAGGAACAAGCACTGATGACTTTACCTTGTCTTTCATACAACAGTATGTAACATGCGCCATCCCAAAAGATGGTGCTGAAAAACACTTGAGACAAGTTCTACGGTTTCAAACTCATAAATGTGGGAAGCATTGAGTTGGCATTTTGGAATCCATTGACCTGTCATCTCAGAAGGTAGAGTCAATAGCTTTTTGTCTGCAGTCAGACATACACTGACAAGGAAGACAACAAAAAATTCATATGACCTGAGAACAGAGGATTCCAAGTATATCAATGACTACAACCCTGTGATTCTGAAGATGTGGAATGCAAATATGGATCTGCAATTAGTGGCAGACAACTCCATCACTGATGCCCGCTACTTGACTCATATATAGAAAATTCAGAAAAGACAGAGATGAAAGAGATGTGGGAAGAGATTTCAGCAGAGACGGATAGAGCGGGCCCCCTTCCCTGAGCTGTCGCCAGGTAGAGGTGAGGGTTAATATCCAAAAATGTGGATATGTCCAGTAATTCCGAAGAAAACATAGGATTACTGGTTTAGTATTTCGTTCTTACACATTTCTTTCTTACACATTTTTTCACTTTTAGCAGCAGCTTTGTAGTTCCTTTTTGGTCCTGATGAAAGCCTAGATACTTATCTAGATCACTGAGGCTGAAACATGTCGACCTTGTGTCAAAACCCAGCAGTTTAATTCCATACTGCTGTTAGCACTGCTTTGTAACCCTACCAGTGCGAGCAAGTGAATAAAGTTTGTCTGTTTTGCTTCCGCTAGGTAGTTTTAATTCACCTTTTTTCCTGTTTTTGCGCTGCATTTTCATTCAACCTGATCCACCATGGGATTTTAGCATCCCCGTTAGTGTAGCATTTTCTACATAAAAACATCCCTGAGCTCCTTTCTCACATTGAGGGAGTTGTAGCCCTCAGTAGAACCAGGTTTTCCACTGGGAGGAGAAACCCATATGATGAAGCATGTCACCTATGGTGAGTGAGGGTATTCGTCCTTAAAGGGATCTCTCCCCGTGGGAGATTAGTTGTCAGAATTCATACCGTTATAAGTATTTGTCACACATCACTTTCACAGTCCCGAGGATTTGTTGTGTTATTAGTGTATATAAATAGGGGATATTTTCCTTGCAGGTCTCTAAACTTTTTCCCTTGGACCCTCCTTTCCCGTCCTTGTTGTTACTTGAATGTGGGTACCTGACCTCGACTGTGGCAGCACAGTGGTGGAAGAAAAAGCATTTGACATCAATGATCGTTTGGCTGTTTTACAAGAACTCAATGAATTTCGGGCATTACAAAGCAACGTCCAAGTAAAACGTACCGCCACTGGAGAAGTGAAAGCTGTTCCGGCAAGACCTACCTGGGTCCCGAAGATTGCGGACCTGGTCAGGGAAAAGATAGTGGACAAAATGAATTTGGGTCATCTTACAGAGTGCCTGTACCTGTCCTGGCTGTCGAAGGGACAAGAACTGTACCTCTTCCGCCCCTTGCCAGCAAGAAAGAAAAGAGATTTGTCTCCATTGATCTGATCAAACCACACTGTGGCCAATACTGAATAGCAGGCCGCATAGGCTCCTGGTAGCCGCCAATCTCCTTTCGCTACCAAACAGAAAGTTCAGACAGAAATATTAATAACATTTGAAGATTCTGCTCTATGAAGAGAAGGAGTTAACAATAATGGAATGGAACTCTTACCTGTTGAAATTGAACAGCAACAAAATACAAATGAAACACAGATCTCAATGCGGCCTAATACAGACATCTATTTGAATATGTCTCGAAATGAGTCATCTGCCAGTTCTACAAAACCTGCTGAGCTACTAAAAATAGATCAAACTGCGTCCGGCTACTTCATCGATTTTGATACCTTCTTTCTGGATCCAAGGGAACCCACTATTGAATGGACATTATTTCCCAGAACGCTCCGCAGTACAATATGTGAACTTGGTCCTGAAATTACATACATAATCTCATTTTTAACAAAGAGACCTGTCCTTAGTGAACATTACAGCAGTTCCAGTTCCTGAAGGAATAGTATGGGATAGGGTTGCATATGATGTATATGGTCCAACTGAACTTCTAAAAATACCACACTTATTTCTTTGAATGATATCATCACCTCCAGAACTTTCTCTGTTGATTTGGACTTTGAAACTGTAAATAATTTGCTGTCTGATCTAGAACAATCTGCTGCATTTTCCAGTAATGAATTGTATGATGATACATCTGATTTTGACACCCGTGTATTGCTACCAACACTACAGTCATCACTTTCTGCACACAGCAAGTATTCCATGTGATGTTTTCACTTATCATCAATGGAAACATTGCCCAACACCACCGAAAGATAGTTTGCAAATGTTTGCACAGAAGTTTGCTTATTTTCCTGAGTTTAACACTTTAGACCCGACATATTATTATAAGGTTGCACCTACACCTGCAAAGAAAAATATGCTCACCAACACGAAACAGATATACTCTGCTTCCTTTATTTCCCAGCTGTCTTTACAGGGTTTCGACTTGTGGAGGGACACCATAGACACAAAGTATGTCTGCGGAACCAAAGATTGGCAAGTTCAGGGCACTGAGGCATTATTTAGTGCATGCCTCATTCCTCAGCAAATTATCTTCCTGAACGACACTGTGCAACAGACTTCCTGTCTTGGGGTAGCCAAGACTAAGGACTTGAACACAGCTCAAATTCCCTCACCAACACACGGGTGGCAATATTACACACATTGTGAGAATACACTGAATGATATTCTGCATGATGGCTCGTACAATTCTTCAGACCCCAATAGGAAGGGATGGTTGGTTTGGCCTATCAACACAAATAGGTGTCAGTCAAGATTCAGGGGTACCACCGAAGGGTTTATTATCCATAGGCCTGACCAACGCTACGAACAACAAGAACATTTGCGGTGATGACGTCTTACAGTGTTGGGAAGTTATGCCTAGAGTGGCTAAAAACCTCAACACTGTCCCAGGTGAAACAACACTTGTTCTTTCTCTCAGAAGACATGGATCTTAGGGATTTTTTATTAGGTCACCAGAAACCACGTCAAATACGCTCATTATATGCTATTTACAATGAAGTATGGAAAATCTTGCCACAAGAGGCTGCTGAGAGATTGGGTGATATTGACAGAATCCTGTCCTAGAAAAGGCTTCGGCTGTGGTCGACAACGGCTTGACCACGCTGACTTCCAGGATTTATTCACTAGGCAACATTGTGTCTTCTGCTATAGATATAATAGAACAGGATTTGCCTATTCTTCAACATGGGCAATCACAACAGCCTATTATTGAGCTGGGCGCTGCACTCATTGCTCTATGGTCACGTGCCCTGGTGGTACATCAATAGTACTTCTCTGTTTTTTGCTTAAATCTAACAGAAAGACAGACAACAATGGCACAAAGAGATGCAAAATATACAATGCTGCACATTGACAAATTGGACCAATTACCTTTTACCATGGCTGAGTCACTAATTTTTCAGGATATTATGCTCCACAGAGCATGTAATGCTTTGGTTGCCAACCTAGTGTGCCACTCGAAAGGATCGTCAGCCACCGTGATTCATCCGGTACTCAAACTGCTCTCGAATGGGAGTTGTTTGATGTTGAATGATCAAGGTTGTTGTGGGATGCTGCAGGCATTGCATATCTGGTCACAGTAAGTTCCAGGGTTACTTGTTGTATTCAAGTATTGTTTCCACCGACCCACACAGTCATGGAGGCGCCACTATGGCCTTCGTTGAATGTTTCCCTTATACGGTTTGATTCTCTGAGCAGACTGAAAGACATGCTTTTACAGAAGGATGTGGCCTTAGCCTCAGCCTGAGAGACTTTTGATCTCCAGGTTGCAAGGTCTTCAGCTGAGATACAGGACACTAGTCCAAACTAACTTTCCACTCCATTTCGGGGAAATGGTACATCGTATCTTTAACATGTCTGATACGAGTGAGATAGTACACCTATTTAAGAGCACAGGTTATGGACTATTGAGCACCTTTCAGATGATCTTAGGAGTTATTCCATCCTTTATACACTCAGTATTAGGAAGCCTTTTTGGAGGGCTTCCGCTGGTCCTACTACTTGTAGTGGGTATCATGGTTTTCATTTTCCTGCTACGCAATGGATGTCCCAGCCTCCAAAGAGATGGAAAAAGCACTCTTGGTGCGATGTTGCCGTGAATGCATGGTACTCCATCTGGGCACACTTGGGCTTCAGGAGATAAGGGAGCATTGGTTCCTATCGTTTAGATCAGTCTGGGTTGACTGCGCCTTGCCTGTGCTCTGCTGCCTATTCTGTGGATATGAATGCATGTTGGACATATGTCTAACACTTCCATCGGTTGCGCCTCCGGACTTAGATGTACTACTGGACCCCTTAAAGGACCACGTATTACAGTGTCACACCGTATTCCCATGTTGATTTCTGTATTCTTAGAGCCTTCACGGGATGCTTCAGCTCCTGTAGGAATGGACACCGGCTCTGCAACAGGCTCACAGGTGTTGAGTGCTTCCTCAGCGGCTGCTGTGGGAACTGGAGAGAATCACCTTTGCTCCATTGACCTGATCCAAGAGGTGTTACAGGGGCCGTCATCTGTGAAGGCAAGCAACAGTGTTGTTGCGTGTCCCAAACAGAACACATAAACATTTGGCTCTCCGTGTGATGGGAACAATTCAGCCTTTTTCGAAAACAACCCAAATTGTAATTCGATAACATCATTTTTTGTTTTATTTTTTCTCTTTTTATCTCACTGGGCACCATGGCTTTCGATATTCTCAGTTGGTCTAAACAGTGTATTGACTTTCAAGAGAACTTATAGAGCTTTTTACATAGTTTTACATATACCATACATTTAAGATTTTTTTTACATTTGTTTTTTAACAATGTTGTTATGCTTTTTAGGCAGGCATATCTTATCATTAGTTTATCTAACGTCGTTCGGATGAGGAGTGGGTGTTATGAGCCCATATGTACCCCAATATAGACCTAGGTAGCTGCATGTCCTTTTACCTACATTTGTCCTACCTCTCTCTACATAATGGCTCTGGCGCTGACTTTTTATCTAGTTAGGTGCCGAATTAATGTTGTGTGGTTTTCTTTGAAAACTAGCCTCATTTATTATGCATGAGGATTTTTAGTATCACATCAGGATTACCATCTTCTGTATAATAACTCTGTACAAAAGTCACCTCTATCGTCATCCTTGGATGAAAGGCCCACAGTACCATGACACATCTAGGTAGAACCCATGAGGGTACCTTTCGGGTATATAAGTACAAAATCTTCGCTGGGCAAAGCAGAGGAGAAGCTTCCATGCTGACATGAGATGCTGAAGTCCCTGCACGCAGACACCTCGGCATGCAGTGGTCTGACATCCCTTGCGGGGTGTCCAAATCAAGACCAACACAGGGTCCTTCATTCTCTCCCATCAGGTAATGGGGTTGGCTCTTTCCTAAGGGGAATCTTGGCTTTCCACCTACATACATGCTAGGTACACTTAGCTTGGGTTAGCATCTTAGGAGTAAGCATGATTACTGCCATGTACATATAGGCCTGCATATATTCACTGCTTTAGCACCATGGTAGAATTCTACCTTTTATTTTCTCTGTTGGTGTAATCGTATATATCTGTTTCTGTCTAATGGTTGTTGCAGCACAAGTATTATATACAAGAATAAACCTGGTTCAATAAATACTTAAAACGTCCCCATCGTTTATGCTGTGTGTTTCTCTGAGACCGAGTGAGCACGAGTGACTGAGCAAAAAGTAGTAAACTGTTTCAACGATCCCTGAGGGGTCAGGGTGGTCATGTTCGATAGTTGCCAGAAACTATTCGCTCCTTGGTAAGGTTGGGGGAGACTTATAGTGGCACTGTGAGCTAGCTGGTCTACCGGCTAACATATCCTTTGGGCATGTCTGGAATCAGTCTGGACACCAATCCATTAGTTTATGTTGTTTAAAATGCAGAGATCCTATATATATTTACAGGAGCTACATGACACTGTTGGGGAGGACACTATTGAGCCATGACAAGCTCATGATGGATCATCATATTTCTCTCTCCTGCAACAATCACACTATAGCAGAGGACACAGTATGATGCAGTACTTCCATATTGCTCTATAGTTGCATAATTCTACCACAAGAGATGTATTGGCACTGCAGTACCAGGGGCAGGTACTGATGGAGTGACAGATGCACTGGCAGGTGGTGTCAGAGGTGCTGATGAGGAAGAAGAAGTAGAAGGTGCTACTGGAATGACAGATGTAGCAGGTGGTGTTGGAGGTGCACACGAAGCAGAGGAATTTGAAGGTGGTCCAGTAGCCGAAAAAGTGGCTGCTGCCGATCTTCCTGCTTCTGCCTCTTGTATCCTTATTTTTGCATGTGTCAACCTGATGGAATAAATTGCCTGCATGGGGTTTCTCATTTCCATGGAACCAAATGAATACTCATTTATGGTCCCACGGAATATAACTTTGTTGCATAGGTTGCAGGCTACCAGGTTTGTGTTCACCTTATTTCCTCTGGGTCGCTATGAGAAAATATTCCACACAATTGATTCCTTTAGTTTCTTCCTCCGCTCCATCTCTTGGTTCTCCTCTTGCAACAGCACAGGATCATCTTCTTCAGGCATTGCAGGGCTTCAAAAGTTGGAAGGTGGTTTTTGAATAAAAGATAATAATTCTTCCAAACAGTACAACCTACCCTTGGAAGAAATATAAATTGAATAGAGATAAGGGGTATACACTTCCTGTTTCGTACAGACAGAGAATTCTAAGCCAATGAAAAGTTGTATTATCTCGAAACTGCCTGCAATACCCGGATAATTCACAAACACAACCTAGAGTTAGAATACTGCCACATATACCGTTAAAAACATAACTAGCCATGAGAGACTGAGTCCATATTTTAAATAAAGAAAAGAAAATTTCTTTAGTGCAAATATCATTTAAAAAATGTATTGAGGTACCATAGTACTTTTGAGGTCGCATGAGCAAAGCAATCATGCAGACGATGCTGATGCTCATAATGACTTTTAACCTTCCTCAAAAGTCCTGCAGTATCTCCAAAAAATTAAAAGAATTAACATCACAATAGACAACATTTTATGATTAGAAACATTTTTTAATACACAACCAGTAAAAAGAAGCCAAAGGTTTAAGATTAATTAATTAGTTATAGTTAGGAAAGCTGAATGTATTATTTCTATACAAAACCAACTTAAACTACACAAACTTTAGAAATTGAAAAGTTATAGTTATATCTTAAAGTTCTAATTTGAGCCCAGAGCAAAATGTACTATAGCCCGTGCACCTCCATATGCCTTCCCCATGCATTGCTTATACCCTTTCATATTACATCACTTATAACATGTTAAATCATAATATTCATAACAACACTCATGACATCTCAAAATACATCATTTATGAGAACACTGTGAATACCAAATAATAGCTAATGTAATGTGGCTAGCAAGTTGACAACACTGTGTACAGAGGTGTGCGAGATACAGTACATTGTACTTGAGTGCAAATTATAACTTTAAGTTATAACTATAACTTTTTTATTTTTAAGGTTTGTGTAGTATGTTTATTTTGTACAGAAATAATACATTTAGTTTTCCTAGCTATAATTAATCTAAAACCTTTGTTTTTTCTTTGAATTATAAATATAGTTACTTGAGATAACTATAACCCGTGACTTTCAGTGGTTTTTAGGTTTAAAATGCTCCATTTCACTTAAATATAATGTAACTTTAACCTTTGTTTATTTCAGTAATTTCGAAAAAAAAATTGAATACCTAACTATATCTGTCACATTAACATTTGTTTTTTTCTATGTGACAATGTCCCTTACAACATAACATTTTAAACTCACTGCAATTCACTAGATATAGTTAACTGAATTAACTATAACTCCCGCCATGAACAAACTATCCCTTGAGGCCTTGTCAGCACTGCTTAAATTCTCCCATATTATATCACTCATGCTGTGTTCAATGACAGCATTGATAGCATCACTGATGACATCTCTAATGACATCATGTATGACAAAACTGTGCATAGCGGATGCACGAGTAGTAGTTACTTCACGGAACGAGTATAGTTACTGCTGTTAACGATAACAGGTGAATTCTTTGGGTTTTTTTCAGGTTAAGCTGTTAGGTTGCAAATTACATTTTCACCATGTACAATGTTGTAATCAATGATGTCATTTCAGATGTTGCAATGATGTTATCAATGATGTAACTGAACATATCACTAGTAATCTAATATGTGAGGTAATTAGCAGTACATGCCGATGGTGCAAGTTATAGTTACTTTACTGCATGAGTTATAGTTCCTTGAGATAACTGTAACTGATACATTTCAATCACATTGTTATTTTAAAATCGCATGCATTTTTTATCTATTTATAATTGTATGCCCCGGCCCCACCTGGGGCACCCATAGTTTTTTTTTCTTTTCTTTTTTAATGGCAGCATGAGGATCCCACGCTGCTGATGCTTTTTTTAATTTTGTTATTTTTTAATTTCAAGTGGGTGCCCTGGTCCCATCTGGGACATCAACAACATGCACCATCCTTGGAATAGCAGAAGGCAGCATATGGCTTCCACTGCCATGCACCCATCTGCCTTACTGGTGGGAGCCAGCTCTACCCCTTTGCTACCACACAGCCAGAGCCGCTTATGTTTCTGCTCCTGCTAGGAGGTATGTTGCTTGCGCAGGATTGAGTGAGTAGGAAAAAAATATATATATTCTCTGCCTGCACTCTCCAAGGCAGGGAACAAGGCAGTTTACTGGTAAAGGGGTCCCCGGGACACTGGCTCCCTTAAATCACTGAGGGTTGGGGGTTCACGGGGACATCATTTGGCTTAGGAAGAGGGGCCTCAAGCCACATACAACACATCAGGCCAATGGGAATGGGGATCCCAGGGACAGGAAATGGCTCAGGGAGGGGACCTCAGGTCCCCTCCCCATTATTAAATACTTAATTTTCCTTAGGTCCCAGGAGATAGGGTGCATGGGGCCATTTACTGGCTCACGTCCCCTCTTCTTTAATAACATGTGCAGCAACCACTTGGGCCCTGGCCAACCATGGGGGGGGTGTTGAAATAGAAAAGGACGGAAGCCAGCACTTTTATTTTAATTGTGCCACTATATCATGTTACTACTGCATTACTGTGGTACCGATGATAACAAAATCTGTGTTTGTCTTGGGGGGGCTTCTGTACACCTCCACCAGGCACAGGGAGTCAGAATGCCCCTAAGCTTGCCTACCTATTCGTGGTTTTTTTAAGGACTCTGGGACTGCACACCAATTTCTAAAACAGCTTTTAAACATTTTTGTTCGGGCGTGGCCAAGATGGCGGTGGCGTAGCAGCATGACTTCGGAGCTCTGCCGGGCAATGCCCTTATAGGCATGAATCTGGCTCCCCCAGTGTAGTGACTGCCCTGTCGAACCCTGCGAGGTGGGCAGACCGGTGGGCTGAATTGCTGGGAGTTTGACTACCCTGTTGAAGGGTTGCTGTAGAGCTCATCACGGCCCTGAGCCAAGAAGCGCAGGAAGGCAGAGGGAGACCCTGCCTGTAGCAGAAGACAGCGCCCAGGAGCATTGAGCAGACTCCCAACATGGTTCCAAATGGAGAGCGGCCCCCTTGGAGTGTAGGAGGGGCAGGAGAGGGGAAGGGCTGCCCTGCTGGGTCATGCAGGGCCCCTGGAACACGGCTGCCGAGCCCGGGCCGGGAAGCCATACGGAGGCTGCATTGGGACCCCAGGGGGGAGAAGGCCTGCTTCAGTGGGATGTTGAAAGAAAAGGAGATTCCCAGCTAGCTGCAGTTGCGTCTGTGGGCCAGGGGGCCACCCAGGAGTCTTGTCTGGCCTCCTGAGTAAGTGTACGGCCCCAACATCAAACGTTGCTCCTCTGGGGCCTCCAGAGTGAAGAAGGGGCTGGAGAGTGGAATAGCTGCTCTTGCTGGGACTTGTGGGACCCCTGGTGCGTGGCTGCCAATACCGCGCCCTGGAACAGTGCAGAGACCTCATCAGGACCCCAAAAGTGAGGCAGCCTACTCTGGGGGGAAGCCGGTGGCAAAAAAGATACCCGGTGAGCAGACACATCGGCGGTGGACCGAGGAGATAGCCCAAGAGACGTGCCCTGCCATCCATACAGTTGGGTGGCCCTGAAAGTGTTTTACGCCTCCCTGGGGCTCCCGGAGCCACACAGCAGTGAGACAACAGAACTGTTGGTAGCAGCTTAGACCCGCCTGTGCCCAGCTGCGAGATATAGCCTGGGGACTACCCAGAGGGGCAGAAGTGACAAACCAGAGCAGAGGAGGAGAGGCGTGCGTGGGAGAGCGGCAGCTCAGATGGCTGTGGTGAGCTGTGGAAGCCATCCGGGGGGACGACATCAATGGGAATAGCACACGCCATCCTGGGTAGGTGAAGGGAGCACACCAATCGTGGCCGTGCTCTTCATGTCTAGAGAACCCCCAGCGTGCTTTAAGCACGCTGGGGGTGATATAGTGGGCCTAGGTAGAGGCCCCAAACAAGTGGACCGAGTGCCTCCCCCCGGCCCTGGCAACAAGTGAGGACTTTAGATACCATCCACCCTTGCACCCTTCATAGAGAGCTAACAGGATGGGTACTTGCAGTTCCCCCCCTTGACTTTCAGGCATCACTGCGCAATGGCCTCAGGTTAGGGCGAAGAAGGATGCGTCTATTAAGAATCTCCTGGTAAAGCCCAGCACAAAGAAAAACAAAGTGCGCACTGACTCCCCACCCAGAGTTGCTAGTGATGTACCCCCAACTTCGGATTCAACTAATACCACGGAACTGGTTACCCGCCAGTTCTTAGAACAACTGTTCGGCACCCTGCGAGCTGATTTTGCGGCCCTGTGTCAGGAAGTTTCAACAGACATCAAAACTGATCTATCAGAGTTGGGAGACAGGGTGGATGCCCTCGAAAGAACGGGGGACAGCAGGGAAGAAGAACTCCAAGACGACGCACAGGAACTACTGGAGCTGAGGGACAGGTAAGTGGAGTTGTTTTATCATCTGGAGGATTTGGAAAACAGATCCAGACATTCCAACATTCTAATTAAAGGGGTTCCACTTCAGACAGATGCTGGGAAGCTAGAGGACTTGATGGTACGGCTATTTGAACTGGTGGCCCTGGAGCTCAGACATAAAGACATCCCTCTAGACTGCACACACAGGGTGGAACACCAAGCTGCCGGGTTGGGAGGGCCACAGGACATTCTCACCTGTCTCCACTCCTACACACAAAAAGAGAAAATCAAAGCGGCGACACGAGACATGTCTGTCATATCCTTTGAAGGGGTGCAGGTTTTTCTTTAGGACCTCTCCCCCCTTACCCAGCAAAGATGCAGGGCATTGTAGTCAGTCACTATCTTCCTGAGGGAAAAGGGAGTTCACTATAAATCGGGTCACCCTTTCAGAATGTCCTTCATATCGAATCAAGAAACGCATGTGGTCCACACGCTGGAGGAGGCAAAGTCAGTCTTGGGTCCCGACTTAGCTTCAGATGGCGAGTCTGATGGCACACAAAGGAGGGAGCCAGCCCGGGCTGGGGACAGATTGCTGCTTCAGTGGAGAACAGGGAAGGATCTCATGACAAAACCAATGGAGTCAAAAAGCACCAAAGAAGCGGAAGCACTTCTGTGGCAGCTCCATCAAAGGGAGGGGGAGCGGGAGCTTGGAGAATCGCAAGCCCCAGACAGAGCTGACTCAGTAACTTTTGCATTGCACTGCCGGGATGGGTGGGTGAAGGTTCCATGTACACTGGCCTTGCCTAGCGGGTCTCTACCCCTACCTTGAGTCCGAAACATGGAGAGGGATGGAAGCTTGGCAGACTGACCCGTCTTAATTGGTGACATTCTTTTCCTGTTATGGGATTTCTGCTATAAACATGGTCTATTTGTTACTGTCTCCTTGATTGCATTTCCTATTTCCTTTCTGCCCAACCTACTGGGAGCATTGTTGATGTATGCCAGGGGCCTGCGATGCGAGACTGCCATATAGGCATCCCACTGTTTGCAATGAGGGACGTAGTACTCTACCTCACGAGAGTGATCTCACCCTCCCAGACCTGCTCTCTTTTTTGATTGATGTACATTTCGTAGGGAGGGGAGTGTTTGTTGAAGGGATTGGAGCTGGGCGCGTCCCCCTTTCAAAGGTGTCTGTGGGTGTCCTTTACCCTTCTCTCAATCGCACTCACTGGGAAATGTATTGTACACTGGGCCCCGGTAGGCCTGTTTCTCTCGGCTTGCTCAACATCCACTTTTCTTTTTGACACTTCTCCAGCACCACACTCAGGAATTCTGCCCTGGAGACGCTTAATGCCCCACTCACAGATTAGCTACAACCACGATAGACACAGATGAACACCTTCTTAGGATACCGAGCCTCAATGTTAGAGGCCTCAACACACCAGCAAAGTGGCTAGCACTGCTTACAATCCTCAAGGAAACAAAATGTGAAATATGCTTTCTGCACATAACACACCTAATACCCTCAGACTGGAGGCGCCTTAAATAATGGTGGTTTGACCGTCGATTGTTTTCATCCACCTCGGGGAAACGGGAAGGGGTGGCCATTTTATTTGCAACACACTTTTCAGGGAGGGTTCTCTCGACTCAAGCTGAGATCTCAGGTCATCTCCTATCTTTGCGGGTGGAGGTTGGAGACCACACTTACTTTATGGCTTCCATGTAGACACCCAACGACTCACAGGAAGCCTTCCTTAGGAAGGCTCTGGGTGAGGTTGTGGCCTTCCCAGATGGGGATTTATTAATAGGCAGGGACTACAATATAGTATATGACCCTCAGATGGATAGATCGGCATCAAGAGTGGGAAGGACGGGGGTGTTCTCGAAGGCCATGCATAACTGGTTGAAGGAAGTTGTGCTAGTAGACATATGGTGTATATGCAATCCTTCTTCCAGAGAGTACACTTTTTTCTCAGCAGTACACCAGACTTACATGCACTTGGACCTCTTTTTGAATTCCCCTCGTATGTCCCAGGCCATTGTAGCTGCAGAAATAGGGGTAGCGGTATTATCAGACAGTTCCACTCTTATGCTCTCACTGAGATTACCAAGGGTCTGGGCACCTCAAAGGGGGTGGCGATTGAATCATAGGTTACTCACATACGAATCCAATGTGTTGCACCTCCGGAAATCCATCCAGGACTTCCTGGAAATAAACAATGACTGCTCTACACCAACTACACTACTGTGGGACACATTAAAGGTAGTCCTCCGGGGGCAATTCTTGGCCATCGCAGCTGTACTAAACAAAGAAAAAAAGTCCAAGCGGGAACAACTAGAAGGTACGATTAACTAGAAGGGGTCCATTAATGCTCTGGCTCCACTCAGGCACACCGTGAGCTTACCACCGTAAGCTGATGTGGGAACAGTTGAAGACACTGAGGGGCATATTATCAAGGGCCTTATCTCCGCTTTTTTGGCTTTAAAAGCCAAAAAAGCGGAGGTAATATTTTTGCCCTATTTACAAGGCGGTGCTAACATGCATTAGCGCATGTTAGCAGCCGTTTTCCTGACGCCTCGCTCTGCATCTCTAATGAGATGCAAAGTGGGCGTCACTGGGCATACCCCTCACGGAATACCATGTAAATTATCGCTATGTGCACATCGCGATATTTACAAGGCGGCCCACAACACGGTTAGCGATTTTAAAATCTGCGCTAACCGCGGTTTACACCGAAAACTAACGTCTGCTGAAAACCTGACTTACCTGCATTATCCAAAGGCAGGTGGATCGTCAGGCTGAGTGCACCTTGGCCTATCAACAACGTTTTCGCCATTCCTGTGGACTTTTCGCTGGATTTCCGGCGATATCCCCTCCTACAACGCCGCTATCGCTGGAATTTTATCGCCTTGGAGAAACACGTTGTTAATAACGCGCTGACCGGGCGATAAATTCCAGCGATAGCCGGCGATAAATAAAAAAGCCCCAAGCGGGCTTTGCGATATTTATCGCCGTCTGTTGCTGATATGCCCCTGAAAGTTGATAGGGCAGAACTTGCACTTCTGCATACTAAGCATAAGTATTATGAAGGGGGTAATAAGGCAGGAAGATTATTAGCATGCAGGTGGACCAACGTCGGGTTGAGCAGGTTGAGGACCTGGAGGGCATGAAACTACAGTTGGTCAACCTTATAGCGGGTACATTCAAACTTTTCTACTCCATGCTTTACACTGCGGAGACACTGCACGAGGGGTCAGCCCTGAACTATTTTACTCGGGCCCAGTGACCCAACTCCCAGAAATAGAAGCAGCTAAAATGAATGACAATATTAGCTCTGAGGAAGTACTCCGGGCCATCCAGAACCTTCCTACGGGCAAGGACTCCGGAGATGATGGCTTTACAGCTGAATTTTATAAGTCATTTGCACTTGCCCTCGCCTGTCCCTCACTCGCCTCTATAACTCGTTTAGCGAATCTGGGTGCCTTACGCCGTGTATGCGGATGGCCTCCATAGTAGTTCTCCTGAAACCGGGCAAAGATCCAAGGAGCTGTTCCTTGTACAGGCCTATCTCCTTGCTAAACGTGGACTTAAACATTTTTACTAATGTATTGGTCACACACCTGGTGCCTTATATGCAAGGCCTCATTGACCCGGACCAGTCAGGATTTATCCCTGAAAGGGATTGTACTGATGGAACTAAGAGACTCTGCCATATCCTAGATAAATCCCAACGTGCCTAAGTGCCGGCCTTGCTCCTGTTGGTGGATGCTGAAAAAGCCTTTGACGGGTTACACTGGCCATATCTACAGGCAGTACTTGCTAGGTTTGGACTTGGCGAGAGATTTCGGCACTGGGTTAACTGCAACTATGCCCTCCCAGAGGCCAAGGTCATGGTAAACAGGGTCTCCTCTTGCCCCTTTAGGATGTCTCAGGGCACTCGAAAAGGGTGTCCCCTGTCCCAATACTGTTTGCACTCCACATGGAGCCATTTGCGGAGCGATTTCATCAGTGCGCTGTATTACTGGGATATGCATGGGAGACATTGAACATAAAATATCACTTTACACAGACAAAATCGATCACTGATACAACATCAACTCCCATAACATACTACAAAAATATTGAGTCAACAATATCGTATACAAAAATATCAAAACCCAATACACAAACCAGAAATAACACAAACATCGATAAAAAAATATTGTTTAAAAAATCTCGATGACAAAAATATCGACAACAAAAATAAAGAACACAAAAATATCGATAACATTAAAATAAAATGAAATTCACCAAAAACATTGATATAAATAATATCGACAACACAAACATCAATAAAATACATGTAAAATATACCGAAAATAACATTTAAACATAAAAATTAACTTTTTTCAATAATATAATAAAATAACATATTCCAAACATTTTAAACATACACTAAATAAATTGCAAAATTAATAACATTAAATAAAACAAATACACTCAAAATCCGAAAACAAATAAATAAACAAACAATACAACATAAAAAAATCACAATTATCAAAAATAAACAAACATAAATATATATCATAAGTAAAATAATTCATCACATTTATCTACATATACATTTAAATAACAATAATAAACAAAATATAAAACAAACATTAAATAAACATAATAAATATTAAGCAAATTAAAAGGTAAAAAATTCTAAAAAGCTATCTCGACCAATACATTTAAACTACACCAACACAAACCAATAGAAAACTGTAACTAATTAAATAAACACTATAAAAACAATCAATTAATTAACACAAAATTTACCGTATAACGGACAAACACAGAGGAAGAACGAACCTTTACAAGACAGAAAACAGAACGAAAAAGAACCACACAAACAACTATTCTGAAAATCTCTCATTAAAGGTGAGAAAAAACTAAAATTAGCTTAAAATAAAAATTAACTAGAACTATAACATGTTTTCTTTTATATGTCACTGTTTAAACTTCACTAAAAATCCACCTAGAAAATGAAACAATAAAATTACGTCCACAACACCAATAAAATCAGCATTAAAAAAATATATGAGAAATTAAGTATATGACTTAACCAACAAATGAAGTAAAGGATTTACATCTAATAAATTTAATAAAAAAGCAAAACATAGCTAACAAATACTTTTCTTTTAACAGCTTCTACAGAAGTCAACAAAACCACAACATCAAAGAAAGAAACTTCATCAACTAAAAAAAGTAAGTATATTTTTTTTATTACAAAATAAAAATAAAGTCTAAATAATCGAAATAATCAAATTAACTAAAGCTATAATGTTTTCTTTTATGTTTCACAGAATACACTTCATTAAAACTCTACCTGAAGGATTTGCGGCGGAGCGTGGCGAGCAGCATGGCCGACTAGCCGCATCTGTCGGAACTCAGGACACCCGACATTGATCCTGACACTAATCCTGCTCTTTGAGCCACCATCCACGGCCCATTTAGGGCGCTTTATACCCCAGGTGCACGGCTGAGGCCACTGCAGCAAAGGCCAGTGTGACGAGGCTGGGGAAAGTTGTATCGGAGTGGAGACGAGCCATGGCTGCAAAGATGGCCGACGGGACCTGATAGGACTGCAACCCCAGCCTGTGCCGGCTGCCTGGAGACCTGCGGTTGGCTGCCTGCACGCTGCGGTGTGGAGCTCATTCGCAGCTGAAGACTCGTGGTAAGCCGCCGGCGGCGATTGTGTGGGAGCTGGCGGCACCGTCTAGGAAGCTCCAGGACACTGCACCGGTGACACACGAGGGGCCATGTGCAGCCAGATAAGGAAAGACGAGGCTGCATCGACTGACGGAGCGGCAGGTGGGTGACCCCGTCACAGGAAGGTAGAATCGAGTGCTCCCCCCGGCTGGACTTGAACTATGTGAGTGGCCCCGGTGATGACGCAGATCAAGAACATCAAGATGGCTGCCGGGTCCTGATAGGCCAAGGCAACGGGCCCGTGCGCACACCTAGGGGCCAGCTATCGGGCTCGAGCTCGCTGGACCGAAGGGACGGTCAAAATTTGCCACCACACAGAGCGTCAGCGCCAGCGTTTGTTGAGAGCCGGTGGAGAAGCTAAGGGAGCTGTGGGATCTCGTCCCCCATTGCAGGTGAGAGTGAACGGCAAAGTGAACCCTCCTCATGGGGATAAAAGGTCCAGAGGAGCCGCCACGGTCACAAGGCTGATGGCCTGCCTGCAGGAACTGGGCAGAGAAGGAATCCCCAGAGGAAAAGTGGCGAAGCCGAGAGCCCAGCCTGAGCGCAGGTGAGAGGGACTGCATCAGGGCGAGCGGGAGGCGGATGGCCTCATCAACTATGGGCGACTGGCTGTGGAGCCTAGGGCAGCGGAGAGGTGTGTGGTGGCCAGAGGGCTTCAGTGACAATCTTGTCCTTTAAAATTGCCTGGTGTTTCACCCAGATGTGCCATACTGTGAGCAAAGTGGTGACGTCCACATCCAACAGGCTGCCTTTCTGAGTCCAGAGGGGAAGAAGAGGCACAGATAAACCAAAAGCTGCACAATAATTTATTTAGGCAGTGGAACAACTAACTGCTGCTTGGAGCCTCACCCACCTTCTGGCCCTGAGACCGGCTTTCAATTGTCAGGGGAGACCAGCGGAGCCAATGCACCTGCCCGCAGCTGGAGGGTGGAAGCAGACGGGGCATTTCTAAAATACATAAAAAGCAGGGACCTATGCGGAGAGGCGGCCCATGGCCAGACCACTGAAAAAGCCCTGAGTCCACGGGTATCAGCGGTTGTGAGGTGTGGCCCTAGTGCATCATCTCCTTGACGGCCCCGGAACTGAGGGACCCACCAGACACGAACCAGATCGATAACGCCAAGATTCATCTTTGGATGAGTGGGGCACATTGTAAGGGGCATGGCCAGAAGACACTGCACTGCCATTGAGGCAGCTGGCTGGTTCTGCTTGGCAGGGCTGGAGCTGGTTGACATTCACGGAAGAGTGACACACGTTAGTGATACCCCTATAGAGCCTGGCCTTCGTAACGGGAAGATTGAGTCCCACCAGCGCAACACCAGCAGACTACAGGAATTCTGATCTGAGCCGGTTGTCTTCCTGAGGAAGGCCTCTGCCCAATTACGTGAAACTGTGATTCCTGAACATACGGAAGAAAACCTACTGTTGCTAGATCCGATGATGGTGAGAGACAAAGAACCTAAAGCGCAAAAACAGGGGAAGATGGATAAGTACACAAAAGTGCTCCCACCGCAGGCAGAGCCAGAAGGAGAGTCCATGGGGCCCCCGAATAACGCGGCCATTCTTCAAGCAATCCATGCCTCGAGAGAGGCCATAGAAGGTTAAATGGCAGAGATAAGATCTGAGGTGTCTCTCCTGAGGCTAGATGTGCGCAACATCGCGGAACGAGTAACCCAAGCAGAAACCCGCATTTGGGAAGTGGAAGACAGGACGCATACATTTCAATCCGACATCAAAGAACTTCAGGCAAACATGAGAGAGGTGGTTTGGAAGGTCAATGACGCAGAAAACAGAGCTAGAAGAAACAACCTCCACTTTATTGGGATACCAGAAGGACAGGAGAGCTCTGACCCTATAACCTTCCTAATGGCGAGGCTGCGGGACGTTCTCCCGGGGGCAAAATTCTCCACCTGTTTCATCATTGAGCGGGCTCACAGGATGACAAATGTGAGGCCTCTGCCGGGCCCCCCTGTGCTCGCTGATAGCAAAGTTCCTAAATTACCAAGACTGGGACACAATACTTAGGGAATCGCGGCGAGTGGGAGAACTCAAACTGGCCAACGCCAAAATCGTGATTTTCCCTGACTATTCCAGAAAGGTGTAGAAGATGCGGAGAACCTTTGACTCAATGAAGGCTAAACTTAGAGCCATGCAAATTCAATACATGCTCCTCTTCCCGGCCAAGCTCAAAGTTATTTTTCAAGGTTTGGCCCAGTTCTTCTAGACTCCAGAAGACGCCTGGGCGTGGATAGAAGAATGTCCTAGGTCACGACCCAGAGAGACGCCACCAAGGTGGGAGCCTAGGCCCCAGAGAATAAAAAAGAAGATGCGGCTTACTAGAGGATACAAAAATCAAACAGGGACCGCGCTGAAGAGGACTCCATACTGACGGAGGAGAGTAGCCTCAGATGAAGAATCAGGACAGGCTCAAGCCAACAGCAGGGACTCGAACTGAGGAGACTCTGATAAAGACTCTCAGGTGGACACGGACAGCGATCACCCACTCCTTAAAGTTATCAACCGCACGGAGGAGCAGGGAGCGGAGATGCAGGGGACTGGCAATGTGCAACAACTGCAGCAAGACAAAGGTGGCGACTGAAGCATGGGCATGGGCCAGGAGCAGATTGGCAGCAGGGAGGCCGCAAGGAGGCCCCCCTCCCAGACTTGCTCACGCTCAGGAGAGACTGTGCAAAACACTTTTCTCTGAAAAAGACTATATCCTTTATTGTTTTGAATATTATTTAGGGGTTGGGGGAGGTGAAGGGAGGGATCAACATACTTCTCAGACGACACGTACGCTAAGTTGTCATGTTGACAGTTCATGGGGTAAGCATAGGGTGTGGGAGAAAGTGGGGTGGGGGATCAGGGTTGGGGGTGGGGAAGTTCACAGTTTAAAGATTTGATATGTTTTCAATTCAGACAGTTGCAGGGCATCTCAGGATCCCTGGCCAGGAATGGTGGGATGGGGTTTGGCTGGTGAAGGCATCACTCCCTATGCGGTTCTTATAAAGCACACACATAATGCATGATACGCCATACGCAGTATTGACATAGAATGTCAATGGATTAGACAGTAAGATTAAGAGGGGACTAGTTAACAGATATATCAAGAGACTCAAGCCTGATGTGGTTCTCTTGCAGAAAACTCATCTCCGAGGCACACAATGTGCATTTATAGGGAGGGGTACTTACACTACATTGGCACACGCCGGGTTCTCCCCAGGGGCACGTAGAGTGGCCATTCTCATTAGGAAAACCCAACCGTTTCACATAATTAGAACCTGGGTGGACCCCAATGGGACCTACGTTCAAGGAAGGTGGGGACGGCGGGAGATTACCCTTGTCAGTGTCTATGCCCCACCACGATTACAACCCCAAACACTCGGCGCAGTCACCAAGATACTACTGGATTCAGGATCCCCCACTCATATAATTGGAGGAGACTTAAATGATGTTGTGAACCCAAGCTTAGATAGGTCGCATACACCTGCTGTAACTTATGTTCCTAACCTGCTAGTGGATTTCGTGAGATCATTGAGATTGACAGACCTTTGGCGCCGACACCACTCACTAGGTTGCAGTTATTCATATTCTCAGGGGCATATGGGACTTTCTCTAGGATTGATTACCTCTTCGCCCCGTCAGGGGAGATTCAGACAGTAGATGAAGTGGATTACCCTGCAACAGGCATCTCAGATCACTCACCACTGTGGTTGAAAGTGGGGGGAGGGGAACGCAGACAGCGCTCAGATTGGAGGCTGAACGCATGGGAGCTCCACGATAGAGCTTGTAACTGGGGTAATTAGAGTAGAGACTAGGCTATTCTTTCAGGAGAACGAGGGCTCAGTGTCCTCGGAAGCCACCCTCTGGGAGGCCTACAAGGCAGTCCTCCGGGGCAGACTACAAGACACTATAGCACAGAAACGGAGGGGAGAAACGTTACAAATAGAAAACCTAGAAGGCAAACTCTTAGAATTGGAGGGTAGTATCACCCCAGACAATGAGGTAGCCCTGCTTAGGCAGCTAGAAGTCACGCATGCGGAACTCCGGGCTTTAGTAGACAGGGAAATCTGGTCTCAAATCCAGCCCACACAGCACAGATTATATGAGTCGGGGTATAGAGCAGGGAAACTCCTAGCTTGGCTAAGCCGGAAGGAAAGAGAGGCAAACTGGGTAAGTCAGATAGTAGAAGCAGACATGCTGCATACAACAACACACGCAATAGTGGGAGCGTATGCTCGCTACTATACTAATCTGTACAAGGCCAGGCCACTAGTAGATGAAGACCATATAAGAGACTACCTCAGGGACATAGACATGCCCACTCTGCGGCAAAAGGACAAGGAAGCCCTAGAGGCGGAACTAACCCTAGAGGAAGTGCAAGCTGCCTTTACTAAACAAAAATTCGGGAAAACCCCAGGCCCAAATGGACTGCCAGCGGAATCTTTTAAACAAAACAATAGATTATTGGCCCCCCCGTCTACTAAATATGTTCCTAACGGCAAGGGAGAAGGGGACACTACCACTAGATCTATGTCAGGCCACAGTGGTGGTCATACCAAAGCCAGGTAAACCCCTAGAGGAATGTGGTTCCTACCGCCCAGTCTCGCTCTTTAATATTGAAACTAAGATTTTAGCCTCCATCCTTGCCACATGACTATTGCCAATTATGACATCATTGATTCATAGGGACCAGTCGGGCTTCATGCCCAAACGAGCCACGCGCCTCAATCTCCGCAGACTAGCAAACTGGTTGGATACGGCGAAGGAGAGAGTTACTCCTCAGATGCTTCTGTCTCTGGATGCTGAGAAGGCCTTTGAGACTGTCCACTGGCCATTCATGAGACAAGTGCTTCTAAAACTAGGCTTCGGACGTAACTTCTGGTCATGGGTGGACATACTGTACACAAACCCCAGAGAAAGAGTAAGGGTTAATGGGGTCAAATCAGCAGACTTCTCTATTTAGCGAGGGACTAGGCAGGGCTGCCCGCTATCCCCCTGCTTTTTGCACTTGTCCTAGAACCACTGGCATGCTTAATCAGAACGCACCTAGGCATAAAGGGGTTCAAAGATGTCGAGGGGCAGTTGACGGATGAACGAATCTCCCTTAATGCAGACGATATTTTACTCTACATATCCAGGCCTGACACGACACTCCCCCTAATATTCAACTTAGTTAAAGAATATGGTAGACAGGCAGGGTACAACATTAACTGGGGGAAGTCAAACATATACCCAATCGGCGGCTCCGTGGGCGCACACTCCATACCGGAGCACCTTCTCATTAATGAAGATGGCTTTAAATACCTAGGACTATATATTTCCACTAAAGTGACAGACTGCCTCGCTCATAACATCCAGCAAGTCCTAGCAAAATTACGCGAGGATGTAGTTAGGTGGCGACGCCTCCCCTTGACACTACTCGGGAGGGCGGCCATGTATAAAATGATAATGTTACCTAAGCTACTCTACATCCTCCAAAACACATACTGCAAAATTTCGGATGCGGTTTTTTGGGCGATAAACGACGAAGTGCGCACACTACTATGGGACGGAGGCAATCCCCGAGTAGCACTGCAAACGCTGCAACGCAGCCAGTACAATGGGGGAATCGCGTTACCGGATATCCAGGCATACTATAGGGCGGCGCACCTAACAGTAATTAACGAATGGGAGCATGCGCCCTGGGATCATCCCACATACGCCCTAGAGAGACTCCAATTCCAAAGACACTCTTATCTGCACTACATATATGGGGGCTATGGAGTGAGGGGCTTGGTGCCAGCAACACAGAGGGTGATTGAAGCGTGGAAAGAGGCGGAATGGCAGATGAAATGGGGGTAAAGGTTAACTAGGTCTACACCACTATAAGAAGGTAAGCGACTGCCAGAACTAGTGAAGTTGCGGGTGTTTAAAGGATGGGACACGATTGGGATCACGACACTGGGGGATATGATAAGGCAAGGCAACTTGATAACCTTTGCAGATCTACAGGCTGGATACAGCCTGTCAGATAAACAACATTATAAATACATTCAGCTCCAACACGCTTGTAGAGCGCAAAAACCTGACATCATAGATATTGCTGAATATGCACCATTAGAAAGCTGGTTGCTACAAGAGGAGATACCCGAAAAGGCAGTCTTCTGGATGTACAAGACCTTGATAAACAATCTGCCTGCCAACTTATTAACACTTAGAAGCAAATGGGAAGAAACTACCGACACTATGGGAGATATAGACTGGGAGGCGGCCTTAATGCTCCACAGAGAGGTGGCGATCAAGCTTAGGCTACGACTGATCCAGTTCAAAGTACTTCACAGGGTATATTATGACAGGGTGAGACTCCACGCGACGGGCAGATCAAACACGCCAAACTGCCTGCGTTGTAAAACGGAGCGAGCCTCCTATATACATACCCTATGGGAATGCCAGTTAGTACGTAGATTCTGGTTACGGATAATACAAGAATTGAATAACATACTAGAAACACAGATTCCAATGGATCCAAAATACGTTCTCCTAGGCTTTCACACAGACATCAACATTCCAAGATACAAACTCTTACTAAGTATTTTAGGACTTATAGTTGCAAAACGGGATGTAGCCAGATACTGGGGGAGAGCAGAACTCCCCACCATGAAAGAGTGGCGGGCTAGTATGGATATGTACATGGGGGCAGAAAAAACAGTATATAAAGCAAGAGGGTGCCCTAAGAAGTTCAGGAAAGTTTGGCAGCCATGTTTAAGCTATTACGACTTAGAGATGACGGAAGAGGAAACAGACACAACACAACTCACCACACGGAGACCTATAGGCGATGGGCTTAATCCTTCGGATCCCACGAATAGTTGAGGGGAACAGGTCACATTTAATGATGAGGGGGAAGATGGACAGGGGACATGTGAGGAAGAACTGCTATTATGAGAACTCTGTATTCCTACCAATTATGATTGTCGCCTATTGTATCACTCTGGTGTTATGTGAGATATACCTGCTGATGGTTTGGTTGTTTTTTCAAATACTGAATAAAAACAGTTAAAAAATAAATAAAAAAATAACCTCCACCTGAAAAATTCAAAACAAGGATTAACTTCGAAAACAAGGACAAAATCAACATTAAACAAAAATATAAAACTAAGTAAGTATATTAATTAACCAACAAATAGAGCAAACTAATAAAAAACAATAAATTAAATAAAAAAGCAAAATATAACTAACAAATACTTTTCTCTTCATAGATTCTACAAACTTCAACATACAACATCAACGAAATAAACTTCATCAACTAAAAATAGTAAGCATTTTTTTCTCTCAACTAAATAAAAATAGAAACTAAATAAACGAAATAATCAAATTAAATGTAACACTTTAATAAAAAATAAAAAAAATTTAATCCACAGAAAAAAAGAAACCAGTGAATCAACCACGACCAGTTTATTTTCAAATATAATAATTATACAAACATGTTTACTATTAAAGACCTTATAATTAATAAATATATATATACATATATTTACAGATAGACAAAAAAATGGCAGAAGGAGCCAAATTCATCACATCACAGAAGGGAAACTACTTCTGTGCTACATGGGCTACACTTATACGCAAGAAAAAATAACTGGAAACAAAACCCATTGGAAATGTAGTAAATACTACTCCAATTCTTGTTATGGGAGAGTCACAACAGTAGAAACAAATGTAGCTAATGTCAGGAAACACAATCATCCCCCAATGTGACAGAAATCGAGGTCAGCGATGCTCTAGAAACAATCAGAGAAGCAAGCACCAGCTAACAACAAACCAGTACCCAAATGCTAAAAAACGTATTAACTAGGGTCCCTGAACATGTCACAGAACAACTACCATCCATCCCCACTCTAAAAAGAGTAATAGCCAGAACTAAAAGAGCTACTGCTCAAACACCACCCACCCCCCAAAGTTTTGCATAAATAGAAATCTTACCGGAATACACTGTCACCCACAAAGATGAGAAATTCATTCTTCATGACAATAACAATCATGAAAAATTAATTATCATCTTTGCCACCAACGGGCGTGGCTTGACTGGCCGCGATGGCGGACGCGCTCTGCTGAGGTTTCGAGCACGGGCCCCGACAAGCGGCAATCATCCGTGGCGGTGGAGATCAAAGGGCCGTCAGGAAGGCTTAAGGCGAGTCCCTAAACATCGGCAGCATCGGAGAAATACCAATAGAACGGAGAAAAGTGCCAGAAGCGACCACTGCAGGACTGCGGCGAGGCAGGGCGCCTGACCCCAAAATGGCGCCTGCCGTGTGATTCCCGGAGTTTCAGCCAGCACTTCCAAGGAACACCAGAAAATGGACACCCGGGAGTGAGCGCTGAGTGCGGAAGGAGCAGACTTGCACAGAGCATGCGGCGCTGACGGCGAAATGCTGCGGAGTGGGCTATAGCGGAGCCCGGTGCTGCGGCTTCGCCGAGAGGCCCGTGACCAAAATGGAGAGGGGGGAAAAGAGCGCGAAGGTGGAAGCTCCAGGCACATCGCGATCTCCTAGACTGAAGTCAGCCCGCAAACCGTAAGCGAGGGGAGGAAACGGCAGGCAACCCCAAAAGAGAAGAGGTTGGAGCCCCTCCGGACAGAGCTCAGTGACCCAGAGGCCCAGCTGGCGCAAAGAGGGACAGAACGAGGGAGCGGTGACCCGGGACAGCAGTGATCAACCGGTGGGTCTACGCTCCCCTCTCCCACCCAACCGGCCTGTCTTTCCAATGGCTCCAGCGACCCTCCAACGCCCTGACTGAGGGCACCTGGTACCTCCACGAGGGCACCCTGACGGTAATGGGCGAGAGGGGGCGGGCGGGGAGCGGCAACAGAAACGGAACCCATAACCCGGATTTTTCCGACCCAACCCCTCCCCCGCTGCCCCCAAGAACTACACCATAGCCAGTAACAGGGATACCACTTCCGACACGGGACATTAAACAGTCAGTAGCCAGGGAAGGACAGTGACCACAGACAAAGAGGCCCGCAAGAACGGGAGGAGCTGAAACGGGGGCTTATCAGGTCTCCCGGGGGCCCACTTACTAATTGGAGGGGTGCGGCAGAGACGGTGAGGGTGGTACATCAGGGAGGCCGGAACAACGAGGAGCCAGTGCAGAAGAAAGTGCAGGCGAGAGCGGTGCTCAAGTGGCAGTGGGGGCCTTACAGATCCTTCCCCTAACTGAGGCGGGAGCCCAGGGCAGACAGCGGGGTACGGGGCTGAGGGCCGAACAAGATGGCGGCCGTGGCCTGAGAAGGTACAGACCGGAGGAGCTAGGAGGCCTCACTAGGGAAGACATAGGACTGTGAACCACTGGGTGAGACAGGACTACAGGGCGCTCACTGCCTGGCTCCTAGCACGAAAGCGGAGAGGAAAAAAAGAGGGGGACAGTTACCCGTGGACTGGTACGAGCGTCCACAGCACTACATAATCGGGCGGCCCAGGGCTTCCTACACTACCTGTGGCCATGGGACACCTCAAGACAACCGGGGCCCCCCCGGCCTCTCACCAAGCCAGATCGACATCCCCGACTTCAGCAGGCTCAAAGACGGACACAGACTCTAGCGCCACCATGTCCGACAAATTGGATAGAGTCCTGGCGGCAATAGAGCACTCGCGCATCACCATGGAGGAGCGCTTCGGGACCTTGGCCACGGACCTCAGCCTGCTGCGGGACAATCATCGGAAGTTAGCGGATAAGGTGGCGGATGGAGAAAAAGTACTGGCGACAATGCAACCTCAAACCAAAGCACAACAAGTGTCCATAAAAGACCTATAAGCCCGAGTCACAACCCTGGAGGAAAGAGCAGATGATTTGGAGGGGCGCTATAGGAGGAGCAACCTGCGAAAATTGAATTTGCCAGAAGGCATGGAGGGCAGGGACCCCATTGCATACACAGAGTCCTGGCTCCGATCTTTCACGCCGAGTGAAGAACTTACTCCCTACATCTCCATTGAAAGGGCGCACAGGGTGCCGGTGCGCCGCCCTCCTTCGGGCTTGCTTCCTGATCTCATGCTCGTCAAGCTACACCACTTCCGGGAAAGGGATGCCATACTACGAGCTGCTAGAGAGAGCAACCCCATCATGGTGGAGGACAAACATATTATGCTCTTCCCAGATTATTCCAGAGCAGTGCAGCGAAAGCGAGCGTCAATCCTTGAGATAAAGAGACTACTCCGGAGAAAGAACATTCAATACTCACTGTTGCTCCCGGCGCAGCTCAAAATCATCTACAAAGATACCAGAATATTTTTCACAGATCCACAAGAAGCATCAAACTGGATGGAATTGAACCTGCGCCTCGATCCATTACAAAGGAACACAAGAACACCGAGACCCAAGACGTCAAAGCCCCGAGACAAAACAACCAGAAGACCCAAAGCCGCTCAGATACGCAGTCACTTCATAAATCACTAACATCGCCAGACTTGGAGCAGATCATAGCAGAACGCCGGAAAGCAATACAAGCAGCAGCGGAATTGGGAACGAATCTTTCCACATCGGACCATGAAGGCACTCTGCATATCTTTACGCCCGAAGAGGACCCTAAAGACTCCAGTGACTCTGGCGAGAACTCCGGGACCCTACCAAAGGTCACACCGCAGACTGCAGACACACTCATCTGAAGCTCCGGAGAGATGGTAGCTATAAGGACTCTTAAATAATAAATAAATAAATAATAATTTTTTTATTGTCTCAATTAATTAAAATTGTTACAATGGAGATCAAGCAGAAATATTCCAGCACTAAATTACTTCAGTTATAGTAGGTACATATTTAACCGTTAAAGTATGCCGTTCTAATACATGAATAAAATAGATCTAAAATATTACGTTTGACGATAAAACGAATAAAAGCAGTGCAAATGGTCAACTGTCAAAGCCTTCAATTAGTTCTAATCCCTGATTAAGGCATTGACTTAGAGTTTTTTCAGTAAAGTGCAGATTTTTGCTCATCTTTATGGGTCCAAGAAAGGTTTTGTGGCGACTGTGCAGGTACATGTTCGATACTTTAGCCACGGAGATTTCAATAAAGTGCGATGTGCGAAGCGTTGCCTAAAAGTTCTTTCACCTTGTGTGCAAATTTCGCAAATCTTGCCAGTTCCATTGGAATGTCCAAATTAAAAAGAAGTTTCATTGCTTCTTGGCATGTGCGTGTTCCGTATTTTAAAAACAATGGTTTTAGTAAAGTGCGATGTGCCTGTGGCAAGCAGTGGCATATGCAAACCAGGTGAACCATGGATTCCTCGTACTGTTGGCAGAGTCGGCAAGTGCTGACCGCCTCTAAAGATTTAGAGATCTTTTATCGGCAGCACCATGAGTCTCACTGCTAAGATTCGCTTTAAAATTGACTTGTTTAAAGCGGCATCAAGGTATGGCTGCCTTAGGCGGTCTTTGCAGGAGGTAGCAAGTATCCTGATGTTACTGCTGGAGAGCTTCAGTTCCTTCATGTCCTCTTCCTTAGAGAGTAGTCTAACTTGTTTTTTTAAGATCGATTTTAGGGTACTATAAGAACTCTGGCAGCCAATCACACTCCTTAGCACCACACCACACATTATGCCCCACAATGGTAAAAGACCCTACATGCACCAGCACAAGGCGCCCCGGCACACTAGACACACAACGCTATGGGGCCCCGCTAGAGGACCTTAGGGGCGTACGCGAGCCAGATGGACCCCCGTACGATTCGTTAATGGGTATGCGGTAGTACCGGTTTGGACGTGCTGCACGTTGCAGCAGGTCCCCTGTATTGGGTTTCCAACCACACAGGGGTCGATTCCGATCTCGGCCGGAAGCGCACCTAACAGTATTCGTCCGGAAAAAAACCCAGCCGAATGCGTGTTTCCCGACCGATTCGAACACACGTCCGTACGAACAAGTACGATGCGTATAACAACCCATTTCCCGAGCGAGCCGTACTCACCCAATCCAGCTCCTGTTCCCCGCCCGAGCCGGATCTGTAAACGCCGATTCGAGCCGCACGGAACCAAATACACAGCACCTTCCGGCCGGACTAGTACGATGCGCGCTCCGTACGCGCCGAACCCGTCGCTACGTCCGGCATGTTTCAGCATCCGGGAGAGCCGTACATAAGCTCCGTTTCGCGCCACAAGATGATCCATGGCTACGAGACGAACAAGCCAGCGACGAGTACGAGTCGAAGACACGAGAAACCCGAACGAGACAATCCAAGCATGAATACCATTGCACAGGTCCTACCTATACTCTACATGTATTACCGGGACCGGTACGGACGCGTATGGCGCAGACGGTAAGTCAAACACCAACAATACAAACAAACTACACGTACCCAAAATATGTCACACACACATAGGGATGCACAAATGACATACACTAGCAACAGCACAACCATAGGGGTGGGATGGGCATCACCAATGCCATACACACCCATAGGGGGATGGATGCCTACCACTAACACCACCCTACCACCACCCCTACTCATGGGGGGCTAGATGCCTACCACTACTACCACCCCTACTCAGGGGGGGCTGGATGCCTGCCACTACCACCACCCCTACTCAGGGGGGGCTGGATGCCTGTCACTAATACCATCCCCACTCATGGGGGGCTGGATGCCTACCACTACCACCACCCCTACTCAGGGGGGGCCGGATGCCTGCCACTACCACCACCCCTACTCAGGGGGGGCTGGATGCCTGCCACTACCACCACCCCTACTCAGGGGGGGCTGGATGCCTGTCACTACTACCATCCCCACTCATGGGGGGCTGGATGCCTACCACTACCACCACCACTACTCAGAGGGGGCTGGATGCCTGCCACTACCACCACCCCTACTCAGGGGGGGCTGGATGCCTGTCACTACTACCATCCCCACTCATGGGGGGCTGGATGCCTACCACTACCACCACCCCTACTCAGGGGGGGCTGGATGCCTGCCACTACCACCACCCCTACTCAGGGGGGGCTGGATGCCTGTCACTACTACCATCCCCACTCATGGGGGGCTGGATGACTACCACTACCACCACCCCTACTCAGGGGGGCTGGATGCCTGTCACTACTACCATCCCCACTCATGGGGGGCTGGATGCCTACCACTACCACCATCCCTACTCAGGGGGGGCTGGATGCCTGCCACTACTACCATCCCCACCCTTAGGGGGATGGATGCCTACCACTACCACCACCCCTACTTAGGGGGGGCTGGATGCCTGAAACTACCACCACCCCTACTCAGGGGGGGCTGGATGCCTGCCACTACTACCATCCCCACCCTTAGGGGGCTGGATGCCTACCACATCCACCACCCCTACTCAGGGGGGGCTGGATGCCTGCCACTACTACCATCCCCACCCTTAGGGGGCTGGATGCCTACCACTACCACCACCCCTACTCAGGGGGGGCTGGATGTCTGCCACTACTACCAACCCCACTCATGGGGGGCTGGATGCCTACCACTACCACTACCCCTACTCAGGGGGGGCTGGATGCCTGCCACTACCACCACCCCTACTCATGGGGGCCTGGATGCCTGCCACTACCACCACCCCTACTCATAGGACGGGTAATTCTGACACAACCAGCATACTCCCACATAAGGAATGACAGAAAATTACATCCCCCCCAACACCATGACAAGCGTCTGTAGTCTGTGTCAAATGCCTACAACACTGAACATGACATTGAACATACAATGTGATCCCCTATCACATGTGTCACACATAAATGTGTGTGGCCTCCACAATGCAAGCCAACCATGGAGACTATGGCAATGGGGTCGAATACCGCATCACCACAGTGACCAAAAGGTAAGTGTGGGGTCCATAGCTGATGCACCTTTTGAACAGTGTGGCAATGGGGCCTAAAGCCCCATCACCACAGTGACCAAAAGGTAAGTGTGGGGTCCATAGCTGATGCACATATTGAACAGTGTGGCCATGGGGCCTAAAGCCCCATCACCACAGTGACCAAAAGGTAAGTGTGGGGTCCATAGCTGATGCACCTTTTGAACAGTGTGGCAATGGGGCCTAAAGCCCCATCACCACAGTGACCAAAAGGTAAGTGTGGGGTCCATAGCTGATGCACCTCTTGAACAGTGTTGCAATGGGGCCTAAAGCCCCATCACCACAGTGACCAAAAGGTAAGTGTGGGGTCCATAGCTGATGCACCTCTTGAACAGTGTGGTAATGGGGCCTAAAGCCCCATCACCACAGTGACCAAAAGGTAAGTGTGGGGTCCATAGCTGATGCACCTCTTGAACAGTGTGGCAATGGGGCCTAAAGCCCCATCACCACAGTGACCAAAAGGTAAGTGTGGGGTCCATAGCTGGTGCACCTCTTGAACAGTGTGGCAATGGGGCCTAAAGCCCCATCACCACAGTGAGCAAAAGGTAAGTGTGGGGTCCCTAGCTGATGCACCTTTTGAACAGTGTGGCAATGGGGCCGAAAGCACCATCACCACGGTGATCATAAGGTAAGTGTAGTCATGATAAAAGCTGCCAAAGCCAAACTGTATGGATGTATCCTGGTCACACAACAACAAACACATCAGTGGCATAGTAGTGCTTGTGTCCCATAGCAACATAGATTGGGCGAGGCAAACAGTGCAGTGTCACAGAAACATCGTTTTGGCCATGTGCATACAAACATCACCCATGGGGGCCCACATTGTCAACATTCACAAATAACACAATGACAGAAGTGACCATCATAATGCTGACCCACATATCTGCACCAATGGACACACAAATGTAGATATCCTGTGGAGACTGTCGATGTCAGGTGAACAAATACCATACCATGGCGTCAATGGGACATACAAACCATGATCATTGTGCTGACTGATGACCTAGGAGTCCCAGGGACAGCAGGAGAAAGCCACCAAACAACATACAGCCAATGGCACACTACAGAAATGCCAATGCAGTGGTGCAAATGCACAAACACAAACAGGCAGACTCACACTGCATATCAAACACAACAGGTGATGGGGGTGTGTGCCAGTGTCCCCAGGCAACCACACAACACATGAGGAGGCCTGAATTCCAATCACACAGATGTGTATACAGTGCCATACAAAAGTTACTCATGGATCGGATACCCCTATGTGGGCAATCAGGCATCGTTAGCTGAGAGGGAGGCCAAATTACACATGTCACACAAGCTTGTAGGAACAGCAAGTAACACAGCAAGAAACAGACCCACCACAGCACTACCCCCAGGGACCCCACATTGTGCTGACACTAGCCTGCATGATAATCCCACTGTGATGACAAAGGTAGATGTCGTTCACACTGTGAACCACAGCCATGTGTCCTGAGCAACAAACTACCATCACACCTACACAAGCTCCAATCAATCAGCATGACCTGCCAGCCAAGGCCAATATGGAGGTAGGGGTCTAGCCGTGCAACAACTCACATTTGCACACTCAACACCACACACCCTGATCTCCACCAATGTGCAGCAGTGAAGCTCACATGGACTGGTGACATTGCACATCCACCCATGACAATCCCAGGGGTGGTGGGGGGAACTAAGGTACAGAAACCCATCACACATGGCCAGTCAACAAGACTCGTCAATGTCTGACACACAGCACAGTACGCCGTACATGGGCATGATGTGAAATCCACCACAATCAATGGGATCCTGGCCATAGTCACAAACCAACGAAGAAGCCAAGGTGACACACAAAGAACACACGTACACAACTTCCAACATTGCAGCTCTGACCCTGAGGAGTGGCAGCAGTCACACACACAACGTGTCACAATCACTGAAAGCTACCACAAACTGTAAATCACATGACTTGGGTAAACAACAAGTGCCAAGGGGAATCCTGAATGTGTCCCATCAGCATTTGCCCACATCCCCAGCCATGACAACAAAGACAACCTGGGATGACAACCTCATGAATATTAGTTTGCCATGCACCCACATCACGGAGAAACCAGGTCCAAGATGCTGGATGAACACAGAACAACTCAGCAAGCATCACAAACAGGAACATCCCTAGGGACACAGCCTGTGTAGGAAAAGGGAAGGGAACACGCACAGACATGCTTACACAACACACAACACGGGCCCACGCAATGTACTCAGATTACACACTGCCATGAGGGAACTCCACTCCTGTGGAAGGTCCGCTGTGCCAAACCTTGTCTGTGCACGACTCAAACATGTCAGCAGGACACTCCGTCAGTGAGTCAACAACTACAACACACAGAAGGCTCTGCTCACATCAGCCTGGGTACAGGAGTGTCACGTCAGTCATCTGCATACACCCAAAACACGTGGCAAGCCAGTTGCACTGTATACACAGATGAGTCCTTTGACATTGATGTGCAAAACTGCATGTCCAGTGGAGATGGGCACACAGTCAGGGAAATCGGAACATTGAACAGTGGTAAGCCCACCAGATGTGCATCAGTGTAAGACAAAGATGTTCATTTACAAATGCAAAACGTACATCCCTGTGTCAAATGCTGAACATTACACCCTCAGACTGCAGCAAAGGATGCCATAGATCCAGTCTAGAACAGGACACATATCCCATGGACCACATGGAGTCCATCACAGCAACACTTCATTTTCCTGATCTGAACACTATTACAACTGCAAATGCAGGATGCTACTCATCTACATCATGTACATCAAAAGAAAAACCACAATTAAACAAAAAGAGGCTTTATTCAGCAAATGTAAAATTAAAAGTTGACGTCCAAAAGAAACTAAGGCCAATGGCCAGTCCAAAATCCATGTCCCAACAGGGTGACAAGTGACAACTGGTCACCCATTGCTTGCCTGCACTGGTACGGACAGGGGACATCCCCCTTGGAGGGGCATACAAGGGGCAGGCCAGGCACCGCAGGGACAGGATCAGGGGATGGCAGAGTGAGGCAGTGAAGGGGTGGTGGGTGCAGGAGTGTCACCGACAACTGCAGTGGAGGTGTCTGACTCAGGGGGGGCGGCACCACCGTGCTACACAAGTCAGTTGGTGTGGGTGCTGCAACCACTGCAGTGGGCTGGTCTGATGTAGTGGACTGAGTCCCCACTGCAGTGCCTGAGTCAGACAGGGTGGTTGTGGACTCCACTGCAGTGCATGACTCCAAGGGAGTGGAAGGGTGGGCAGATGAGGTGGGCAGGACAGAGGGGGGGACCCGGTCCCCACACCAGTGGCACTAACAGGCAGAGCATCTGGGTTGGGGTGGAAGAGCAAGTGGCAGGGGGGAGGGCCTAAGCAGTCTGGGGATGCGGTATCGGTGTGTGGGGGAACCTGGGGCAGGGTGTGGCGGGGGAACCTGTGGAGTGGTGGCCTGGGGGATGGAGGAGAGAGACTGGGTGGTGGAGCTGCGTGGTGGTGGCGGTGTGGTCTTGCTCTTCCTGGTCCGGGGGGACTTCCAAATGGGGTCCTGTGTCTGCCTGCGCCTGGGGGAGGGTGTCCGGGGGTGAGGGGCACTCCCCACTGTGTGGGTGGACTTCCTCTTCCCCCGGTATGCTGGATCAGCAGGATCAGAGGGGAAGAGGCCGAGGTCACACAGGAAGAGCTGCTGTGTAGGTGGGGTAGCAGGTGAGGCAAGGGAAGGGGTCTTGGAAGGAGAGGATTTGGAGGACTGCAGAGTGAATGTGGATGCCTGTGTGTGTGTGTGTTCCCCATCCCCTGTGTCTGTGGTATCAGTCCCCTGAGGATGCTTGCGTGCACGTCTTGCCTTTCTCTTGGGTGTGTCTGTGCTGCTCGTGTCTGTGTGTTTGGGTGACTGTGCAGGTGTGCATGTGCTTTGGACAGGTAGGGGGCAGGAAGTGTGGATGGGGCAGAGGTGGGAGGGGTGAGGGACTGTTGGAGGAGGGACACTGCTGCCGTCAGGGAGGAGTCCATGGACTTATTGCTCCTCTGTAGGGCAGACATACCCGTCGAGATGCCCTCCATGAACGACACCAGCTGTGTCAACAGAGTGGTGTGTGCATGGAGGACACTCAGCATTGCTGTCTGCCCTACATGGAGCTGCCGAAGGAGGTACACAAACTCCTCACTCAGGGCAGCAGGGGACACAGGGGCAGGGGGTGCTGTGCCTGGCACAAAGGAGACACGCTCCCGAGCACGGGAGCCTCCACGGACCTCAGGAATGGGAGCCAATGGGAGGGCAGTGGTGGTGGTGGTGGCAGGGCCAGACAGACTAGCTGGCCTTTGGTGGCTGCTGAGACCCGCCTCCACAAGGGAGTCATCCTCCAAGTTGCTGTGGTCTTCAGCTGAGGTGGATGGTGCTGAGGACTCCTCGGTGTGGCTCCCCTCGCCCTCCATGCCACTGGGTCCCTCTGACCACTCGTCCGATGCTGACCCAGTCTGGATCCGCTGCTCCTCCTGGTCCATGGAGCTGTCCCCTCCTGTGGCCGTGGATGTATCTGCAAACAATTAGGGAAACAGACAAACATCAGTCACCTGCACTGACCGCACACACCACAGTAAGTACAGCACATTACAGAGCAAGCCCTGTCATCCTTAGTTGAACATTGCCTAAAGTCCTCACACAGATTCGGGGAAGCCAATTGTCAGTCTGATGGTCTCACACCCCTCTGGCCCTTGCACCCATCTGTCTGGTGCCTGTCATGATGGTAAGACCCCAGTGTGCACACATGCACCACCTACACAGTTGTTGGACATTGCAGGGAACACGGTGAAGTATGTGAACATGCACACATCACATCTCTTGCCACTGAGTCAGTGCAGGTGTCCAGATAAAGGGATGGCCAGAGTCTAAATAGAAATGCATGTGATGCATACCAGCACCAGACACCATGATGCACCCATGTCCGGATAGTCAATGCCACAATGGGGTGCATGTTGCACATGTCACTCCCCTGCAGGATCAGTCTCAGGAAGTTTAATGCCATGACACAGGAATGCGTGCAAAGTCATACATTACTGTCTCAAGTCACATGGCCATGGCAGCCAGCCAACAACAGTCTGCACTGTGTCACAATCCGAGGACATGGGGAATGCAAGTTATGTGACTGACAAGTGCACATGTCCATCCCCCAAAAACCACATCATCTGTACTACTATTTGTCCACGTCATACCAACTGGACATATGGGGGACATGAAACACAACTCTCTGAACATGAGCACCTCACAGTGTGCTGTGAATGAAAATACAGCTGCCTGAAAGTCACAGTCGCAAACACCTGTGTGCACAGTCAAGTGATCAGACACTTATAAGTCACAGAAGTATCGTCTATCATGGTCACATCTCCGATGGCATGCTGAGCCCTAACCGATAAACATACCAGTAGTCCTGACAACAAAGACACAGCACAATGAGACAGAGGCAGACACCTGAGGGTACATTTCACTGTTCACAACATGCCAGATGATACACGGGAGTGGGAGTACAGAGTGTATTGTATGCCCTGGAGTAGGCATGACTGTCCAGCTCCACCTGTAAGAGGGATGAGTCCTGGACAGTAGGCAGGTGGCTAAGCATGTGTGACACACTGGATACACATACTCCTGAGGCCCAAACATTGTTCCCACCAGCAGCATGGGTGTGTGCCAAATTCCCCAGGGACATGTGGTGAGTCAGAGCAGCAAGAGGACCACATATCAAAGTTACACCCAGATTACATGTCAGAACTTAGGCATTGTGTAAGCAATTGACCCACCCATGAATCGCACAACATAGTCACGGGAACAAATGCTGTCCCCCACCTTGAGCAAAGCTAAATGCAATGATACAGTCCCCAAATGACACAATTTCCTGACTATAAGGGCCACACATATGCGTACCAGAGGAGAAGTGGGCATGTCACAAATGAGGGACATGGGTCCTGGACCACATGACTGATGTACTGTGGAAGTTTAACCAGGCCAGAGGAGGGCACATAGCATGTCAGACAAAGTGCACAGTGCAGTCATGGACTCACCCCCTCCTTGCTGCTGTCTGGCCTTCAACTGCCCATCCAGGTCAGGGAAGACCACCGCCAGGATCCTGAGCATGCGGGGGTCAGGGTCCGGTGTCCGCCCCTCCTGTGAGGAGGCGACAGCTTCAGCTGGACCCTTGCGATCCTCCGGGTCCAGCCCCGAAGGTCCTGCCACCTCTTCTGGCAGTTGTGGATCCTGCGCCTGTAGACCCCCACGGATCTTACTTCCCGGGCGATGGTCAGCCAGATTTCCTGCTTCTGGTGGGCAACAACCTGTGAGGATGACAAAGTGAAAAGGCCATTACTACACATGCAACATATACGTGCCTCACACAGTTGGATATACATGTCTCAATCACAGGGGCATATGATGTACACAGGCAGTGCAACAATGGCTATGAACAGTTTGCCAGCAGTCACTACATGGTATCATTGCATGGGAAGTAAACCTAGTTGGAATGCACTGTTACTGCACTGTACCAGTTCAGTGCATGTAACTACACACTTTGGGGTGTGACAAATACTCAGTGAGCATGCTAGCCAGTGGTGTGCACACTGTAAGTCCTGCTAGACAGACAACATGCAAAATTAGTAAGGCAGTGGACAGCACACTCACCTGCTCCCCTGGTTTCCCATACAGCTTGCTGTACTGTGGAAGGAGGCTGTCCAGCAGGGCCTGGTTCTCCTCAAGGCTGAAGGCTGGGGCTCTCTCCACAGTACGTGCCATTGCAGTAGCCAGAGGATGCATAAACAGCAGCAGTGTTGGTGGCAGATGTCGTCCTGGAGCATGTAGTGCAGGCAAGTGAGCTCTCAGGGGAACAGCCAGCATTATATGTGTGCTGCAGAGGCAGATACTGTCCCATGTGTCCAAAGTGATAGGTCCAAGTCGTTTGCATCTTCTGAATCTGACCAATCCATGGAATAGCAGCACTAATACACGCCCACAGCATCCTTCAAATCTTCAACTTCATGACACCCATGATTTTGCAACATTGTTGTGGCTGGCCAACTGAATTCACTGCATCAGACTCGTTGGAGCTTCGAAAACGCGTCCGTTGCCATGCCAGGCCCCAGCCAATGTGTGCGCACCGTTCGGTCCATTGCTGTACAACGCGTATTTCGGGATATAACGCGTACTCGCACACATCATATGCAATGGGCCGGCTGGGCAGACCGATCGGTCCATTGCTGTACAACGCGTATTTCGGGATACAACACATGCAATGGGCCGGCCGGGCACACCGATCGGTCCATTGCTGTACAACGCGTATTTCGGGATACGACACATGCAATGGGCCGGCCGGGCACACCGATCGGTCCATTGCTGTACAACTCATATATCGGGATACAACACATGCAATGGGCCGGCCGGGCACACCGATCGGTCCATTGCTGTACAACGCGTACCCGCTCACAACACATGCAATGGGCCGGCCGGGCACACCGATCGGTCCATTGCTGTACAACGCGTACCCGCTCACAACAGATGCAATGGGCCGGCCGGGCACACCGATCGGTCCATTGCTGTACAACGCGTACCCGCTCACAACACATGCAATGGGCCGGCCGGGCACACCGATCGGTCCATTGCTGTACAATGTGTACCCGCTCCCAACAGATGCAATGGGCCGGCCGGGCACACCGATCGGACCATTGCTGTACAACGCGTATTTCTGGATACAACACATGCAATGGGCCGGCCGGGCACACCGATCGGTCCATTGCTGTACAACGCGTATTTCGGGATACAACACATGCAATGGGCCGGCCGGGCACACCGATCGGTCCATTGCTGTACAACGCGTCCCTGTACAGGTCAGTCGCATATGTCACCATGCTTGTCACTGGTGAACGTATGCCAGCCACATATACCTGCCAGAGACCCAGGGGCACACCTACAACACCACACCCAGTCCACACTGTTTCCTAAGGCATGTAAGGCTGCATTTCCTTCTCTGTGTATGGGGGTTAACATGTGGTTTCTGTGGTGGCACTTGTGGGCAGCCACACCCAGGCTGTGCATGTGTTCATGGGGACAGGGTCCTTTGTGTGTTGTGCACATGACCACTGTGATGTGCAACAGTTCATTTTGGAGCATGTGGCATGGTCAAATTTCCAGGTTGTGTATGTGTATGACATGTCACATACCCCCAGAGTCCCATGTGGGAAGGCATGTACGTCACAGGATGACCCATTGCCACAATAGTGATGTCCCTCCACAGTCTGTGTGCATGTTGTGTTTCCGATGTCTCTGATTCCATGTGCACGATGGGAGACAGTCTCCACATCAACGTTGTTTGTGCATGGACTTTGATGTTGTGCGTCACTGGCGTCCATGTCTGTCCTGCGGATGCGACAGGGGCCACTACCTGTGGGAGTCATGTTTGCTTTTCTGACGTGTACATGATACGCCATGTCATGCCAGTGTCCATGTGGCAAGACAGGGTCACTGGGAATCTACCTGTCAATGAGCTGTGATGCCTGTGGCGCATCTGTCCAGACATGTCACTGTGGTGTGTGCGTGGAACGTGACAGCAGTAAATGGGTACTGTGACACAGCCTAATGGTTTCCCATAGCACAACCTGGTACCTGTTGTGCACACATGTTGTACTGAGAAGTTAGATGATGGCCATGTAGGTGCGAGTTATGTCTGACAGAACGGCACACACATCAAGTACTTGTGTCACGTAATGATGTTTCATGTGAAATTGTGTATGGTGAATGGCACATATGTGGGGTGACTGACAATCTTTTTTCCTTCAACCTATGCACTGCAGGGCTCCAGCTGTCCATAGACCATTCCCTGACCTGGCAACGATGGTGGAACGTGACAGCATCCGACGGTACCGCTTCACCAGGCAGCTGATTGAGGATTTGGCAGTGCGCTTGGCACCACATTTGCAACCTGGCCGGCCGTACCCTATGGCGCTGACCCCCAAGGTGAAGGTAATGGCAGCCCTACACTTCTTTGCCACCGGTACCTTTCAACACACTGCTGCGACTGCCGGTGGGATGTCACAGACTATGTTCAGCCGTGTGCTAATCGATATTTTGGAGGCAATGTTGAGATGCCTGAACCAGTACATCTATTTCCCTACACGTCAACAACTCACTGACGTCAAGAGTGACTTCTATGCCCTGGGGAGGATGCCACATGTCATTGGCTCCATTGATGGGACACATGTGGCTTTGATACCACCACAGGCACATGAGCAGGCATACCGGAACCGTAAACATTACCATTCGATCAATGCTCTGGTGGTATGTTTAGCAGATATGAGCATCACACATGTGTGTGCCCGTTTCCCTGGTTCAGCACACGATGCCTACGTGATGAGGAGTAGTCGCATCCCGAGGATGATGGCACAGATGCAGAACCAGCGTGCCTGGCTTGTCGGTGTGTACTGACTTTGTACCATTGTGTGTGATATGATCTGTAGTATTCCACCCACTTTTCCAAATCAGCTAATGTGCACTTGTCTGTCCGTCGGTGACTCCGGATACCCCAACATGCCGTGGTTGCTGACACTCCTCAGGAACCCTGTGACACCAGCCCAGATGCGCTACAATGAGGCACATGGTCGGACCAGGAGAGTGATAGAGCGGACCTTTGGTCTCCTGAAGAGCCGCTTCCGCTGCCTGGACAAGACAGGAGGGGCCCTCCCATATGCCCCAGCAAAGGTGTGCAAGATTGTCAACGTCTGCTGCATGCTACACAACCTGGCAGTGCGGAAGGAGTTGCCTCTCATCCTGGATGACGATGACCAACGTCCGCCACCTGTGGAGGATCCTGGCCTGGACCACGATGCCAGTGATGATGATGATGATGATGATGGTGATGTCCGCACACAGCTCATCACCAACTTCTTCAGCTGAATGTGAGTATCCAGGGAGATGTAATGTGAATGATTTGAGTTTGCATGATATGTGTGGGTGGTGCTCTGGTGCTGTTTTAGTGTGGCCATGTGCTACTTGAGTGGATGCGTGCAGCAATGTGTCCTTCCAGGTAGTCTGAACTCCCCAACAGTTCTGACATGCTAATTTGGTTTTGTGTAGTTGTCTTGTGACATGTATTGGGCATGAGTATTGCAGTACTGTCCTGTTCTACAGTGATTTTAACTGTGTGTCATGTCTGTCCTTCACAGGGTGCTTACTGTGTACTTTGGTCAACTTGGATCCCCCAACACCATGATTCAGCTTTCAGGGTGGCAGCAGTAGTTTCCCTACAAGTGATGTGCCACACACACCTGGACTTCATATCTTCTGCACTTGTTGACTGTGTGGCCACTGCCACGTGGGTAAACCTTGCATTTGTAGTGGAAACAACATGTTGCTAATGTGTAATAAACCTGTGCTTCACTTTGGGATGTGCGTTGTCTGAGGTCACACATCTGACTGACATTTGCTTACTGCACCTGTGGGCTAGTTGACACAGACTCTGAATAGGTGTGGTGTCTGTGCATTCCACTGTATTTCCAGGCAACATCACTGTGGGCGATGAGTCCGATGGCCCTGGTGTCTGTGTTGTGTAGCCCTAGTGGTGTGTCTCCCTCATATGTGTCACGTCACCATGACTCACACAACGGTGTTGTACTTGCTGTAGCAGTTAGCATGCACAGTGTAATTTGGCAGAACATCATCACCATAACAGTATCCACATTTGAATAACAACAGTGGCAAGTATGGTGTGCTAGTGATTTTATTTACAGAAATGTGTGTGTGTATAGTGCACAGGATGGTGGGTGCTGTACATTGGGATTGTGATCCAAAGTTCCCAGATGAGTTGGAAGTCTTGGTAGCAGAAATGTCCTGAGTGAAGTCCACAGTCATATGATACATTAGTCCAACTTGAACTCCCCATGTCATGTGGGAAAGTACTGTTGCATTCAACAGGGTGAAACGTTTGCACACAAAGGATAATTTCCGGAACAGGTGTTGGCTTCCTGGGGGATGTACGTGGCCATCAACCTCTCAGTTTTCCTTCATCGGACGACCCCTCTTCTTTGGGGGGGGACCCTCACGTGCAGGCTGCTGCGGTGCAGGGGAGTCTCCGCCAGAGTCCTCCTCCCTCCCTGTGGCGGTGTCAGTTGTTGCAGCACCAGATGTTGTGGGCACACAGGGAGGTGTGGCCAAGTTGGTACTAATCTGGCGGAGGCATGTCAATATGTCCCTATGCACCGCTGTGAGTTCTTGCAATGTGTCCCACTTGGACTCCATGCGAGACATGTGTGTCTCCACACGGGACATGTGGGAGTCCAAGCGGGCATGATGGGCAGCCTGCTGCTGTTGTATGTCCTTGAGGATCCCCACTACCTGTCTGACCTCTCCGGTGCTATCCTGGTACGCATCAGCGATGCGTGCCAGTTGTGGGTCATCATGCAGTCCAGACCCCTCTGCAAGCAGCGACCTATGTCTACCACTCCTCCCACCACCCCTGGCGACACGTGCAGGACCTGCGGTGGCACGCACAGGTGACCCGAGGCCCACTTGGGGGTTGTTAGTGGTGTTGTCATCCATTGCTCCACGGTGGGCCTGGGGCCCTGTGCTGTTGTCAGCGGTGGTCCTTGGTCTGTCCGTGTCGGCGGGGGTGGTCTGTATGTTGGCAGTTGTTGGAGGGGTGGGTGCAGGGGGTGCAGATGTTGGTCCAGCTGGTGCTGCATGATGACTCACACCGGAGGTGCCAGGTAGGTCTTCGCCATCCGAGGAGGGCAGAGGCTGTTCCACACCAGTGAGCTCTGTGTCCCTCGGAGCCTGGGACAGGGACTCCTCCTTGCCTGCTGCTGTGTCCCCATCATCATCACCTGTATTTGGAGGAGTCACACATTGTATGTAATGTTTCTACAGGCATCAATGGTTCACACACCTGACAGTTGTGACTGTACCTCTGGATACGGGCATGTACATTGCATTGTCCTAAGTTGTCACAGTAAGATGTTGATATTGGTGTAGCACATTGTCATGCATACCTGGGGCATTTCAATATGAATGTTGAGGTGTGTGCATGGCCAGCATTGGTTGTATTTGGTGGACATCCGGCCATCCTTCTCCACCTGGCCCAGTTATCCCACCATGAAGCATGCCACCCTTGCAGTAGGTTCAGGTTGACTCTAAGGATGTCATTCAGTGGTGTTGTGCTGTTTGTTGGTGCCCAGTTCCCAGCAGGGCCTTGTGCTCCCCACAGCAGTAGCCAGTGTCAGCCATCTTGTCAGTCCTTATCCACTCCCTGTGATGTGAGCATGGTTCAGAGTGGAGTTGATGGGCCAATTGTGAGGGTGAGCAGTATCTGTGACTCCAACTCCCATCATGCTATTGCCTACACACCCCTTCCCAGCATGCCCGTACTTCCTTCCTTTTGACTCTGCTTCCCTGTGGGGTAGTGTGCCTGTGCTGACAGGAAGGCTGACAGTGTTGTCCTTGCGTTTGTTTGGCTACAAGTCCCAGGTGTGTCCCTGTGCTTCACACAGCATTACCCAGGGTGGTGGTTCTTTGTGGGATCTTCATTTGGTATGTGAGGCTTTGCATTCTCCCAGGTGGGTTATGTGGAGTTTGTGTTGAGGGGGTGTGGAGGTGAGCTGCTTGTAACTATGGTCAGTGCTGTGAGTCCTCCTTCCCACCCAGCCAGATATCCCACCATGCAACGTGCTTGCATTGCAGAGAGTGCAAGTTGGCTTTCAGGATGTCAGGCAGTGGTGTTGTGCTGTTTGTTGGTGCACAGTTCCCAGCAGGGCCTTGTGCTCCCCACAGCAGTAGCCAGTGTCAGCCATCTTGTCAGTCCTTATCCACTCCCTGTGATGTGAGCATGGTTCAGAGTGGTGTTGATGGGCCAATTGTGAGGGTGAGCAGTATCTGTGACTCCAACTCCCATCATGCTATTGCCTACACCCCCTTCCCAGCATGCCCGTACTTCCTTCCTTTTGACTCTGCTTCCCTGTGGGGTAGTGTGCCTGTGCTGACAGGAAGGCTGACAGTGTTGTCCTTGCGTTTGTTTGGCTACAAGTCCCAGGTGTGTCCCTGTGCTTCACACAGCATTACCCAGGGTGGTGGTTCTTTGTGGGATCTTCATTTGGTATGTGAGGCATTGCATTCTCCCAGGTGGGTTATGTGGAGTTTGTGTTGAGGGGGTGTGTGAGGTGAGCTGCTTGTAACTATGGTCCGTGCTGTGAGTCCTCCTTCCCACCCAGCCAGATATTCCACCATGCAACATGCTTGCATTGCAGAGAGTGCAAGTTGGCTTTCAGGATGTCAGGCAGTGGTGTTGTGCTGTTTGTTGGTGCACAGTTCCCAGCAGGGCCTTGTGCTCCCCACAGCAGTAGCCAGTGTCAGCCATCTTGTCAGTCCTTATCCACTTCCTGTGATGTGAGCATGGTTCAGAGTGGTGTTGATGGGCCAATTGTGAGGGTGAGCAGTATCTGTGACTACAACTCCCATCATGCTATTGGCTACTCTGACTTCACCAGCATACACAGAATTCCTTCCTTTAAGTGAGCTTCCCTGTGAGGTGGTGTTCTAGTGGTGGCAAAATATCAGGCAGTGTTTGTTGGTTATATTTGTGCCACTGCCTTGCTCTATTTGTTGTTAGGTTTGTACATGTCATGACACAGTTACATATCACTATGAGATGGCATGTATTGTGTTTATCTATCTGACATACACATCTTGGGATGATTATCTTTTGGTTGCTGTTGATTTACTAGGGGTGGATGGTTTGACTGTCCCCTTGACAGTGATGTGTGTGTATTGGCACACAATATTGTGTATATTAGTTGTGTACTCACCAGGCTCTGGGATGTCTGTTAGTCCATATACGCTCACTGGTGGTAGGATGGCCCGCACCTTCTCCTCCCAGGGCCTGAGGTATACTGGTTTTGCAGGAGGGCCACTGCCGGTGTGCTGGCTCAGGAGGTAATCCTTCTTGAGTAGGTCTCTGACCCTCCTGCACACATCATACCACCTGTTCTGGATGTCTTCCTTTGTGCGCAAACATGGTGATTGTGCGTTCGCCCTGTCGACCATCCTCGCCCACATCTTGGTTTTCTGCGACATGGGGGTCTGTTGGACCAATGTGCCAAACAACTGTGGCTCTACCCTCAGGATCTCGTCTACCATGACTTCCAATTCACTATCTAGGAACTTTGGATTCTTCTTTAGGGGCATGGTGATGGGTGGTGGTAGTGGTGATTGATGTGTGTGTGTGTGCAAGTGAGGGTGTGTGTGTGTAGGTTTTGCTGTGTGTGTGTGAGGGTGCTATTTGTTGAGGTGCTAATGGTGTGTGGCTTTTGTGTTGGATAAGCTGTGTGTGTGTCTGTGTTTGCTGTGTGATGGTGTTCTGTGCTGGCAGGTCAGTGGAATTTGCAAAGGATCATGGTAGGGATTTGTGGCCTTTATGTAGGTGGAGTTGGGGGTGTGTCCTTGTTCCATTTTTTTCACCCCTGTATTTATTGGCTTTGTCATTGCTTGTTTGGCCCTTTTTTTTGTATTTTTTCATTTGCGATTATTGTGCATGTAGGAGTCGTTCTTCTGACCGAGTAGGACGTTGCAGTTATCTCGTGCGCGCCTCTCCGAGTCGTTCCCGCTGGGTTTCAGCTCAGTTTCATATGCGGCGTACGCGTCGGTCGCGGAGTATTGTGTGTGTTCGGCTGGGTTTTGTATGCGTGTCGGTCGTACGGCTTGGGCTCCGTACGAATCGGTCTGAATTTGTACCCATTGCATCGTACTGCGCGGGTCGGAGTTCGCGGGTACGTTTCGTTCGGGTTATTTCCTGATGCGTGTCGGTCGGTTTGATTCGCGTGGTTCCCGGCCGGATAGCTTGTTTCCATCCGGGTCGGTCGTTCGCCTTGTGTTCCGTACGAGTCGGTCGTGATTCCCATGCATTTCATCGTACTACCCGGGTCGGACGGCGCCGGTACGTGTCGGTCGGACTTAATTCCGGTACCGAGTTAGTCGGTATTTTTTTCGGCCGAATCGGAATCGGCCCCTAAGTCAAGGTTCCTATGGATGTGGCCTCAGCGCTCGGCTGACGCTCGAACTGTTATAAAAGATTTGCGAGTCTTTATCGGCACATACGCAATAGGCACAGTACATTCTGACCAGGGCCCTGTGTTTAGCTCTCGGGCTTACAAAGAAGCCATGGCCAGTTTGGGCGTAGCATTGCGGTACTCCTCTCCGTTTCATCCTGAGGGAAATTCTGTTGTGGAAAGGAAAAACCGGGACATAAAGCCGTCTATATCAGCCAGAGTATTAGGTTCGGGTGATGGGTGGGTCAAACATCTTTATGGGGTCCAACGCTCATTAAATAATTTGCCAAGAAGTTCTCTAGGGGGCGGTCACTCCATATGAGGTCCTATTTGGGACAAGAATGTGGATTCCTGATCTCGAATGTAAAGGCACAGTGGTGGAAAATAAACCCTTTGATATCAAAGATCATTTGACTGTTTTACAGGATCTAAATGAACTAAGATCGAAACAAAGCAATGTGTTCCTGAAGCCAACCACCACTGGGGAAAAACCGGCAGACCCAGCAAGGCCTGTCTGGATCCCAAAGGTTGGGGATCTAGTCAGAGAGAAGATTGCGGACAAGAAGGAATTTGGACCTTCATACAGACAACCAGTAACTGTCCTAGCCGTACACGGAACAAGAACAGTACTTCTGCCGCCCCTTGCTGGAAAAAAGGAGAAAAGATTTGTGTCAATCGACCTCATCAAACCACAGTATGTGGCCAATACTAAATAGTAGGCCTCGTGGACTCTGACCTAGTAGCAGACGCACTCTTCTCGCTACTATCCAAGAGGTTCAGACTGAAAGACTCATAACCATCGAGAATTCAGCAGTAAGAGATGAAGGACTATGCAACAATGCTATGGAACTCATCCCTCTTGAAACTCAAGTAACAGTTCGTCCAGATACACCTGTCTACACCAACGTAACACGTGATCAACTGGTTCCAGCGATTCCAATGAATCCTGATGCAATTCCAACAATTGACCGAACTGCTTCTGGCTACTTCATTAACTTTGATACGTTTTCTGAGGATCCAAGTGAGCCTGAAACGACACCAGCCCTACAAAAAACTTTCAAACAACAAGTACAAGACCTTTTTCATTTCCTGAAAGAGACTTATCTGGTTTCACCATGGATTGAACTATGGATTATTTCTGGAATATTTTTCTTTCTGCTTTTGCTAGCTTTGGTTATGACTCTAGCGTGCTTATAAATGGCAGATACATTTGTATGGACACTGAATGTAAAAATGTGAACTTACTTTTAAAACCACACAAATCATCCCATCATGAAGCAAGAGACTTGTCAGCAGTGAACATCACAGACGTTCCTATACAGGATGGTATAGTTTGGGACAAAACCGATTTCGACATATTCGGCCCAACAGAACTTTTGAAGATTCCACATTTATTTAAAATTTCATTAAGTGACTTTATTACCTCCAGTACCTATTCTGATGATTGGGACTTTGAGACTGTTAATAACATGATGTCTGATCTAGAAAGGTCTGCTCCATTCTCTAACAATGAATACTTAGAGGGTTCATCAGACTACGAACAGCTTTATTGTTACAACCACTATGGTCATCATTTCTTGCATAAATCTGCAACACCTAGAAATGTGTTTATGTTTAACCAATGGGAACATTGTCCTACACAGTCAAAGAGTAGTTCAAAAACGTTTGCAAATAAGTTTCCATATTTTTCAGGGTACAATACATCTGATCCAGAAACATTTTACTATAAGAATGTAAACAAAACAGGACAGAAAATTATGTTAACTAATACAAAACAGATTTATTCTGCAGCCTTTATTACCCAACTGTCTAGACACGAATTTGACTTTTGGAAAGACACAATCGACACAAAATCTGTCTGGGGTTCTAAAGATTGGCAAGTGCAGGGGATAGAAGCTTTGTTTAGAGCATGTATCATCCCACAGCAAATAATGTTTTTGAATGACACTGTGCAACAAACGTCTTACCTTGGTTTAGCCAAGATCAAAGACATGAACACACCTTCTGTACCAACACCTGCAAGTAATAGCACTACACAGGGAGCGGTCACAGTAGACACAATACTACAAAACAACAGATCAGATCCTGATTGGAAAAATGGTTGCTCTGGCCCACAGACACAAATATCTGTCAAGAAAGATTCCTGAATAGAATACAGGGCTTTACTATCTATAGGCCAGACCCACGTTACGTTCAACGACAACATCCGGGGGTAGTAACAACATACAGTGTAGGAAAATTGTGCCTCGACTGGCTACAAAAATCTACACTCGAGGATGTGAAACAATACTTATCTTTACTTAAAGAAGACGCAGACCTTAGGGATTTCTTGCTAGGACCAAGAAAACCGCGTCAAAAACGTTTCATATATGCCGGCATTTATGCTGCTTAAAATGAAATATGGAAGGTTTCACAGGCAGAGGCCGCAGAAAGAATACGTGAGCTTGATCGTATTAACTTAGAGAAATCTCTCACTGTGGTCGACCATGGGTTAACAACTTTGCCATCCAGAATTTATTCACTGGACAACATTGTATCCTCTGCTATTGACATACTGGAACAAGATTTAGCCATGTTACAACAAGGCCAATCTCAGTTACGTTCTATTATGTTATTAGGTTGGACGCTGCAATCCTTGCGTGCAGGCTATGTGCCTTGGCGTTTTATCAACACGTAGTCTCTGTTTTCAGAATACAATCTAACGGATAAACTGATCAAACTGGCACAAAGGGGAGCAAAGTATACAGTGCTGAGCATTGAAAAACTGGAAAAATTACCATTTACGGTAGCAGAAAAACCAGCTACAGAATGGCTTATCCATGGCAAAATAACCCTGCCTGTCACTACTTTTCATTTTCAGTATTGCCTCAAACAAATGCAAGCAGGCAAATATGAAAGGTTGGGTAAAGAATACATTAAGACATCCTGGGATTTACCTTACGAATACAGATGTTGGAGTGGGGATCGTGAAGTATTTCTCAGCGGTACACACTGTAAAAATGCACTGAGCGGTTCACTCATATGTCAGGACATTTCTTTACACGGGGCTTGTAATGGATCTGGGGCAAACTTGTCCTGCCACCTGCAGGGTACACCGGCTACTGTGATTAATCCAACGTTTGGCCAACTTTCTAATGGGAGTTACCTCATGTTGAATGATCAGAGTTGCTGTGGCATGTTGCCAGGAATCCCATATCTGGTAACGGTTGGCGCCAGGGTTACTTGTTGTATGCAAGTATTGTTCCCCCCAATAGACACAGTCAGGGAGTCGCCTCTATGGCCTTCATTGAATGTTTCTTTTTTACGTTTTGATACTTTAAGCAGAATGAAAGCCATGCTTTTGCAACAAACCGTGCCTTTGACCTCGGCCAAAGAAATCTATGATCTACAAATTGCAATGACTTCAGCTGAGATACAGGCTCTAATTCGTACAAACTGCCCTATACATTTCGTAGAAATGATGGGACGTATCTTAAACATGTCTGATACGAGCGGGATTGTACATGTATTTAAGACCATCTGTTCAGGACTGTTAACACCTTTTCAGGCAGTCCTCGGAATCATTCCAAACTTCGCACATTCGGTGTTTGGTGGTGTGCCATTAATTCTAGCACTCGTTGCAGGAATCCTGTTTTTATTCCTACTACTACGCTATGGCAAGCCTATCAACCGGCGTCACTCCCAGCAATTTGGAGAAAGCTCTCCTAGAACGAAAGTGCTGTGAGCGCATAGTGCAACTTTTGGGCATACCTCGTCTACGGGAACTTAATACAACATGGTTTCTGTCATTTAGACCAATCTGGCAAGATTGCATCTTACCTGTTCTACGCTGCCTGCTTTGCGGTGAAGAATGCGTGCTAGATATCTGTCTAACACTCCTATCAGTCATGCCAACGGATATCGATACTCTGCTGGACCCGATAACAGCCCATGCTCTGTGTTGTCCCCAGAGGCTACCAATCCTGATGACAGCATTCGTTGAGATCTCACAGACGCTTCCTGCTGCTGCTGAGGTACGAGATGGATCAACAGGCACACAGGTAACAACGGACGCGAACATTGCTGCAGCATCCTATGCTGAGGGCGATGCTTCATATCTCTGTGCAGTTAACCTTCTACACGAGGTGTTCCAACTGTCACCGACATCGGTAGACGATCTTTTGTCTACAGGAATAGATGATTTCATGTTTACACCAGACCCATAAACTGACTTTGATTCGGCTCACAGTGTACCAGCAAAGCAATGAATTTGGCCTCCATATTTTCAAAACAAAACAAAACTTGGAACTCTTCCTAAAAATTGAATTTTTTTTCTCTATTTTTGAAAATACATGGCAAATCAATCTGCTTACATTAGAACTATTCATATAGAACGGACTTCTTTGAATACTTCCAGGGACACATTGTCACCTTATTTACTACAATTTAATTTAGTACCATGTTATGAAATGGCTTTGATTTTGAATACTTGTCAACCATTTCGTCATATGTATATATTTCTGTTTATTCATTCATGTTGCATTTTATTTCCGATATATGCTTACAATGAAAAAATGCTTTAAAATGTACAGTACCTATTGCATTACATGTTTAGCAACAGTTTTTTTTTAAACTTCTTTTAATATGCTTTTAGAAATGTTTTTAGCAACATGTGGTACTCAGTTTAATGTTTAGCATTTAATGTTTAGCATTTAGTACTATCATTCATTCGCAAGTGGAGTGGGTGTTGTATTCCGCTTTAGGTGTCCGTATATAGGTTTTCCTGAAACATGCCCTTATATAGGCACAATTCGCATTGCCCTTATATAGGCATAAGATCCCAGTCTTTATTTAGGCATTAGCCATGCTATCCAAATACAGGCATGGTCACCTAAATCCCTCCACCCCAACGTCACAAAGAGTTCTTAGAAACCAGACCCTTAAGCTCTTGGGAGTTCCCCTAGCACAGGATTATTGATTTCTCCAAGAACTCATTTATTATGCATGAACCTCTATTCCTTAAGGGTTCATTCCTGACGTCTTCCTCTGCCCAACTTTACGTCAATGCTAACATTCCAAGGCACCTACCGGGTATAAATATACCTTCCCTTGCCCAAACAAGTAGGAGGAGACCTCGACTTTAGAGGAGCCTGTGTCCCGGCCTGACGCACTGACAAGAGACGCTGTCATCCCTGCTCGCAGAGAATCCAGCTTCCAGTGTTCTGACTCCCTTCGCGGGGTGTTAGAGTTCGAGACCCGGAAAGAGATTCCCACCTCTCTCATTCTCAAGGTATGGAGCTGACTAGAACCTAGAGGGACTCTTGGCATACTAGACTTGGCATACTAGACTAGGCATACTAGACTTGGCATACTAGACTTAGCATACCATACTATAGCATACCATACTATAGAATACATCACCTACTTCTTACCTTGCACTACACTTAGGTTAGGTACACTGGGGTAGAACTAGTTAGAGAAGCATCTTATGAGTACTCGCATTTTTAGCTTATGTTATTTATGTATATGAATATGTGTCATAGCTAAAAGATAATGCTAACGCAGTATTATTTCTTTCTACTGCTTACGCTGTACATCATATATTTCGCATACTGTCTTATGATTGTAACAGCTCATATCTCTTACACGAGAAACAAGACTGTTCAATAAATCCTTTTATTGAAACGCCCGTCTATTATTTCTGTATAACTCTGAAGAAACTAAGCATGCACGATTAGCTGAGTGAAACTGTTATCTGTTGTTTCCACGATTCTGAGAGTGTTCCGATTCTAAAGGGAAACAAAGTTGTCATGTTTATGTGGTTGCCAAAAACTACTCCCTTCTTGTTTACAAGGAGTTTCTAGTGGCCTCTGAGTTAGCTGGTACAAAGTAAATTAAGTTTAATAAACTCGATAGGGACATACTGACCTCAGTCCTATGTCAAACCTATAGGGTATATTATTCCAATGCGCAGAGCCTATTAGGGAAATAGGAACTACACTACACCACCAAATGATGAGGATGTTGAAATACCGAAGTGAAGATGACAGTGTGAGGGGTAAGGAATTGACCTACATCAAGATGTCATTGACCACTTCTTTACCTGATTGTAAGTGCACCCTTACATATTGTGACATCAAATACCAGAACAACTTGTGACATAGAGAAAATAGCAGTATGCAATGCGAATTTGATAGGAATGGTCAGTTCAGGATAGACCAAGGCAAAGATGTTTGTCGAGCAGAGTTTCCCTACATTGACAATTGTGTCTATTGACATAGATTCATTTTGATTGTGCTAAGTATGTGTGTCCTCCTAACTTGCAATTTGAGTCAAATTGTAGATGTGAAATCATTCATTTTCCCTTGTTATTCTGTTTCAGGTTACTTCACCATGTCATCTTCAATTGAACATTTCAAAGTTGTGACATTTGCAGTGATATGTTGCTGTTGGGAAGTACAAAGGGAACACGTGTTGATCCTGGGACAGATACCCACTTGGGATGGACAGATCGTGTACAGGGACAACTTGAACTGTGATTGAATAGAAGTTCTTGAGATTGTATCAGACCTGTTTTCTGTGGGAAGTTGCCACAAAGCAAAATGTGCTGCTTAACTTGCTCTAACCACGTTTATATCAGGCCATAGCATTCACATTGGCTAAATCTTCAATTGGTTCAGTGTAGGACCCCATTGATGTGCCTCTTCATAGTTGAAAGAATTGCTTTAGCACACCACTGAATGGTGGTTGTGACATGGCACCAAATACTGCCACAATGTTATGAAATGGTAATCTGGCCCCAAATTTTTATACTGCCATGATGTGGACTATTAGTGTTATTGATGTAGGATTCCTATTGTGAGGGCAGACTGTCTGGCTCCAGCTGAGGTCATTCATCACTAATAGTTGGCCTATTTAATTTGATTCCATGTAATATTCCCTTTCTTCCATGGTATCAAGATTCTGGATTGTCAACTTCTAAGTGGCACAGACTGTTTGGTTTCTGCATGGTTTGTGGAATGCATATTTGATTGTGTCACAAACGTGTTACCTAGATATCTATGACACCGATAAATTCAGATTTCATTGTTTCTTTTTACATCTTATTCAAACATGGGAAGCACATTACCAAGTTTGTAACTATAATTTGTATTAGTATCAAAATGTTTGATGAATTTCAAAAGTGATGATCTACAGACGACATAGAAAACATTTTACCACGATAAATACAACACCAGTCTTTCACTTTGTATTATGTGCATTACTTTCAACAAATATATGAATGTAATAGCTTTGAAACCAGACAGAAAATAGGAGAATAATGAAAAAGTCATTGTGGATGAAATATATTTGCTGAACACAAATTGTTTGGAGTCCAATGTACAAAATAAATCTCTCCTCAGAAAAGGAAAATGTGTTGATGAAATAGTCTACAGAGTGAATGATAGACACTCACTGGAGGAAATTAGGTTTGTTGTTTCTTGGAGGTGGTGGTGGATGTCTTGCCATCCTCTCCTGATAGTCCAGAGGAACGTCCTCTCTGGGGAGGCACAGGTTCAGGGACTGGTGTGGATGGATCAGTTTCCTGTTGTGGCAGGGCCTCCCTGTCTGTGTCTGTGGAATGCATATTGCATTCTGATGTAGAAGGACCACAGACAGGGGTAGATGGTACAAAAAAAGCCCTGCACATGTGCTTATAAATGTCAAACATCAACTCAGTCAAAGAGCCCAAATTGAAGGTTAGATCCTGTAGCTCGCTATTACGCTCCTTTTGCACCTGCTTAAGGTCCCTGATATCTGTTACAATCTGGCACATCATGTCTTGGGACTGTTGTATTGCTCCCAAGACTTGGTCCATGTTGGTCTGGGTGACAATGATGCCAGTGGCCTAACTTTCCTGGCCCACTCATTTCCTCCCACTTTCCTGGCCCACTTATCCCTCCCACAATCCCTATCCCCCCTTCACTGTGCCCTTGAAGCAGTGTGGCCCATCCCACTGGGGCCTGGCACAACTGAATGTAACGGAGGTGGTTGCTGAACAGTAGCCAGGACTGGGTGGGCACAAGATGGGAGTTGGATCCCTTTGGACACAGGGAGTGGAGGTTACCATTTGTTTAGTTGTTCTAGAAGCTGGGGTGGGAGGTGTAGGTGTGGGCCAAGTGTGACTCACTAGGGTTTTCTGCCCAGACAGACCGGATGGACCAGACATCCTCTCATCATCCAAACTTGCAGGAGTGGTGTCCTTACTGAAGGCTTGATCCTGGCATGGAGTGGAGGTGTCTTTGGTTGCAGACAGGGGTCCACTGGCCCCGGGGTTGGTCCTAATATGAATTACAAAATATTAAAACGTTAAACATTTGTATTGTACCTCAAATCTGTCTTCAGCAGCAGATGACGCAACCTAAAGAAAAGAAAAACATAATGATTAATGGGATGTTGAGACCTTTGTGTGATTTTTACTTTTTACTCAAGCAGGTTAATATACACTGAGGCAAATTTCAGTAACAATTATGGAGAAATGTACTGAAATGTAAATTATTTAGAAAGTGTACATTCCATGAACCAGACATGCAACCCAACACAGTGAAGAAGAGATTTGTGAGCTGAGCCATTTCAAGGCCTAGCAGCCTCTAAACAAACCATGGTACAACTTATTAGATTAAATGGCATTGTTCATCATATGTACCCTGAAAAGTAAATACTGTATCAATACATATAATCAGCATGCCACAGAACATGATTGAAAACCTTTGAATATACACACTTAGGGCCCGATTCACAAAAGTAATCTGAGACAAAATCCTATCTTTAAGACTTTCGGTAATCACAAAGGCATTTAGGAGTAGTAAAGTTAGGATTCCTAACTTTACTACTCCTAAATGCCTTTTGTGAATACCGAAAGTCATAAAGTTAGGATTTTGTCTCAGATTAGGAGTAGTAAAGTTAGGAATCCTAACTTTACTACTCCTAAATGCCTTTGTGAATACCGAAAGTCGTAAAGTTAGGATTTTGTCTCAGATTACTTTTGTGAATCTGGCCCTATGATTTCTGCAAGCAAGTAGATCTATTCAATGGAGTTACAAGAAGGTGACAACATACTGGATCAACACAGCAGATGAACCTTTTAGACATACATGAAATGGTGAATGACAACTATGTAAAGCTTTGTCTTTAGTGCATATGTGGAAGGAAAGGAAAGGAATGTTGGCCAGCATCACATTGCACTATTGTTTTGCAGAGACAAAAGCAGGGCATCATGGTAGTTGTAGTCATTTGTGGACACTTTTGCCAATACATGTGAAACACTGAGCAACACATACCCATTTAATTTACTACAGTGAAAATTAAACATTTACAATATGTACACATATGTGTATATTATGCATAGGTTACAATACAACGAATAAGCACTAAACCTTCATGTGCATATGTATGGAGTTTGGAACCTGTTTTTGAAGACAACCTACATTAAGATACAGCAAAGGACTAGGCAAATGCAAGGGGTGATCCATGGAGGAGAGCACACAATCTGACAATACACATTGGTCATTGTTAAATAGATTGTAACAACCATGATGCTACTGATTTGGATAACTCTGTGAGAAGTTGGCCTGGTATATGCTGTCCACTAATTAAAGTGGGCACCTTGCACCAGTCCAAATGACCCTTATGATGTATGAGGTCAAAGATAACCTTTAGAAAGCTATCCTAGTGGTAGCTGTGGAGAGCAGCCTTCAGGCTTAATCTTGAAGGAATGTAAAGCAGCTTGTTTTACCAGAATATCACCTCCTGCAAGATTGCAAAGTACCAGCCCACGGAGCACACGGTGCAAGGAGGCCGGAGTTCTTTGGTGCAAATACTGCACAGGGTCAGGAATACATGGAGTCCAATGCACAAGCTCAGAAATTGCCAACAAGCATATGCACTTGCAAATGGATGCCGTACACAGGAGTTCAGGTCACGCAGTCCCCACGAGGGATACTGGCCTCAAACTCGGTGAGAGGGCAGATCGACCGCAGGGACCTTCGGAAACCCACATCCTGTGTTGCTGAAATCTTCGGAGTCCCCAGGAGCTCAGAAGCAGCAGACCAGTCAGTTGCGCTTAGGTGCCTGCGAAGCAGGGGAGTGACTCCTTCACTCCAAGGGAGATTCTTCAGTTGTCTTTAGTGCACCACAGGTCCTGCATGGAGCCTGTATGGAGCACAGGCACGAACCAAGCTTCGGAATGAAAGGGGGATGAAGTCGTACCAAGTCGAGTTCCAGCGAAGTTCAGAGTGTCCAGACGGTCGAAGGTCAGTGGTTTCTTCTTGTAGAATCTTGTCCACATAAAATCTAAAGTCTTACAGCTAGGTAAGCCCTTTTGTACCCACAGGAGAGGGTTGGACAGATTCAGGGGACCCTCCTAGGGGAGGGTCAGGACAGAGTGTTGTGTAGCTCTTATAGTACCCCTGCAGGACCTGCACGTTTGGATAACAAGCCTAGTTTTGCATTAGCTAGCTCGCAGTGCCACTAGTGTCTCCTCTTATCGGGGAGAGATTAGTTTCTGGCAACCTTAGACCATGACAACCCTGATTCCCTCAGAATCGTGGAAACAATGTACTACCTTTCGCTCAGTCATTCGTGCTCACTTATTCGGTTTGTCTCAGAGAGTTACACAGAATAAACAGTCGGGCGTTTCAATAAGTATTTATTGAACAGTTGTTATTCTAGTGTAAAATATATGTGCTGCGGTAACCAACAGACAATAGCAGAGATATATTATCAGCAGTACAATAAAAGCAAAGGGATAGAACAGTTCTACCATATTGCGATAATCATGAGTACATACATGAATATAAAAGCATTATGCAAGTGCACGTACTCCTACGATGCCTACCTAGATGTACCTGAGTGTACCTAGCATATGTGTGTAGGTCTTAGAAGCTAAGAGCCAAGAATCCTCCTAGAATTTAGTCGAACCCCCATACCTGAATAGAGAGAGTGTGGGACCCCATCCTGGTCTCGAGTTGGACACCCCGTCCAGGTTGTGTCAGACCACTCTCAGCTTGAGCGACTGCATGCAGGAGCCTCAGCATCCCTGGTCAGTGTGTCAGCATGGAAGTCTCGGTTCCCTCTGTCTTACCGGGGCAAAATGTGGTGTTTTTATACCCTAAAGAGTCGCGGTCCTCAGTATGGTTTGTATTGGACATGAGGAAGACGTCAGGGGTGAACTTTGTACATACATATTTTGCCGGTGGTGTATTCTTAGATAGCCATGCATAATTAATGAGTACAGTGTGGGCCTGTGTTTGGAAGAACCCTTCTGTATTCAAAACCACAGGATAGATAACGTTCAGCCCTCGGAGCTCGTTGTGTACTAGCTGGGACCAATGTAGGTGAAAGATCATGCCTATATAAGGCATGATGACTATAATAGGACATGTACAGTTGTGACCATAATTGGGCATATGCGGCCATGACCATAATTGGGCAAGTACGAATATGACCATATTAGGGTAAATATGAATACGTCCATTTTAGGGCATGTACGAACGGGTCTACATTAGGGCATCTATGCGGGATATAACACCCACTCCTCTTCCGAACTGGATAATAAATGACCATACTTAAAATCTGGACATTTTAAAAACATTTGTAAAAGCAAATACAAACATGGTATTAAAAAATCGTTAAAAAATTGTGGTGCTAAAAAAAAAAAAAATGTTTAAATTCAGCTTTTTCTAGTTGCCACTTAAAAGTCAATATCGTCTCTCTATAGAAGTTGTATTACCATAAGCAGAAGAAGGCCATGCTTTTCTCAAGCGAAAGTGTCAATGTAAGAAAATGTTCCAAATTTAGATCATTTATCTTGAAACGAGTGAAGAAGCCGAATTCTTTCCCAGGACACGATGAGCCAATTCAAGATTACGCGTCCTGGCTGGGAAGCTCAATATTATCGTGTCAGCTGCTATAGATGACAAATCCAATGCCTCACAGAGAACGTTAATCGCACATAGATGGAATGTAGTACTGCCAACAGTCAGTGCTGCGGCAGCTTGTGCGGCAGTTGTTACCTGGGTGCCTGTGGAGGAGTCACCTAACCCAGCATGAGCGAACGGCACATGTGGATTCTCCAGGAATGCATTCATCAGAATCGGAAGCCGCGGAGGACAACGCAGAGGGTGGGCCTTTATGGGGTCCAGCATTGCATCCGTGTCCGGAGCCGCATCTGATGGGAATGTTAGACAAAGATCCAACGTGCATTCTGCTCCGCAGAACAGGCATCGAAGAACAGGTAAGATGCAGTCTACCCAGACTGGTCTAAATGATAGAAACCAGGAGGCATTGAGCTCTCGCAGGCAAGAAATGCCCAGAAGTTGTACCATGCGTTCACAGTATTTCTGCTCCAGGAGCGTGTTCACCATTCCCTCGGGGAGTGGGCCGTCCATTGCGTCCAGAAGTTGTACCATGCGTTCACGGGATTTCTGCTCCAGGAGCATGTTCACCATTCCCTCGGGGAGTGGGCCGTCCATTGCGTAGCAGCAATATTACAATCAGGATTCCTGTGATTAGGAACAGGATGAGCGGGAATCCTCCAAATACGCTTCCCAATACAGAGTGTAGAAAATTTGGGATTACTCCGAGGACTGTCTGAAAGGCGCTTAACAGTCCGGACCCTATGGTCTTAAATAGGTGTACAATTCCGCTCGTATCAGACATATTGAAGATACGTCCCACCATTTCTGCGAAATGAATGGGGCAGTTTGTGCATATGAGTGCCTGTATCTCGGTCAAGGTCCTTTCAACTTGAAGTTCATAGGTTTCTCGAGCGGAGGTTAAGGGCACGGGTTGCTGTAAAAGCATGGCTTTCAATCTGCTCAGAGTATCAAACTGTATGAAAGAAACATTCAGTGAAGGCCATAGCAGCGCCTCCTGACTGTGTTCAGTGGCGGAAACAATACTTGCATACAGCAAGTAATCCTGGAGTTAACAGTGACTAGATATGCGACGCCCGGAAGCATCCCACATCAACCTTGATCATTTAGCATTAAATAACTTCCATTCGAGAGCAGCTGGAAAACCTGCATGATCATGGCCGCTGGGGTCCCTGACATGTGACAAGATAAGTTCGCCACTGAACCACTGCAGGCTCCGTGTAGAGAAATATCCTGACACATGAGAGAACCGCTTAAAGCGTTCTTGCAGTTTGTACCACTCAGATACACTTCTCGATCCCCATTCCGGCATCGGTATCTATATGGTAACTCCCAAGTTTCCTTGGTGTATCCCTTACCCATTTTTACATATTTGCCTGCCTGCCTTTGCTCAAGGTAATATTGAAACTGAAACGTAGTGACCGGCAGAGTGATTTGGCGATGAATTAGCAATTCTGTTGATGGTGATTCGGCTACAGTGAATGGTAACCTTTCCAGTTTCTCAATACGGAGCATTGTATATTTGGCTCCCCTCTGTGCCATTTCTGTCTGTTTATCAGTTAGATTGTATTCTGCGAACAGAGACGTGGTGTTTATAAAACGCCATGGCACATAGCCTGCACGCAAAGATTGTAGCGTCCAGCTTAACATCATAATAGAACGTAGCTGAGATTGCCCGTGTTGTAACAAGGCCAGATCTTGTTCTAATATGTCGATCGCCGAGGATACAATGTTGCCTAAGGAGTAAATCCTGGAGGTCAAAGTAGTTAACCCATTATCCACTACTGCCAATGCTTTTTCTAAGTTAATACGGTCTATCTCCCGTATTCTTTCTGCGGCCTCTTGTTGGGATATTTCCCAGTTTTCATTATAATAGGCATAAAGGCCTGCATATATGAAACGTTTCTGACGTTGTTTCCTGGGACCTAGTAGAAAATCTCTAAGATCCATGTCAGGTGTGAGTAGGGTCAAGTGGTGCTTTACTTCTGTCAGTGTTGAGGTCTCTAGCCAATCAAGGCACAACTTCCCAACACTATACGATGTCACTACCCCTGGGTGTTGTCTTTGTACATAGCATGGATCTGGCCTATGGATACTAAACCCTTCGGTTGTATTCATAAATCTCTGTTGACATTTGTTTGTGTCAATAGGCCAAACCAGCCATTCTGTCCAATCTGGATCTGATCTGTTGTACTGGAAAATGTCATCTAATTTCACCCCATGTGTAGTTGAATTCTGCCCCCCACCCATCTGCGATGGTGTTGGAAACCCCGGTGTGTTCATTTCCTTGCCTTTGGCTAATCCAAGACAGGTTGTTTGTTAAACAGTTTCATTCAGAAATAACATCTGCTGCAGAATGATGCATGCTCTAAAAAGTGCTTCTATTCCCTGGACTTGCCAGTCCCTAGAACCCCAGATCGATTTGGAATCTATTGTGTCTTTCCATAGATCGAAACCCTGTTTAGACAACTGGTTCAGAAAGGATGCAGAATAAATATGTTTGGTGTTTGTCAACATAATTTTCTGAGCTGAATTTTTCGCCACTTTATAATAAAATGACTTTGGGTTGGATGTGTTAAACCCTGAGAAGTATGTGAACTTCTGTGCAAATGCTTGCGAAATACCTTTTGGAGGTGTTGGGCAGTGTTCCCACTGGTGGTATTCAAATACATTTCTAGGTGTTATAGATTTGTGTAAGAAATGATGACCATATTGCTGGTAACAGTACAATGTATCATAGTCTGAAGTACCTTCTAACATTTCATTGTTCGGAAATGCAGCATTTTTTTCTAAATCAGACATCATAGCATTTACAGTTTCAGTGTCCCAATCATCAGAAAATGTACTGGAGGTAATGAAATCACTTAAAGAAATTTTAAATACATGTTTTAGCTTTAAAAGTTCAGTCGGACCGAATACATCATAATCAATCTTGTCCCATACTATACCGTCCGGTATAGGAACTGCTGTGATGTTCACTGTAGACAAGTCTCTTGGTTCACGATGTGAAGACTGGTGTGGTTTCAAAATCAAATTGACTCTTTGGGCTGTAGAGCTTGGTTGGAGGTATTGTCCATTAATAAGCATACTAAAAGTTATTATTAAACCTAGCCAGAAAATGAAAAATAAAATCACAGTGATATACCACAGTTCTATCCAAGGTGACACCAGGTAAGTCTTTCTAAAAAAGTTCAAAAAGTCATTGAGTTTCTGTTGGAGTGATTTTTTGGCTGGTGTCGTTTCCGGTTCGCTTGGGTCCAGTGAAAACGTATCAAAGTTCATGAAACAGACAGAAGCAGTTCGATCAATTGTTGGAATTGCATAGGGATTTGTTGAAATCGGATTTTGCTCTTGACGAGGCATGTTGATGTAAATGTCTGTATTAGGTCTGATTGCAACTTGATTGTTAAGTTGATTTTCTTCTTGTTGAAGTGGAACGAGTTCCATAGCATTGTTGCTTAGTCCTTCATTCCGTACAGGTGGCTCTTCAAACGTGATGAGTCTTTCTGTTTGAACTTCTTGGATTGTAGCGAGAGGAGGGCGTCTGCTACTGTGGAGTCCACGATGCCTACTGTTTAGTATCGGTCACATAGTGTGGTTTGATTAAGTCAATTGAGACGAATCTTTTCTCCTTTTTTCCAGCAAGAGGTGGCAGAAGTACAGTTCTTGTGCCATGGATTGCAAGGACCGGTACAGGCGTTCTGTAGGATGGCCCAAATTCTTTCTTGTCAGCAATCTTCTCTCTGACCAGATCCCCGACTTTTGGGATCCAGATAGGTCTTGCCGTTACTGCCTTGACTTCCTCAGTGGCGGCCTGTTTCTGGAGCACGTTACTTTGTTGTGTCCTGGATTCATTTAGATCCTGTAAAACAGCCAAACGATCGTGGATATCAAATGGTTTTTCATCCGCCACTGTGCCTTCACAATCAAGATAAGGTACCCACATTCTTGTCCCAAATAGGACCTCGTAAGGAGTGATACCTCCTAGAGAGCTTCTTGGCTGATTATTGAGCGCGCGCTGTACCCCATAAAGGTGATCGACCCATCTACCGCCCTTGCCTAATACCCTAGATTTTAAAGATTGCTTTAAGTCTCGGTTTTTCCTCTCCACAACAGAATTTCCCTTGGGATGATACGGAGAGGAGTACCGCAATGCTACGCCCATTCCTTCCATGGCCTCTTTGTAAGCCCGAGAGCTAAACGCCGGACCACGGTCAGAATGTAACATGCCAACTGCATATGTGCCGATAAAGACTCGCAAATCTTTTATAACAGTTCGAGCGTCAGCCGAGCGCTGAGGCCAAACCTTGAGGAAACTTGAGCTGGATGCGCACGAACGGACAACCTAATGCTGTCTAACAATGGTATCTGTACTGGACGTTTTGTGGTGGACCCATTCATCTGCTTGCAGATGTCGCAGTTCCAGATGTAGTCTCTAATCAGCCTTCTCATCACGGGCCACCAGTAGCGTTCTTTTAACAAAGCAAGAGTCTCCTTAAGTCCGCTATGTACAGAACCTGTTCCTTCATGTGCTGCCACAATTAAGCCTAGCCTACGATCCATATTTGGTATTACTCTATCCCCCACTCCAGGAATCTGAGCATATGGAATGTTTTGTGCAACTAACTTGTAGGAGTACTTGAGTGGAAATTTTTTAGGTACTGCTGTGCTGCCTTTGCGTGAAGCATTGACAGCTACCATAATCTTGCCGTCTACCCTCGTCTTTGAACGAGTAACTGCAGCTACGGCGGCTGTGCGAACAGCCCCCTTTGCGGCTTCATCAGCCAATGAATTCCCTTCAACGTGAACACCATCACGCTGATGACTCAGTGTATGTATCACTTGAGCCCTTGGTAGTTCGTTTCTCAACTCCACTACCTGTTCCCATAGCATTTTATGCTTAATTGTGCCACCTTTTGCATCTTTGAACCCGTTTTGTTACCAATGATGTAGATATTCATTGTATGACTGTACACAGTAAAAGGAATCACACACAATCAGTTTGGGGAATTCGTGATCCGTATTTATAAATGCCAGTATCAGTGCTTTGAGTTCTGCCAACTGAGCCGTGCAGTCTCCTAGAGATTGCGTTTTAGTGCAACTCGGATGGAACTTTCCATCGTGCATGCGACCTTTAACAATCACACATGCCGCGCTGTAAGCTTGCTTACTTCCTGTGGCTGGTTGAGCAGAACCGTCAGTGTAAATAATGTATTCATACTGATCTAGAGGCAAAATTTCATTTGGGAGAGGGTATTCTTGTTCGTATTGCAGGAATGCCTGTGTTTTTAAACTTGGATAAAATCTGTATTCAACATCCGTTGCAGTAAGAGAATTAGCCCATTGTATCCATCTCGGATGTAAGGCTTTCGCATTTGGAATGCTAGCTTTTGTAACAGCTTGTAAGGCTGGTACTGGGGTCACGACAATTATGCGCTTTCCCTGAGCCAGAGCTCTTTCTCTTGCTACAGCGGTATGAACTGCTGTCAGGATTTTTTCTGGTGAAGTGAAACGCTTTTCTGCGTTTGTGTACAGGTGTGATTTGTATGCGATTGGTACAGTTTCACCTTTATTAAAAGTTAAATAAGTGTACCCGCATTGACCCGCTATGACTCGGATCACTAAGTTCTGTGCGTTTACGCGTGTCTGTAAATGTTTAGAAGCTATCATGTCTTCCTGTGGGGAACGCAGGATATTTGTGTGTTCCTGTGTCCATTGTCTAACTGATAAGTCAGGTTTTATTAAATCGTAGAAAGGTTTTACTCTTTCTGCGTAATCCAAAATGTATGTTTGACCAAAATTAAGGAATCCCAGAATTGATTGTAAATTCTTTAATGATTTTGGAGGTTGGAGCAGCGCACACTTTTCTAAAAAGTTAGCTGCCAGGCTTTTTCCCTTACTTGACAGCTCGTATCCTAAAAATAGGACATTGAGGTTGGCAATTTTTGATTTTTTTAAATTAAATTTATAGCCCTCAGAGGCGAATCCCATAATAATGGTGCTCACCCTGGTAAAGTGCCTCTTTAAGTCATCGTCCGTCAGATAAACATCATCCACATAGGACAATGCTTCTTCATCCAGATTTTGGAGTATCTCTGTTACCCTTGCTGAAAACAACCCCGGGCTATTTTTATACCCTTGGGGGAGTCGGCAGAATTGCCGTTATGACCCTAACGCACTGAATGCGGTCAGATACCTGCTTTCAGGTGCTATATTTTGGCAGAAACATCCATTTGAGATATCAAGTGTTGTTTTTTATTTTTTCCGCACAATGTTATTCATTAATGCGGCACTGTGTGCATTTTGAACTGCAAATGTCTTTGTGCAAGTGTTTAAATGTCTGTAATCTAAAACTAGACAATATTTATTGTCAGGTTTGGCTACGGGGAACAAAGGATTGTTCATAGGTGAAGTGCAATTTTCTATCACCCCCTGATATTCAAGTTGATCTAGAATCTCCCTGACTTGTTTTTTAGCCTCCTGCTTTATAGGGTATTGCCTTTGGGCATTTGTGGAAATTCTTAACGGGATCACGTGGTGGGTTGAATCCTCATCCCAACCAGTATAATTTTTGTACAATGCTGGAGCTAGGGCAACCGCCCACTCCTGCACATATGCATGTTTTAGGTGAATGGGAACGAGGTCGGAAAAGGCTGGAAAAATTACAGTTTCTCCCATAGGGCACTCCATGACGAATGCAGGTGGCCAGTCTTGTTCTGCTGATAGAATGTCATAACCAGATGACAGATTTTTCCAAAAGAGACCTTTAACTTTTCTGGGCTTGTCCCCCTCCATCCGGAGTGTTATCTCATGTAACTTATGTGGGACACTTACCCGAGTATCAGGTGTTTCCACCGTGATATACTCACTCAACTCCGCTGTCACCAGAAATTCCTTCAGGTTCTGGTGAGCTATCGTTACTTCTGCTGCGCTGTCTAGCATCGTCAGAGCCCATTCCCCGTTCAGAAGCTGTGTCCTCAGAATTCTGGGCATGTCTGATCTTGAGACCTGCTACCTTCTTCTTTTTGAACTGAAGTTTTGATTTTTGTTTATCCTCTTTTTTAGGTGCGTAGTCCGCAGCATGTTGCGTGTTTCTGGACTTTGTACGCTCCTTTGACTGTCCTTCCCTCTCGGAGTTTTGTGATGAACCCTGAAAGGAACGAGAGGAACGAGTATCAGTATCCTGATACCTGTCAGGTTTTTTAATATTATCCCTATTCCTGAGGTTATACCTGCTTTCAGAGGGCTCCTGTTGAGGAGACCTACCTCTAGACTGAGATCTGGTGTCTTTAGATTTTTGTTGTTTTTTATTTTCCCACTTCTTTTTAGGAGAAGTAGGTGTCTGCTTTGTAGTGTCCTTGTCAGGACTGCCCATCAGTTGTGGTTTTAATGTTTTCCCACCTAGACTGTCTCTGCCTAATTCTGCATATGCAGTTTCAATTATTTTGGGTAGTTCATGTTGTTGATCTACTGGACTGAACTCCCTTAGGCGTTGGCGGATCGCCACAGAATCTGCTTCCCCCTTAATGTTAGCTAGTATTATGGTTGAGACCTGTTCAAAGTTGTTTAGCAACTTCATCCCTAAATTAAGGGCAGGCTCTGCTCCGTACTCATTTTGTATCTGTTTCAATACTTCAGGTGCTACTGCTATTGACAGGATACCATGTGTTCTGGTATATATGGCAGCAAGGACTGAACCCTGAGAGGTGCAGTCCTCTACTTGTGGTGTGAGACCCATGGGCAAGCAGATTGTTAGTATTCTGTGTTTATCACTGGTTGTTGTATTCGGGAATACTGCTTCAAGCTGAGTTATTTTCTGAGCTACCCAGAATTGGATTTGTTCGCATTTTGCTGGCATCTTGCCCATTATCGCGTGTAATGTTTGTGGAGTTATTTTATTAACTGTACCTTGGACTGGAGTATCTTGTGCTGCAGTTGGTGCAGGCTGAACTGTTAAAGTTCTCATCACAAATTGTGTGAGGTTTCTGTAGATTTTAATTAAATCTCTGTGTTGAATGAGTAAGTCTGGCTGTGTCATTGTGTTAATGTCAGGATGCGGTGTGTATGCCGCTAATATGGGCCATGTGGCTCCTGCTCCTCCGAGCAGGCCTAATCTTGCTCTTCCTTGTACGTGGGGTAGGGCGCCTTTAAACCAGTAATTATGCTCCTGGTAAGTGAGCGGGACCTCTAACTCCTCAAAAGGAGTATAGTCCGCTGGTGTTTCACCTTCTAAGTAGTAGTGAAATACATTTGTAATTGCATTCGCTGCTGGGAATGTAACCCATGAATAGAACACCTCTGTTTTATTGGATTTGTGTGCCTCAATCACGAAAATTACTGTACCACCCCTGGCTCTTAGGCCATGTTCTAGAAGTTTTATGGTGACTGCCCTTCTGAAATTTGGTGCAATTTGTATTGCATCTTCAGAGTCTTCTTCTAAACCGAAGAAGTTTGTTGTCGCTCTCCTTGTTTCGTCTGTTTCTTCCACCATTTTTAATTGGAAGAAAGGAGGTTAAAGAATTTTTTAAGATAAGGTGTATATGCACAATTGTAGGAACTATATGTCCTTCAAGCTTGATTAACCAACAGCCAATAAATAGTATTCTAGTACTACTAAGATGCGGCGGATTTAGTGCCCACCCACTCCAGACGTCTCTGGGTTTTTGTGAGTAGGTTCTCTGAGAATAGCACGACTGAACTACTCAGATTCTACTGTTAAATAGGTACTAAACCAACATTGGTAAAGAATGATAATGTATTCAACCCAGATCTGTGACTGGAGGTGAGTGTTTGAAAAGTTTCAGCACTCCGTCCATCATCTCCTTGTGTTTACTTTGTTCGCCCTAAGTTGGCAGGGTATGCCCAAACGTGGGTCCCTTGCTCACTTTGCCACTGGATTCAAGCTAGCCTGGCTGATGAGGGCTGTTAGCCCGAAACCGGTTCCAGGATGCTTCATTCCGGTCGACGGAAGACATGGCTTGGCTGTTCGGTCTGGACTGTTCACATGAGGCACAGGGTCAAGACTGATTTGCATATAGCTGCGTCTGAACTGGGGTGTCAAAGTGAGCTAAAGAATGATGATGGATTCAACCCGGATCTGTGACTGGGGGTGAGTGTTTGAAAAGTTTCAGCACTTTGTCCATCATCTCCTTGTGTTTGCTTTGTTCGCCCTAAGTTGGCAGGGTATGCCCAGACGTGGGTCCCTTACTCACTTTGCCACTGGATTTAAGCTAGCCTGGCTGATGAGGGCTGTTAGCCCAAAAGCGGTCCCAGGATGCTTGATTCCGGTCCAGGGAAGACATGGCTTGGCAGTTCGGTCTGGACTGTTCCCATGAGGCACAGGGTCAAGACTGATTTGCATATAGCTGTGTCTGAACTGGTGTGGCAAAGTGAGCTAAAGAAGGATAATGTATTCAACCCAGATCTGTGACTGGGGGTCAGTGTTTGAAAAGTTTCAGCACTCCGTCCATCATCTCCAAGTGTTTACTTTGTTTGCCCTAAGTTGGCAGGGTATGCCCAGACGTGGGTCCCTTGCTCACTTTTCCACTGGATTCAAGCTAGCCTGGCTGATGAGGGCTGTTAGCCCGAAACCGGTTCCAGGATGCTTCATTCCGGTCGACAGAAGACATGGCTTGGCAGTTTGGTCTGGACTGTTCCCATGAGGCACAGGGTGAAGACTGATTTGCATATAGCTGTGTCTGAACTGGGGTGGCAAAGTGAGCTAAAGAATGATGATGGATTCAACCCAGATCTGTGACTGGGGGTGAGTGTTTGAAAAGTTTCAGCACTCCGTCCATCATCTCCTTGTGTTTACTTTGTTCACCCTAAGTTGGCAGGGTATGACCAGACGTGGGTCCCTTGCTCACTTTGCCACTGGATTTAAGCTAGCCTGGCTGATGAGGGCTGTTAGCCCGAAAGCGGTCCCAGGATGCTTGACTCCGGTCCAGGGAAGACATGGCTTGGTAGTTCGGTTTGGACTGTTCCCATGAGGCACAGGGTCAAGACTGATTTGCATATAGCTGTGTCTGAACTGAGGGTGGAAAAGTGAGCTAAAGAATGATGATGGATTCAACCCAGATCTGTGACTGGGGGTGAGTGTTTGAAAAGATTCAGCACTCAGTTCATCATCTCCAAGTGTTTACTTTGTTTGCCCTAAGTTGGCAGGGTATGCCCAGACGTGGGTCCCTTGCTCACTTTGCCACTGGATTCAAGCTAGCCTGGGTGATGAGGGCTGTTAGCCCGAAACCGGTCCCAGGATGCTTGATTCCGGTCCAGGGAAGACATGGCTTGTCAGTTCAGTCAGGACTGTTCCCATGAGGCACAGGATCAAGTCTGATTTGCATATAGCTGTGTCTGAACTGGGGTGGCAAAGTGAGCTAAAGAATGATTATGGATTCAACCCAGATCTGTGACTGGGGGTGAGTGTTTGAAAAGTTTCAGCACTCCATCCATCATCTCCTTGTGTTTGCTTTGTTCACCCTAAGTTGGCAGGGTAAGCCCAGACGTCAATCAATCAATCACGGCATTTATAGAGCGCGCTACTCACCCGGGAGGGTCTCAAGGCGCTGGGGGAGGGGGTAAGTTACTGCTCGAACAGCCAGGTCTTGAGCTGCTTCCTGAAGGCGAGATGGTCCTGGGTTCGCCGAAGGTGAGTGGGGAGGGAGTTCCAGGTCTTGGCCGCCAGGTAGGAGAAGGATCTTCCTCCGGCGGTGGTTCTGCGGATGCGTGGTACGGTGGCGAGGGCGTGGCTGGTTGATCGTAGCTGGCGTGTGGGCGTGTAGAAGGACATGCGGTCGTTGAGGTACTTTGGGCCCAGGTCGTGGAGGGCCTTGTGTGCGTGGGTGAGGAGTCTGAACGTGATTCTCTTGCTGACGGGGAGCCAGTGCAGGTCTTTCAGGTGTACGGTGATGTGGCTGTGTCGGGGGATGTCCAGGATGAGTCGTGCGGAGGCGTTCTGGATGCGCTGGAGTCTCTTTTGAAGTTTGGCTGTGGTTCCGGCGTAGAGGGTGTTCCCATAGTCCAGTCGGCTGGTGACGAGTGCCTGGGTGACGGTCTTCCTGGTTTCAGTGGGGATCCATCTGAAGATCTTGCGGAGCATGCGCAGGGTGTTGAAGCATGAAGATGAGACGGCGTTGACTTGTTTGGTCATTGATAGGGAGGAGTCCAGGATGAAGCCCAGGTTGCGTGCGTGGTCCGTTGGCTTGGGTGCGGTGCCCAGGGCCGGGGGCCACCAGGAGTCGTCCCAGGCGGAGGGTGATGAGCCCAGGATGAGGACTTCCGTCTTGTCTGAGTTCAGTTTAAGGCGGCTGTTCCTCATCCAGTCGGCGACGTCTCTCATCCCGTCGTGCAGGTTGGCTCTGGCGGTAGTGGGGTCGTTGGTGAGGGAGAGGATCAGCTGGGTGTCGTCGGCGTAGGAGATGATGTTGAGGTTGTGTCGGCGTGCGATGGCTGCGAGGGGGCTCATGTAGACGTTGAAGAGGGTCGGGCTGAGTGAGGATCCTTGTGGAACGCCGCAGATGACTTCGGTGGCTTCGGATCTGAACGGGGAGAGGCGGACTCTCTGGGTTCTTCCGGCGAGGAACGAGATGATCCATTCCAGTGCTTTCTCTCGGATTCCGATGTTGCTGAGGCGCTTCACTAGGGTGCGGTGGCAGACGGTGTCGAACGCCGCGGAGAGGTCCAGGAGGATGAGGGCAGCTGTTTCCCCGTTGTCGGTTAGGGTTCTGATGTCGTCGGTGGCTGCGATAAGGGCGGTCTCGGTGCTGTGGTTGGCCCGAAACCCGGACTGCGAGGGGTCGAGGGATCCATTCGTCTCGAGGAAGGCGGCAAGCTGTCTGTTGACGGTCTTCTCGATGACTTTGGCCGGAAACGGAAGGAGCGAGATGGGGCGGTAGTTCTTGAGGTCGGTGGGGTCCGCCGTTGGTTTCTTCAGGAGGGCGGTAAGCTCGGCGTGCTTCCAGCTCTCCGGGAAGGTGGCGGTGCGGAAGGAGGAGTTGATGATGTCCCGGAGATGGGGTGCGATGGTGGCGTCGGCTTTGTTGAAGACGTGGTGTGGGCAGGGGTCGGTTGGTGATCCGGAGTGGATGGAGTTCATCGTGCGGGTGGTGTCTTCGGTGTTGATCGGGGTCCAGTTGCAGAGGGTGGTGGTGGCGGGCATTGGTTCGGCGGTAGGGTGCGTTGTTTGTGCGTTGAAGCTGTTGTGTATGTCGGTGATCTTGCGGTGGAAGAACGCGGAGAGTGAGTTGCAGAGGTCTTGCGAGGGGGTGATGTCGTTGTTTCCGGCGCTGGGGTTGGAGAACTCTTTGACGATGCTGAAAAGTTCCTTGCTGTCATGGGCGTTGTTGTCCAGTCGTTCTTTGAGTGCCGACTTCTTGGTGGCACGGATCAGCTGGTGGTGTTTGCGGGTGGCGTGCTTGAGGGCGGTCCTGTTGTCTGTGGTCTGGTCGAGTCGCCAGGTTTTCTCGAGAGTGCGGCAGTTCTTCTTGGATTCCTTGAGTTCGTTGGTGAACCAAGGGGTTTTCTTGCTTCCGGGTCTGCTGGGAGGGTTTTTTAGTGGTGCGAGGTCGTCGGCGCAGGCGGTCAGCCACTTGGCGAGGTTGCTGGCTGCTTCGTTTGGGTCCGTTGTGTCGGTGGGTGTGTTCTGGCTGAGGGAGGCGGTGAGCTGCTCGGGCGGTGATCTTGCTCCAGCTCCGGCGGGGAGCCTGTTGCGGGTGGTGGTGGGTCGCAGTCTTTCTGAAGCTGAAGTGGACGCAGCTGTGGTCGGTCCAGTGGAGTCCGGTGGCGTGGCTGAAGGAGATGTGCTTGCTGGACGAGAAGACGGGGTCAAGCGTGTGGCCGGCGTAGTGGGTGGGCGTGTTCACCAGTTGCTTGAGTCCGAGGTTGGCGAGGTTGTCCAGCAGGGCGGTGGTGTTTCTGTCGTTGTTGTTCTCCAGGTGGAAGTTGAGGTCCCCTAGGAGGATGTAGTCGGCGGAGGGCATGGCGTGCGGGCTGATGAAGTCTGCGATGTCTTCGCTGAATAGTGTGCGTGGTCCCGGGGGTCTGTAGATGAGGGTGCCTCGGAGGGTGGTCTTGGGGTCCGTGTGTATCTGGAAGTGTAGGTGTTCGGCGGCGGTGAAGGTCTCGTCGGAGTTAGTCGAGATGCGGATGGTGTTCTTGTGTACGATGGCGATGCCTCCTCCCGTCTGGTTGACGCGGTCCTTCCGGGTGATCTTGTATCCATCCGGGATGGCTATGGCGATGTCCCTTGCTCACTTTGCCACTGGATTCAAGCTAGCCTGGCTGATGAGGGCTGTTAGCCCGAAACCGGTTCCAGGATGCTTGATTCCGGTCCAGGGAAGACATGGCTTGGCAGTTCGGTCTGGACTGTTCCCATAAGGCATAGGGTCAAGACTGATTTGCATATAGCTGTTTCTGAACTGGGGTGGCAAAGTGAGCTAAAGAATGATGATGGATTCAACCCATGATCTGTGACTGGGGGTGAGTATTTGAAAAGTTTCAGCGCTCCGTCCATCATCTCCTTGTGTTTGCTTTGTTCGCCCTAATTTGGCAGGGTATGCCCAGACGTGGGTCCCTTGCTCACTTTGCCACTGGATTCAAGCTAGCCTGGCTGATGAGGGCTGTTAGCCTGAAACCGGTTCCAGGATGCTTGATTCCAGTCCACAGAAGACATGGCTTGGCAGTTTGGTCTGGACAGTTCCCATGAGGCACAGGGTCAAGATTGATTTGCATATAGCTGTGTCTGAACTGGGGTGGCAAAGTGAGCTAAAGAATGATGATGGATTCAACCCAGATCTGTGACTGGGGGTGAGTGTTTGAAAAGTTTCAGCACTCCGTCCATCATCTCCTTGTGTTTGCTTTGTTCTACCTAAGTTGGCAGGGTATGCCCAGACGTGGGTACCTTGCTCACTTGGCCACTGGATTCAAGCTAGCCTGGCTGATGAGGGCTGTTAGCCCGAAACCGGTTCCAGGATGCTTGATTCCGGTCCAGGGAAGACATGTCTTGGCAGTTCGGTCTAGACTGCTCGCATGAGGCACAGGGTCAAGACTGATTTGCATATAGCTGTGTCTGAACTGGGGTGGCAAAGTGAGCTAAAGAATGATGATGGATTCAACCCAGATCTGTGACTGGGGGTGAGTGTTTGAAAAGTTTCAGCACTCAGTCCATTATCTCCTTGTGTTTGCTTTGTTCGCCCTAAGTTGGCAGGGTATGCCCAGACGTTGGTCCATTGCTCACTTTGCCACTGGATTCAAGCTAGCCTGGCTGATGAGGGCTGTTAGCCCGAAACCGGTCCCAGGATGCTTGATTCCGGTCCAGGGAAGACATGGCTTGGCAGTTCGGTCTGGACTGTTCCCATGAGGCACAGGGTCAAGACTGATTTGCATATAGCTGTGTCTGAACTGGGGTGGCAAAGTGAGCTAAAGAATGATGATGGATTCAACCCAGATCTGTGACTGGGGGTGAGTGTTTGAAAAGTTTCAGCTTTCCGTCCATCATCTCCTTGTGTTTGCTTTGTTCACCCTAAGTTGGCAGGGTAAGCCCAGACATGGGTCCCTTGCTCACTTTGCCACTGGATTCAAGCTAGCCTGGCGGATGAGGGCTGTTAGCCCGAAACCGGTTCCAGGATGCTTGATTCCGGTCCACGGAAGACATGGCTTGGCAGTTCGGTCTGGACTGTTCCCATGAGGCACAGGGTCAAGACTGATTTGCATATAGCTGTGTCTGAACTTGGGTGGCAAAGTGAGCTAAAGAATGATGATGGATTCAACCCAGATCTGTAACTGGGGGTGAGTGTTTGAAAAGTTTCAACACTCCGTCCATCATCTCCTTGTATTTGCTCTGTTTGCCCTAAGTTGGCATGGTATGCCCAGACGTCGGTCCCTTGCTCACTTTGCCACTGGATTCAAGCTAGCCTGGCTGATGAGGGCTGTTAGCCCGAAACCGGTCCCAGGATGCTTGATTCTGGTCCAGGGAAGACATGGCTTGGCAGTTTGGTCTGGACTGTTCCCATGAGGCACAGGGTCAAGACTGATTTGCATATTGCTGTGTCAGAACTGGGGTGGCAAAGTGAGCTAAAGAATGATGATGGATTCAACCCAGATCTGGGACTGGGGGTGAGTGTTTGAAAAGTTTCAGCTTTCCGTCCATCATCTCCTTGTGTTTGCTTTGTTCACCCTAAGTTGGCAGGGTAAGCCCAGACGTGGGTCCCTTGCTCACTTTGCCACTGGATTCAAGCTAGCCTGGCGGATGAGGGCTGTTAGCCCGAAACCGGTTCCAGGATGCTTGATTCCGGTCCACGGAAGACATGGCTTGGCAGTTCGGTCTGGACTGTTCCCATGAGGCACAGGGTCAAGACTGATTTGCATATAGCTGTGTCTGAACTTAGGTGGCAAAGTGAGCTAAAGAATGATGATGGATTCAACCCAGATCTGTGACTGGGGGTGAGTGTTTGGAAAGTTTCAACACTCCGTCCATCATGTCCTTGTATTTGCTCTGTTCGCCCTAAGTTGGCATGGTATGCCCAGAAGTCGGTCCCTTGCTCACTTTGCCACTGGATTCAAGCTAGCCTGGCTGATGAGGGCTGTTAGCCCGAAAGCAGTCCCAGGATGCTTGATTCCGGTCAAGGGAAGACATGGCTTGGCAGTTCGGTCTGGACTGTTCCCATGAGGCACAGGGTCAAGACTGACTTGCATATAGCTGGGTCTGAACTGGGGTGGCAAAGTGAGCTAAAGAATGATGATGGATTCAACCCAGATCTGTGACTGGTGTGAGTGTTTGAAAAGTTTCAGCACTCAGTCCATCATCTCCTTGTGTTTGCTTTGTTCGCCCTAAGTTGGCAGGGTATGCCCAGACGTGGGTCCCTTGCTCACTTTGCCACTGGATTCAAGCTAGACTGGCTGATGAGAGCTGTTAGCCCGAAACCGGTCCCAGGATGCTTGATTCCTGTCCAGGGAAGACATGGCTTGGTAGTTCGGTCTGGACTGTTCCCATGAGGCACAGGGTCAAGACTGATTTGCATATAGCTGTGTCTGAACTGGGGTGGCAAAGTGAGTTTTAGAATGATGATGGATTCAACCCAGATCTGTGACTGGGGGTGAGTGTTTGAAAAGTTTCAGCACCCCTTCCATCATCTCCTTGTGATTGCTTTGTTCGCCCTAAGTTGGCAGGGTAAGCCCAGACGTAAGTCCCTTACTCACTTTGCCACTGGATTCAAGCTAGCCTGGCTGATGAGGGCTGTTAGCCCGAAACCGGTCCCAGGATGCTTGATTCCGGTCCAGGGAAGACATGGCTTGGCAGTTCGGTCTGGACAGTTCCCATGAGGTACAGGGTCAAGACTGATTTGCATATAGCTGTGTCTGAACTGGGGTGGCAAAGTGAGCTAAAGAATGATGATGGATTCAACCTAGATCTGTGACTGGGGGTGAGTGTTTGGAAAGTTTCAACACTCCGTCCATCATGTCCTTGTATTTGCTCTGTTCGCCCTAAGTTGGCATGGTATGCCCAGACGTCGGTCCCTTGCTCACTTTGCCACTGGATTCAAGCTACCCTGGCTGATGAGGGCTGTTAGCCCGAAAGCAGTCCCAGGATGCTTGATTCTGGTCAAGGGAAGACATGGCTTGGCAGTTCGGTCTGGACTGTTCCCATGAGGCACAGGGTCAAGACTGACTTGCATATAGCTGTGTCTGAACTGGGGTGGCAAAGTGAGCTAAAGAATGATGATGGATTCAACCCAGATCTGTGACTGGGTGTGAGTGTTTGAAAAGTTTCAGCACTCAGTCCATCATCTCCTTGTGTTTGCTTTGTTCGCCCTAAGTTGGCAGGGTATGCCCAGACGTGGGTCCCTTGCTCACTTTGCCACTGGATTCAAGCTAGACTGGCTGATGAGAGCTGTTAGCCCGAAACCGGTCCCAGGATGCTTGATTCCTGTCCAGGGAAGACATGGCTTGGTAGTTCGGTCTGGACTGTTCCCATGAGGCACAGGGTCAAGACTGATTTGCATATAGCTGTGTCTGAACTGGGGTGGCAAAGTGAGCTTTAGAATGATGATGGATTCAACCCAGATCTGTGACTGGGGGTGAGTGTTTGAAAAGTTTCAGCACCCCTTCCATCATCTCCTTGTGATTGCTTTGTTCGCCCTAAGTTGGCAGGGTAAGCCCAGACGTGGGTCCCTTGCTCACTTTGCCACTGGATTCAAGCTAGCCTGGCTGATGAGGGCTGTTAGCCCGAAACCGGTCCCAGGATGCTTGATTCCGGTCCAGGGAAGACATGGCTTGGCAGTTCGGTCTGGACAGTTCCCATGAGGTACAGGGTCAAGACTGATTTGCATATAGCTGTGTCTGAACTGGGGTGGCAAAGTGAGCTAAAGAGTGATGATGGATTCAACCCAGATCTGTGACTGGGGGTGAGTGTTTGAAAAGTTTCAGCACTCCGTCCATCATCTCCTTGTGTTTGCTTTGTTCGCCCTAAGTTGGCAGGTTATGCCCAGACATGGGTCCCTTGCTCACTTTGCCACTGGATTCAAGCTAGCCCGGCTGATGAGGGTTGTTAGCCAGAAACCAGTCCCAGGATGCTTGATTCCGGTCCAGGGAAGACATGGCTTGGCAGTTTGGTCTGGACTGTTCCCATGAGGCACAGGGTCAAGACTGATTTGCATATAGCTGTGTCTGAACTGGGGTGGCATAGTGAGCTAAAGAATGATGATGGATTCAACCTAGATCTGTGACTGGGGGCGAGTGTTTGAAAAGTTTCAGCACTCCGTCCATCATCTCCTTGTGTTTGTAGAATCATAGAGATTACCTGTTAGTCAAGAAAAGGCAAGCCCTCTAGATGTGCCAAATCTAAAGGTAGAAATAGAAGAAATTATTGGAGGATGTCTAGGCATTTCAAATTTGGATCAATATTGGGAAAATGAACTGCTCTATTTAGGAAAAGAAATTACAAGAAGTGCGCTGTCCACATTTGATAAATTGACTAAATGGGCAGGCAAATATGAGGTGCTTTAGTGCACAGTTAGCTGGTGAAGCTAACAATGCAATCTTCTGGGATGAGATTACCCATTGTGGAACTGGCAAAATGCATCCCAAAAGGGGTGATTTTGACAGATTGGAGAGCAAATGGGCAAAGAAACAGGGAAAGGGAAAAGAAACCGTCAGTTGATACAAAGGTGAAGGGAAAACCCCCTCCAGCACCCCCAGATGAAGATGAGGCACTAACCTTTCCTATGAGGGAACTACCAGGTGGAGGGTATGTTCCTGTACCATGGAGTAGAGGTGATTTTGCAAAATTTGCTAGCAATTTTCCAAAATTGAGAGAGAATCCTGCTCAGTGGTTTATACAAGTTGACAGATTTGTGAAATTTTCAAAGGTTTTTGGACTCACTTGAATACTTTCTTTGATATTGTGGTACTAAGTGATCTGTGGGTCCAATGCAACATAGCTGTGCAATCGCCATGTTCAGAACTTCCTAGGGATGTGCGTACCTGTGCGCCTTTTCCTGTGGTAATGACTAAGTATGATGAGGTGATTACCTTTTTCAGCTAGGGATATTGGTTGGTTAAACCTCAATAGAACTAATAAGGAAGCCAAAAAATCAGTACATGCTTATTATGAACGATTGTTGCAGGTGTTTAAACAACATAGTGGAAAACAAAATCCCGAAAAGGGAGATATGGTGAGTTTTGTATCATAGTTCGCTCTTGGGTTGTGACCGGAGATCAGTATGCACATACAACAGAATATGATTTGCTGCTAGACAAAATCTTTAGATGAGATCCTGAGGTATGCAAAATACTGTAGTGAAGAGCAGGAACTGAAGCAGAACAGACTTATGGCAAAGCTAATGCTTGCGCAGACAAAGCTGCCACAAAAGGGTTTTCAGAGCAAATCGCATGCTAGAAATGTTGGTGGGATATAAGGTTTTGGGTTTCAATCTGGAGGTCAAATGATGCGAGGTGGAGTTGGTGTTTCACAGGGTACAGTTCGAAGTGTTTTGGTTGATCCAAATTCAGGAACAGACAGTGCATCATTGAAGAAAATGACTCCTTGTCATTAATGGAAGAGAGAGTGTAGTCAGACGCCAAATTGAGTGATTGGTGAGGGTCAAATGGAAGGGGTAAATCAAGCACAGATGCAAAATGTTCTAGTTCAAGTACCTGCCCAAACAATGAAGATGCCAGTGCATTCCTCAAAGTCCTATATCGCAAGCTACAGAAGTCCTGGTGGCACCACAGAATATGGGAAACATCAGATTCACTATGACTCAGGTGCCGACAGCCAATTTAAATCCATTCCAAAATTAGAACCCAGTTCAACAATTTCCGATGTTAGAAAATGAGAGTTTTAGTTCTGACTGGTGGTGCCTGGAGGTTGGGGGGGGGGGGCGATAGCGTACTTGGCACAATCTTAGAGATTGACAAGAGTGGACCATTTGTAGAAGGAGAGGTTAATTGCCACCATGTATCATTCCTCATCGACACAGGAGCTACTCGTTCCACTGTTAGAACAGCAGAAGTCCCAGACCTTACCCATGTGGAAAAGAAGATCCAAGTTGTAGGTGTCACAAATAAGCAAATCACAAATCCTCTTTCAAAGAAAGTGCCTGTAAAAATAGGTTCATTTGAGGAAGACCATCAGTTTGTGATATGCGATTCAAGGTCTGTAAATCTGTTAGGATGGGATCTATCGTGCAAGTTAAATTTTTCCATTTATTGCACGCTAGATGGTGTTTGGTTTAAAATGCATGATGAGGATGTCAAATCTAAAATGGCCAGGCACGAAAAAGCTGTGGGGCCATATCCTGTGAGAATGGTGGATGATTTACCTGATGATTTGAAAGAGACAGTGAAAGAAGAAGTATGGGATTTTTCAGGGAAGGTCAGAGGACTAATTAAAGAGGTAGAACCAGTCTGAATTGAAAAAAAGCCAAAAGCAGTGTACCTAAGTACATAGCCATATAATATAACACCAGAGACAGTGACTGGAATAATGTCAGTGATTGAAAACATGTTAAAACAAAGGCTCTTGAAAGAAATTGCCAAAAGCCCTTGCACTGTGCCCATTATGGGTTTACAGAAACCCATTAGGAAATATCGAATTGTGCAGGACCTTCGAAAGATTTTGTTGTTCCATGCTGTCCTTTGGTACCAAATCCTGCAACAATATTGGTTCAGATTGCATGCACTGCAGAATGGTTTATGGTTATGGATCTTGGTCAGGCCTTCTTTTCTATTTCATTGCATGAGGACAGCTAGTAACAGTTCTCATTAGTATTTCAAGATAACGTTTTGGCATGGTGCTGATTTCCACAAGGGTAAACAGACAATCCATAGTTCTTTTAGTAGATCTTAAAAATAAATTTTGAAACTCTGCAGATGCCTTAAAATTCAGTTCTTGTCCACTATATTGATGATCTTCTTGTGACATCAAGTACGCAGGAAGCTTTTAAACAGGACACAATTGCTCTTTCAATTCACCTAGCTGAGAATGTACACAAGGTGTCCCCGAGCAAAGTGCAATATTATCAAAAAGAAGTCCTATATTTGGGACATCTCATTGAGAAGGAAATAAGAAAGGTGTCACAGGAAATAGTTGAAAATATTCTGAAAACATTAAGCCACTCAGAAGCCAGAGAGAGGTCAGAATGTTCTTTTCAATGGTTGGCTACTGCAGACGGTGGGTACCCAACTTTTCCCCAGTAGCCAAGCCTTTACTGAGACTTACGCACAAGGATGAGCCTGATCCGCTTCCATGGACAATGATTGCTTGAAAGCTTTCCTAGAGCTGAGACAAAGTATCTGTCATGCCCAAGCACTAAGAATGCCAGATAACAGTAAAATGTTCACAATGTTTTGCAGTGACAGAGAGGACTGCACTCTCTTACGCTGATGGTTGGAGAATCTCGGACACCTGTGACATATTTTTCAACAACACTTGATCCTGTTGTCCCAGGACTACCCGGCTGCCTTCAAGCAGTTGCAGCAGTTGGCATCAGCATTGAGAGATGTGAGAGCATAGTGATGGGACATTCACTTAATGTCATGGTCCCTCACTCGGTTGAGATTTTACCCACCTGTACCAAAACACAGTATTTGGCAAACATCAGAATTGCAAAGTATGAACAACAAACACTTGCCACTGAGAATGTTGTATTAAAATGCTGTCTAACACTAAATCCAGCAACATTATTACCATTGCCTGAAAATGAAATTGATGGGGAAGAAATTGAACATGACTGTCTAGATGTTACGGATTTATGGGCCAAGCCAAGGCCAAACATTAGAGATGAACCTCTTGATGAGCCCGACAATGTAATCTTTGTGGACAGCTCATGTCTATGTCTAAGAGACAATGAAGGACATTTAAAAGCAGGTTATGCAATTTGCACAATCCAATGATTGGTAGGATCCTCCTGGCTTCTAGGTGTTGCTTGGCAGAATTGATAGCTCTTGCAATAGCTTGTTGTCTTTCAGCCCAATTGAGAGTGACTATATTTACAGACAGCCAATATGGCTTCGGTGTGTTCCATAACTTGGGACAGTTGTGGTCACAAAAGGGATTAATTTAATAGAGGAAATGCAAATGAATCTGAAGAAGACACTACCTTTTCGATGTTGATATCAGTAGCTGACATTTGGGAGGAAATCAAAAGATTACAGGAAGAAGTTTCAGAGGCAGAACAGCAAGGATGGCTCAGGAGCAGGATGTGTTAAAGATGCAAATAACATTTAGGTTTTAGCAGATGGAAGCCAGTGTTGCCAAATAGCTTGTTATTTCTCATGACACAACATTTCCATGGCCCTGCATACATTTGGCCCGATTCACATAGGTAAACTGAGATGAAAGTCTAACTTTACGGCTTTTGGTATTCACAAAGGGCATTTACTACTCGTAAATGGCCTTTGTGAATACCAAAAGATGGACTATATGACTTTCGGTATTCACAAAGGGCATTTACGAGTAGTTAACGCCCTTTGTGAATACCAAAAGTCATAAAGTTAGACTTTCCTCTCATTTTACCTATGTGAATCAGGCACATTGTGAGGGATGCAATGGCTAGGCTGTCTAGGCAAAATTGGTCCAGTCCCCGATACGGAGTTCTAGCAGAAGAATTATACCAAAGATGTGTAACATTTCAAGAGATGAATGTGTGAAGAACACCCAGAACCACGAGTCACATAGGAAGATCAGGTGGACCCTTTAATTGGATGCAATTGGACTTTATTGAAATGCTTGTTTGTAAAGGGCTGAGATATGTCCTGATTATAGTCTGCATTTTCTCTCGATGGGTGGCAGTCTACCCAACACAGAGAAATGACTTGCTGTAACTAAGCTGTTGTTATCAGAGCTCATATCATGGTTTGGATGTACAGTTTCTCTGGAGTTAGACTGAGGGACCCATTTCAATAATAATGTCCTTAGAATGCTGTGTGTGGTCCTTGAAGTGGAACAGAAATTACACTGTAGCTATCGTCCCAAGGCTTTGGGGATTTTGGAGCACGTAATCAGAACCTTAAAGTCATGATTGGCCAAGGTTTGTGCATTTGCTTCATTGAAATGGCCATATGCTTCACAATTGTTTTGATAAGTCTTCGAAGTGCCCCTGATAGGAAAACAGTATTGTCACCTCACAAAATCTTCATGGGTAGCGCTGTGAGACTGCCTGCTGTACCTGTAAATGAGATTGTGCATATCACAGATTACATAATACTCAATTACTGCAAAGGATCAGCTGATGTGGTGCATTCTATTTTTCACCAGGTTGGAGCTGCTACTGCCAATCCACATCAGCAGCAGGGCCATGACCTTAGTCTCGGCGACTGGGTTTTGGTGACAAAACATGTGTGAAAATCCTGCATACAGCCAAGGTGGAAAGACCCCTACCAAATCATCCTAATCACAAGCACTGCTGTCAAATGTGCTGGGAGACCTAATTGTGTGTATGTATCAGACACTAAAAGAGTCATGTGCCCATATGAAGAAGTAGTGGTCTCTTAATTAAATCTGAGATATCGAATACCTGTATGTCCAGAAGGACTAGAGGAGAGTAAAGTACTGCAGAATCACTGGTGTAAGTTCCTGAAATCTTTCAAAGTGGTGTGGAGCTACACTGAAGAGGAAAAATCGAGAACTGAAGATAAAGATTCTATCAAACCACCACAAGAGCTATCAAATGATCTAGTTGAAGGAACAAGCGTGAGGAGGAAAAGACTCCTATAGAGTGATGAATGGCCCAATGGTTGGAGACAATTGAGATCAAGTGTGTCAATTGAACAAATGCCATCAATCATTGATGTTAGCAAGACAGAAGAAGGGTCAGCCGACACCAAGAAGATCCAAAAGAGCAAGAAAGCCTTGCTAAATGCATCTTGCACCTGAATGGACATACTATGTGGAGAATGTGCAGAATGCACTGTCACAAAAACCTAAAGAACTGAGAGAAGAGTTATTTGAACCTCCATGATATGCCACAATGAAGAACAGAAGAAGATGGAGTAGGTTAGGGATGTCTCACAAAAATTACTGTATATAAGCTGAGTGGAATAACTGCATGTAATAAATCAATAAATGTGCATGTTTGCCCAAGTAGAAGTCAACACAGAATATCAATCTGCCAGCTGCCATTAATCTACTTAAGGTCTGACTGTAGACAAACATATGTATCCTTACTAAGGCTAAGTGTAGAATAGTAGCTGTTGTCACAATAATAGTTATCATTAGGCCCGGGTGGAGTTTGAGGAGATGTGCTAAGCGGAACTTCGCTAAGTGTCAAAAAAATTCCACTTCGCAATGTGGAGTTCCACGAGTGGTTGGAGCACGAGTGGGTGGAGCTGCTAGCCACTCCCGTTCGTGTGATGTTTTACAGTATACGTAGCACAAAGCACGTGAACGGCACCAAGGAGTTTGCATGGGTGCGGCCCTCTTGTTTTTGCGCTGTTTATAGTGCTGGGCCTACTCTGCAATCCTTCTTTAATCTTTTCAATCCTCCCCCTATCAAACGTATCTACCCCTCATTTTCATTTATTATTTTAGTGTGTGCGTTTGTGTTTGTATACTTCATGTTTTTTGTAATTTGTTTTGTGACATTTGTACTTTTTTCATTTTTCGCTTTACTTCCTCATTTCTCCTTCCTTCCTTCCTTCCTTCCTTCCTTCCTTCCTTCCTTCCTTCCTTCCTTTTCCTGTTTCTTTTCTTCCCCCAACCCAGCGCCATGGTAGAGCAGGGGAGCGGCAGCGCCAGGCCTCCCCAAACCCCCAGCATCACCAGCCACCTACCTTGCGGTCGGCTGTGCCACAAAAGGCTGCAGCCCCTTGCCATTTTTTGGGAGGTAGAGGTGGAGATGGCTGCACTAGTTTTTTACATGCGGCACCATCTCCCCTCCATACTGTTAGCAGATGGCAGGCCTGACAGTGTGTATGGCCTCCGGAAGCGTCAAATGCTGTGAACCAGGATGCCCTGGTGTGTGTGCTGCAGAACTGGATCCGGCGCACCCAACAACAGCTTATGAACTAGTGGGTTGATATACTTGACAGGGAGCAGGACCTGCTCAACCTAATGAGCATTGAGGTTGCGGGGCTCGATGAGTAATAATTATTTATTTGTTGTATTATATGCTAATATTTTTTTTCAAAATAGCAAGCATGCTGCTTGCAGGTAAGTTAAGTGTACATTATAAATATTATGTGATCATATAGCCAGGTGCTCAGCGCTACCTATTCTCATCTGCCCTGTCACTAAGATAGTGATAGTTCATTGTATTAATGAGTTAACATTCTCTCACTTCTCTGTGCCTTTCTTTTTGTAGCTCGTACAGTCCCAAGCAATCTCGCACTGATGTGTAGTATGCATCAATGCATTGAAAAAAATGCAGACTGAGTTGGCCCGTCAAAGGGGGTTGAGATTGAGAATGTGATGAGAAGTAAAGATCATTCATTACAATGCATTAGTAGTTCCAAAATGCATTTTAGGAGATTAGGAATAGGCCCACGATACTAGTATTTATCGATCTGATTTAGAAAAGTTCAATGCTGCTGCATTATTTTTTGGGGAGATTATTAACTGTAACACTAGTCTTTTTTATTTTCTTTATTTCTTACATAAGCATCCAGGGGCAAGAAGAGGGCTGTTACTATCACTGAGGCAGGTGAGGGAACCAGGGGTGCCTCTACAAGTGCTGCTACAGATGTATCTGCTGGCCCCAGTATGTTCTCTTGTTAATAATATTATTATTTCCCTAACTTTTCCCGCTCCACATTTAGAATTATTTTTCTTTTTTTACTGTGCCTGTTTCCAAATTTCTTCACAACTCCTCTTTGTTGCGCAGGTAATGAAAGGGAAGGGGGGGAGGTGGCGGCTGTCTGGTAATGCAGCGAGGGTCGATTGTGCGATTCAAGGGGGTGGAGAGCCAGGGTCAGGGTGCCTGCCGGCGGTCTTATCACAGAGGAAAGGCACCCACATCTGCATAAATAGCTCAGTCTGGTCCTGTAAGTTGTAAATGGCACGTTCGTGTGAGGCAGTTTGAATCATTGCCACCAACCAATCTTCCTGGGATGGGGGTATGAGCGAACTCCATTGGCAAAGAATACATATATTAGCTATAGCCAGGGCCATGTGAAGGAGGCAGCGCTGCAGGCGAAAGAGATCTGGGGAGTCCCCCATATTGTGGAGGAGGATGACTGATGGGGCGAGAGGAAGGTATATTTGCATGGAAGCACCCCAGACCGTTCCATAATGCAACGAGAAGGATTGGATTGAAGGGCACTTGCAGATGGTGTATGCTATGTCGCAGTGGGTGTTTGCACACTGCCAGCAGTTTGCGTGAGGGAGGAGTCCAGCCCTGTTCAGTTTTATCGGTGGCCGATGTCAGTTGTAGAGCATTTTGAAAAGGCAGAATCTCAGGCAGGCCTCTCTCGTACCCTTATTGAGAGCTTCCAGGATGTCCGCCCATTCTTCATCCTCATACGAGGCCTGTAAGCAGGTTTTCCATTTGGTGCGGCGAGTGCTTGAAAGAGGCTTTGAGAAAAGCTGGCTTGAGAGAGTGCAGTACAGACCCAACATCACTCCCTTATAGCGTCCCCACATGTCCCGATAGGTCACCAGAGGTGAGAACTGTAAGGACCAGGGGTGAGGAACCAAGCAGCGCCTCAGACAGTGCTGCAATTGCATGTATCACCAGGTTTGCAGAGGGTGGAGGTCGAATTCCTCTCTCAACTGGGTGAACAGGTTTAGGTCACCAGTAAGCAGGACTTGATCCAAGGTGTGTATGCCTGCTTCTCTCCAATGGGTCCAGCATAGGGGCGGCCGTCAAGGCGTATACTATTTTTGCCCCACAAAGGTGCCTTGTCATGTAGTCGTGGGTCTACCCCGAGCAGGTAGTGGGCGCTCATCCAGGCCTTGTGCATGGCATGCAGCGCAGGATGCGAGAGGCACGATTGGCAGGCACAGTCCCCATAAAGAATGGCAAGTCCCTTGCCTCCAGAGAGTAGTGATCATTCAATATGAACCCATTGCGATGGGTCTGGGACATGGGGGAGCAGGTATGCCAGTTTTGAGAGTTGGAGGGCCATGGCGTAGTGCTCCACAGATGGGAGGCCCAAGCCTCTGAAGGAACGGCGTGCCATGAGTTTGAACATGGCCAGTCGGGGTCTCGAGGTCCCCCACACAAAGGACCGGATTTGGGAGTCGAAGAGGCGCAGTGTGGACAAAGGTACCTGTATGAGGAGCATCCCAAGCGTGTATGTAAAGCGCGACAGCGTGACCATCCTTACTGCTTGCATCCTACCCCACATGGAGAACCCCAGATGGGGCCATTTCTCAAAGTCCCGTGTCATCTGGGCCAGTAATGGGTCCAGGTTGTCCAAGACCATCCCCTCCATGCCCCTATTAACCAGTATCCCTAGGTATTTGAGACGTGAGGGCTGCCAGCAAAAAGGGTATCTGTGTATGGCCGCCTTCGTGGTACCGGCCAAGATTGAGAGGGCCTCGCTCTTGTCCCAATTCACCTTATAGCGATACAAAAGGGGATGATGGACGGAACGCTTGAGCCAATCAAACACTCACCCCCAGTCAACTGATCTGGGTTTAATCCATCATCATTCTTTAGCTCACTCCACCACCCCAGTTCAGACATGGCCATATGCAAATCAGTCTGACCCTGTGCCTCATGGGAACAGTCCAGCCCGAACTGCCAAGCCATGTCTTCCCTGGACCGGAAACAAGCATCCTAGGACCGGTTTCTGGCATTCCAGCCGTCATCAGCCAGGCTTGCTTGAATCCAGTGGCAAAGTGAGCAAGGGACCCACGTCTGGGCATACCCCCGCCAACTTAGGGCGAACAAAGCGATACAAAAGGGGATGATGGACGGAACGCTTGAGCCAATCAAACACTCACCCCCAGTCAACTGATCTGGTTTTCCGGTCCAGGGAAGACATGGCTTGGCAGTTCGGGCTGGACTGTTCCCATGAGGCACAGGGTCAGACTGATTTGCATATGGCCATGTCTGAACTGGGGTGGTGGAGTGAGCTAAAGAATGATGATGGATTAAACCCAGATCACCTGACTGGGGGTGAGTGTTTGATTGGCTCAAACGTTCCGTCCATCATCCCCTTTTGTATCGCTTTGTTCGCCCTAAGTTGGCGGGGGTATGCCCAGACGTGGGTCCCTTGCTCACTTTGCCACTGGATTCAAGCAAGTCTGGCTGATGACGGCTGGCTTGCCAGAAACCGGTCCTAGGATGCTTGTTTCCGGTCCAGGGAAGACATGGCTTGGCAGTTCGGGCTGGACTGTTCCCATGAGGCACAGGGTCAGACTGATTTGCATATGGCCATGTCTGAACTGGGGTGGTGGAGTGAGCTAAAGAATGATGATGGATTAAACCCAGATCACTTGACTGGGGGTGAGTGTTTGATTGGCTCAAACGCTCCGTCCATCATCCCCTTTTGTATCGCTTGTTCGCCCTAAGTTGGCGGGGGTATGCCCAGACGTGGGTCCCTTGCTCACTTTGCCACTGGATTCAAGCAAGTCTGGCTGATGACGGCTGGATTGCCAGAAACCGGTCCTAGGATGCTTGTTTCCGGTCCAGGGAAGACATGGCTTGGCAGTTCGGGCTGGACTGTTCCCATGAGGCACAGGGTCAGACTGATTTGCATATGGCCATGTCTGAACTGGGGTGGTGGAGTGAGCTAAAGAATGATGATGGATTAAACCCAGATCACTTGACTGGGGGTGAGTGTTTGATTGGCTCAAACGTTCCGTCCATCATCCCCTTTTGTATCGCTTTGTTCGCCCTAAGTTGGCGGGGGTATGCCCAGACGTGGGTCCCTTGCTCACTTTGCCACTGGATTCAAGCAAGTCTGGCTGATGACGGCTGGAATGCCAGAAACCGGTCCTAGGATGCTTGTTTCCGGTCCAGGGAAGACATGGCTTGGCAGTTCGGGCTGGACTGTTCCCATGAGGCACAGGGTCAGACTGATTTGCATATGGCCATGTCTGAACTGGGGTGGTGGAGTGAGCTAAAGAATGATGATGGATTAAACCCAGATCACTTGACTGGGGGTGAGTGTTTGATTGGCTCAAACGTTCCGTCCATCATCCCCTTTTGTATCGCCCAATTCACCTTATAGCCAGATAGCGCCGCAAAGTCAGCGATGACATCCAGCAGGGCCGGGAGGAAGCAGTTGAGATCCGTTAGAGTAAGCAGGACATTGTCCACATAGAGTTAGAATTTTGAGTAACTGTTTACAAGTGGGATGCCCACTATGCTGGGTGCATTACAAATGGTAGAGGCCAAGGTTTCCATGGTGTTAGACCAGGCTTTTTCAGCCGGTTTATCCCCAGACATTTGCTTCTTGGCGTCCTATTTTTGACCTTGTTTTTGTTGGTTTTATGACTCTGGGCACTTTACCACTGCTGACAGTGCTAAAGTGCATATGGTCTCCCTGTAAATTGGGTTTATGGATTGGCATTTCCATGATTGGCTTATTTGATTTACAGCATATCACGCCCCAGGGTGGTCACTCCGTGGCAGCTGTAGGCTTCAGGGAGGAATGTAATTTGTCTCTGTCCTGGTCTTGGGTGAGAACTGCTACTGCTTGGAGAGCCTGCACCCTGTCACCATGGGAGCACGCTGCCCTGTTGGGGTCTCTGCCCCAATGGCGGGATCCACAGTTGGTTTGCCAGCGTCTGCTGGAAGTTATGAGGGAGGGCGCCGGGGCGTGGGTCACCTCAGCTGAGGAAGAGAAAATTGTCCATGTCCTGCATGTGAAGACTGTCTAGGAAAAGGCGTGTAGTGTAGTTCCTATTTCCCTAATAGGCTCTGCACATTGGAATAATATAACCTATAGGCTTGACATAGGACTGAGTTTGGTATGTCCCTATCGAGTATATTAAACTTAATTATTTTTGTGCCAGCTAGCTCAGAGGCCACTAGAAACTACTTGAGAACAAGAAGGGAGTAGTTTCTGGCAACTGCATAAACATGACTACTTTGTTTCCCTTTAGAATCGGAACACGTCTCAGAATCGTGGAAACAATAGATAACAGTTTCACTCAGCTAAACGTGCATGCTTAGTTTCCACAGAGTTACACAGAAAGAAAAGACGGGCGTTTCAATAAAGAGGTTTTATTGAACAGTCTTGTTTCTCGTGTAAGAGATATGTGCTGTTATGATCACAAGACAGTATGCAAGATAAATAATGTACAGCATAAGCAGTAGAAATAAATGATACTGCGCTAGCATTATCTTTTAGCATATATTCACGTACATAAATAACATGAGCTAAAAATGCGAGTACTCATACAATGCGTCTCTAAGCTAGTTCTACCCCAATGTACCTAACCTAGTCTAGGTGTAGGGAAAGGTAAGAAGTAGGTGGAGTAGTCTCTAGTATGGTATACTAAGAGTATGTTAAGTCTAGTATGCCAAGAGTCCCTCTAGGTTCTAGTCAGCTCCATACCTTGAGAATGAGAAGGTGGGAATCTCCTTCCGGATCTGCAACTCTAACACCCCGCGAAGGGAGTCAGAACACTGGAAGCTGGATTCTTCTGCGAGCAGGAATGACAGCGTCTTCTCAGTGCGTCAGGCCGGGATACGGGATCCTCTAAAGTCGAGGTCTCCTCCTAACTTGTTTGGGCAAGGGAAGGTATATTTATACCTGGTAGGTGCCTTGGAATGTTAGCATTGACGTGAAGTCGGACAGAGGAAGACGTCAGGAATGAACCCTTAAGGTATAACGGTTCATACATAATAGATGAGATCTTGGAGAAATCAATAATCCTGTGCTAGGGGAACTCCCAAGAGCTTAAGGGTCGGGTTTCTAAGAACTCATTGTGATGTTAGGGTGTACGGATGTCGGTGACCATGCCTGTATTTGGAGTGCACGGCTAATGCCTAAATAAGGACTGGGATTCTATGCCTATATAAGTGCAATGCGAATTGTGCCTATATAAGGACATGTTTCAGGAAAACCTATATACGGACACCTAAAGCGGAATACAATACCCACTCCACTTTCGAATGAACGATAATACTAAATTCTAAACATGAAATGCTAAACATTAAACTGAGTACCACATGTTGCTAAAAACATTTCTAAAAGCATATTAAAAGAAGTTTAAAATAAAACTGTTGAATGCAATGGGTACTGTACATTTTAAAGCATAGTTTTCATTCTAAGCATATAATGGAAAATAAATGCAACATGAATGAATAAACAGAATATTATACATATGATGAAATGGTTGACAAGTTTTAAAAAATCAAAGCCATTGCATATCATGGTATTAAATGAAATGTTAGACAAGAAAGGTGACAATTTGTCCCTGGAAGAATTCAAAGTTTTATAAGAATAGTTCTACTGTAAGCAGATTGTTTTGCCATGCATTTTCAAAAATTAAAAAAAAGAAAAAGTTCAATTCTGGGAAAAGTTCCAAGTTTTGAAAATATGAAGGCCAAATTTCATTGCTTCCCTGGTACACTGCGAGCCGAATCAAAGTCATTGTATGCGTCTGGTGTAAACATGAAATCATCTATTTCTGTAGCCAAAATATCATCTACCGAAGTTGGTGACATGTGGAACACCTCGTTCAGAAGGTTAACTGCACAGAAATGAGAAGCATCGCCCTCAGCATGAGATGCCGCAGCAATGTTCGCGTCCGTTGTTACCTGTGTGCCTGTTGATCTATCTCGTACCTCAGCAGCTGCAGGAAGCGTCTGTGAGATCTCAATGAATGCCGTCATCAGGATTGGTAGCCTCTGGGGACAACACAGAGCATGGGCCGTTATCGGGTCCAGCAGAGTATCGATATCCGTTGGCATGACTGATGGGAGTGTTAGACAGGTGTCTAGCATGCATTCTTCACCGCAAAGCAGGCAGCGTAGAACAGGTAATATGCAATCTTGCCAGATTGGTCTGAATGACAGGACCCATGTTGTATTAAGTTCCCGTAGACGAGGCATGCCCAAAAGCTGTACTATTCGCTCACGGCACTTTCGTTCAAGGAGAGCTTTCTCCACATCGCTCGGAGTGATGTTGGCGAATAGGCTTGCCATAGCGTAATAGTAGGAATAGAAATAGAATTCCTGCAACAAGTGCTAGAATTAACGGCACACCACCAAACACCGAATGTGTGAAGTTTGATATGATTCCGAGGACTGCCTGGAAAGGTGCTAATAGTCCTGAGCAGATGGTCTTAAATACATGTACAATTCCACTCGTATCAGACATGTTAAAGATACGTCCCATCATTTCTACGAAATGTATAGGGCAGTTTGTACAAATTAAAGCCTGTATCTCAGCCGAAGTCCTTGCAACTTGTAAATCATAGATTTCTTTGGCCGAGCTCAGAGGCACTGTTTGTTGTATAAGCATGGCTTTCATTCTGCTTAAAGTATCAAATCGTATAAAAGAAACATTCAATGAAGGCCATAAAGGCGAATCCCTGACTGTGTCTATTGGGGGGAGCAATACTTGCATACAGCAAGTGACCCTGGAGTCCACCGTTACTAGATATGGGATGCCTGGCAACATGCCACAGCAACTCTTGACCCTGCTAGGTAGGTCGCTCACCCTCCGCACAGCACCGCCTGTGTGTCCTTGCCCCAGCTGCCGCTGCTGAGGAAGTTCGAGGCCCTCCTCCACCCGCAGGCTACCACCTGCGTCTCATCCCTGGTGGCCAGTGGTAGGCCGTAGGTTTGTATCATCATCTGTATCTTTATTGTATTGCCTTTATTGTTATTTTGGTGTCTGTGACTGCTGTTGTCTGTTTTCCCCGGTGCCTGTATTGGTCTGTGCCCTCTTTTTCCTTCTGTTCCCCTCGCTGCCCCCGTGTTTCTCTGCCTGTTTTTGCCTTCTGTTCCCTTCGTTGCCCCCGTAATTCTGTGCCCGATTTTGCCTTCTGTTCCCTTCGTTGCCCCCGTAATTCTGTGCCCGTTTTTGCCTTCTGTTCCCCTGTTGCCCCCGTAATTCTGTGCCCGTTTTTGCCTTCTGTTCCCCTGTTGCCCCCGTAATTCTGTGCCCGTTTTTGCCTTCTGTTCCCCTGTTGCCCCCGTAATTCTGTGCCTGTTTTTGCCTTCTGTTCCCTTCTTGCCCCCGTAATTCGGTGCCCTTTTGCCTTCTGCTCCCTTCGTCACCCCTCACCGCTCCCGCTCCAGCCGCTGCGTCCCCTGTGGCCCCGCCCCCCTGACCGCCCATTCGCTGCCCCTGCCCTGCCTCCCGCCTCCCAGCTGCTCCTCCCTCCCACCTCCCCATATATGGCGGCCGCTGCGCGGTGAGGAGAGCGACCCTTGACCCTGCTAGGTAGGTCGCTCCCCCTCCGCACAGCACCGCCTGTGTGTCTTTGCCCCAGCTGCCGCTGCTGAGGAAGTTCGAGGCCCTCCTCCACCCACAGGCTACCACCTGCGCCTCATCCCTGGTGGCCAGTGGTAGGCCGTAGGTTTGTATCATCATCTGTATCTTTATTGTATTGCCTTTATTGTTATTTTGGTGTCTGTGACTGCTGTTGTCTGTTTTCCCCCGGTGCCTGTATTGGTCTGTGCCCTCTTTTTCCTTCTGTTTCCCTCGCTGCCCCCGTGTTTCTCTGCCCGTTTTTGCCTTCTGTTCCCTTCGTTGCTGCCGTAATTATGTGCCCGTTTTTGCCTTCTGTTCCCTTCGTTGCCCCCGTAATTCTGTGCCTGTTTTTGCCTTCTGTTCGCCTGTTGCCCCCGTAATTCTGTGCCTGTTTTTGCCTTCTGTTCCCCTGTTGCCCCCGTAATTCTGTGCCCGTTTTTGCCTTCTGTTCCCCTGTTGCCCCATAATTCTGTGCCCGTTTTTGCCTTGTGTTCCCTTGTTGCCCCCATAATTCGGTGCGCTTTTGCCTTCTGCTCCCTTCGTCGCCCCTCACCACTCCCGCTCCAGCTGCTTGCTCCCCGCCCCCCTGAACGCCCATTTGCTGCCCCTGCCCTGCCTCCTGCCTCCCAGCTGCTCCTCCCTCCCACCTCCCCATATATGGCGGCCGCTGCGCGGTGAGGAGAGCGACCCTTGACCCTGCTAGGTAGGTCGCTCCCCCTCCGCACAGCACCGCCTGTGTGTCCTTGCCCCAGCTGCCGCTGCTGAGGAAGTTCGAGGCCCTCCTTCACCCGCAGGCTACCACCTGCGCCTTATCCCTGGTGGCCAGTGGTAGGCCGTAGGTTTGTATCATCATCTGTATCTTTATTGTATTGCCTTTATTGTTATTTTGGTGTCTGTGACTGCTGTTGTCTGTTTTCCCCCGGTGCCTGTATTGGTCTGTGCCCTCTTTTTTCCTTCTGTTCCCCTCGCTGCCCCCCGTGTTTCTCTGCCCGTTTTTCCTTCTGTTCCCTTCGTTGCCCCCGTAATTCTGTGGCCGTTTTTGCCTTCTGTTCCCGTTGTTGCCCCCGTAATTCTGTGCCCGTTTTTGCCTTCTGTTCCCCTGTTGCCCCCGTAATTCTGTGCCCGTTTTTGCCTTCTTTTCCCCTGTTGGCCCCGTAATTCTGTGCCCGTTTTTGCCTTCTGTTCCCCTGTTGCCCCCGTAATTCTGTGCCCGTTTTTGCCTTCTGTTCCCTTGTTGCCCCCGTAATTCGGTGCCCTTTTGCCTTCTGCTCCCTTCGTCGCCCCTCACTGCTCCCGCTGCTGCGTCCCCTGCGGCCCCGCCCCCCTGACCGCCCATTCGCTGCCCCTGCCCTGCCTCCCGCCTCCCAGCTGCTCCTCCCTCCCACCTCCCCATATATGGCGGCTGCTGCGCGGTGAGGAGAGCGACCCTTGACCCTGCTAGGTAGGTCGCTCCCCCTCCGCACAGCACCGCCTGTGTGTCCTTGCCCCAGCTGCCGCTGCTGAGGAAGTTCGAGGCCCTCCTCCACCCGCAGGCTACCACCTGCGCCTCATCCCTGGTGGCCAGTGGTAGGCCATAGGTTTGTATTATCATCTGTATCTTTATTGTATTGCCTTTATTGTTATTTTGGTGTCTGTGACTGCTGTTGTCTGTTTTCCCCCGGTGCCTGTATTGGTCTGTGCCCTCTTTTTCCTTCTGTTCCCCTCGCTGTCCCCGTGTTTCTCTGCCCGTTTTTGCCTTCTGTTCCCTTCGTTGCCCCCGTAATTCTGTGCCCGTTTTTGCCTTCTGTTCCCTTCGTTGCCCCCGTAATTCTGTGCCCGTTTTTGCCTTATGTTCCCCTGTTGCCCCCGTAATTCTGTGCCTGTTTTTGCCTTCTGTTCCCCTGTTGCCCCCGTAATTCTGTGCCCGTTTTTGCCTTCTGTTCCACTGTTGCCCCCGTAATTCTGTGCCCGTTTTTGCCTCCTGTTCCCTTGTTGCCCCCGTAATTCGGTGCCCTTTTGCCTTCTGGATCCTTCGTCACCCCTCACCGCTCCCGCTCCAGCCGCTGCGTCCCCTGTGGCCCCGCCCCCCTGACCGCCCATTCGCTGCCCCTGCCCTGCCTCCTGCCTCCCAGCTGCTCCTCCCTCCCACCTCCCCATATATGGCAGCCGCTGTGTGGCCACGCAGCGGGCACGCCGCTGGCGCGCCTAAGGCAAGCCCATCTGCGCCCGTCCGCGCCTGGACCGCGCCCAGCGCCAGTACCCCTTGTCCCGCGCCCACCACGACGACCGCCGCCACTACGATGCCGGCACACTCCATGCCCTCAACTCCGGACGGACCCACACTTGCTTCAAAGCCGCCCCGAAACGCACACAGGGTCCCTTCACCTGCCGGAACTGCAGCTACACCAGCCTCAGAGCCGCCGAACCACCCGCCAAGAAATGCCACAATCACCTCCGATGCATCCTACTGAACACCCGCTCCGCACGCAAACATGCCGTCGAGCTCTGGGACCTGCTCGACACTTCATCCCCGGACGTCGCCTTCCTGACAGAGACCTGGATGAACAACTCCTCCTCACCCGACATCGCCATTGCCATCCCAGACGGCTACAAGATCACCCGCAGAGACCGCACCAACGGAGTCGGAGGAGGAATCGTCATCGTCCACAAGAACAGCATCATGGTCTCGACCAGCACCGACGACACTCTCAGCACCTCCGAACACATGCATTTCCAGATCCACACAGACCCCAACTCCACCCTCAGAGGCACCCTCGTCTACAGACCCCCCGGACCCCGACCCCAGTTCAGTGACTCCATCGCCGACTTCATCAGCACGCACGCCCTGACCTCCACTGACTACATCCTCCTCGGAGACCTGAACTTTCACCTTGAGAACAACAACGACAGCAACTCCACCACCCTGATCGATAACCTCGCCAACCTCGGACTGAGGCAACTCGTCACAACGCCTACCCACTCCGCCGGCCACACGCTCGACCCCGTCTTCTCCTCAAGCTCCCACGTCTCCTTCAGCCACACCACCGAACTCCTCTGGACCAACCACCGCTACATCCACTTCACCTTCCAGAAACCCACCACACACCACCGCACCCAACAGATCACCCGCTGCTGCTGGAGCAAAATCACCGAAGACTAACTACACGCAAACCTCGCTCTCAGCCCACCCACCGAACCCTCCAACACCGACGACGCTGCCCACAGCCTCAGACGCTGGATCGACGACTGCACCAACACCCTTGCCCCACTGAAGAAACCCTCCTACAGAGACACCAGCAAGAGGGCCAGCTGGTTCACCCCAGAACTCCTAGCCTCCAAGCGAGCCAGCCGGAAACTAAAGAAGAAATGGCACAGTGAGCAGACTCCGGACAGCCACGCAGCCCACAAGGATGCCATCCACAACCACCATCACCTCATCAGGACTGCCAAGAGGACCTCCATCAAAGACCGCCTCGACAACAACGCACACAATAGCAAGGAGCTCTTCAACATCGTGAAGGAACTCTCCAACCCCAGCTCCAACACCAACGACATCCCGCCGTCGCAAGCCCTGTGCGAATCCCTCGCCACTTTTTTCACCGCAAGATAGCAGACATCCACGACAGCTTCAACACCCAGACAGCCCCAACAGACATCAACACAACAGACTCTCCGCACACCATCGACCACGATCCCCTGCTAGTCTGGGCCAACGTGAGCATTGATGACACCATCAAGACCATGAGCACAATCCACTCCGGCTCCCCGTCAGACCCATTCCTGCACCACATCTTCAACAAAGCCAGCAGCTCCATCGCACCCCATCTGCGCAACGTCATCAATCTCTCCCTTGAGACCGTGACCTTCCCAGAAAGCTGGAAACACGCCGAGATCAACGCCCTACTCAAAAAACCCAAGGCGGACCCAAGAGACCTCAAGAACGTCCGGCCCATCTCTCTGCTTCCGTTCCCGGCCAAGGTCATCGAGAAGATCGTCAACAGACAGCTAACCCGATACCTCGAAGAAAACAGAATCCCGGACCCTTCCCAGTCAGGGTTCCGCAGCAACCACAGCACCGAGACTGCCCTCATCGCCGCCACCGATGACATCAGGACCCTGCTGGACAACGGTGAGACCGTGGCCCTCATCCTCCTGGACCTCTCCACCGCCTTCGACACCGTCTGCCACCACACACTACGCGCATGCCTCCACGCCGTAGAGATCCGAGACAAGGCTCTGGAATGGACCACCTCCTTCCTCTCCGGCAGAACCCAGAGCATCCGCCTCCCCCATTCCGATCCGAAGCCTCCGAGATCATCTGCGGCATACCCCAGGGATCTTCCCTCAGCCCGACACTGTTCAACATCTACATGGCCCCGCTCGCACACGTCGCCTGACAGCACAACCTCAACATAATCTCCTACGCCGACGACACTCAACTGATCCTCTCCCTCACCAAGGACCCCATCACCGCCAAATCCAATCTCCACGAAGGAATGAAGGCCGTCGCCGACTGGATGAAGATCAGCCGACAGAAGCTGAACTCGGACAAGACAGAGGTCCTCATCCTCGGCTCCAACCCCTCAGCCTGGGACGACTCCTGGTGGCCGACGGCACTGGGGGCACCACCGACCACGCACGCAACCTGGGAATCATCCTCGACTCAACGCTCTCCATGACCAAGCAAGTCAACGCCGTCTCCTCCTCCTGCTTCAACACCCTCCGCATGCTCCGCAAGATCTACAGGTGGATCCCGACAGATACAAGAAGAACAGTCACCCAGGCCCTCGTTAGCAGCAGACTCGACTACGGAAACGCCCTCTATGCGGGAGCCCCGACCAAGCTCATCAAAAGACTGCAACGCATCCAAAACGCCTCTGCATGACTGATCCTCGATGTACCACGCCACAGCCACATCACCCCCCACCTGAGAGACCTGCACTGGCTCCCCGTCAACAAGAGGATATCCTTCAAGCTCCTCATCCACGCACACAAGGCACTCCACAAGACCGGGCCAGTCTACCTCAACAGACGACTTTCCTTCTACATCCCAAACCGCCAGCTCCGCTCCGCCGGCCTCGCACTCGCCACCGTCCCTCGCAACCGAAGAACAACCACCGGTGGGAGATCCTTCTCCCACCTCGCCGCCAAGACCTGGAACACCCTCCCACTGAGCCTACGACAGACCCAAGACATGCTGACCTTCAGGAGGCTACTCAAGACCTGGCTGTTTGACCAGTAGCGCCCCCCCCCTCCCAGCGCCTTGAGACCCTGGCGGGTATGTAGTGCGCTCTACAAATGTCTGATTGATTGATTGAACTCTGATCATTCAACATGAGGTAACTCCCATTAGAAAGTTGGCCAAACGTTGGATTAATCACAGTAGCTGGTGTACCCTGCTGGTGGCAGGACAAATTTGCCACAGAACCATTACAAGCCCCGTGTAAAGAAATGTCCTGACATATGAGTGAACCGCTTAGTGCATTTTCACAGTGTGTACCGCTTAGAAACACTTCACGATCCCTACTCCAACATCTGTATTCGTAAGGTAAATTCCAGGATGTCTTAATGTATTCTTTACCCAACCTTTCATATTTGCCTGCTTGCATCTGTTTGAGGCAATACTGAAACTGAAAAGTAGTGACAGGCAGAGTGATTTTGCCATGAATAAGCCATTCTGTAGCTGGTTTTTCTGCCACTGTGAATGGTAATTTTTCCAGTATTTCAATGCTCAGCACTGTATACTCTGCTCCTCTTTGTGCCAGTTCGATCTGTTTATCAGTTAGATTGTATTCTGCAAACAGAGCCGACGTGTTGATAAAATGCCAAGGCACATAGCCCGCACGCAAAGATTGCAGCGTCCAGCTTAATAACATAACAGAACGTAACTGAGATTGGCCTTGTTGTAACATGGCTAAATCTTGTTCCAGTATGTCAATAGCAGAGGATACAATGTTGTCCAATGAATAAATTCTGGATGACAAAGTTGTTAACCCATTGTCGACCACAGTGAGAGATTTCTCTAAGTTAATACGATCAAGTTCACGTATTCGTTCTGCGGCCTCTGCCTGTGAAACCTTCCATACTTCATTATAAGCAGCATAAATGCCGGCATATATGAAACGTTTTTGACGCGTTTTTTTTGGTCCTAGCAAGAATTCCCTAAGGTCTGCGTCTTCTTTAAGTAAAGATAAGTGTTGTTTCACATCCTCAAGTGTAGATTTTTGTAGCCAGTAGAGGCACAATTTTCCTACACTGTATGTTGTTACTACCCCCAGATGTTGTCTTTGGACGTATCGTGGGTCTGGCCTATGGATAGTAAACCCCTGTGTTTTATTCAGGAATCTTTCTTGACAGATGTTTGTGTCTGTGGGCCAGATCAACCATTTTCTCGAATCAGGATTTGTTCTGTTGATTTGTAGTATTGTTTCAACTGTAACCGCTGCCTGTGTATTGTTATTACTTGCAGGTGTTGGTACAGAAGGTGTTTTCATGTCTTTGATCTTGGCTAAACCAAGGCAAGACGTTTGTTGCACAGTGTCATTCAAAAACATTATTTGCTGAGGGATGATACATGATCTAAACAAAGCTTCTATCCCCTGCAGTTGCCAATCTTTAGAACCCCAGACAGATTTTGTGTCTATTGTGTCTTTCCACAAGTCGAATCCATGTCTAGACAGTTGGGCAATAAATGCTGCAGAGTAAATCTGTTTTGTATTTGTTAAACTAGTTTTCTGTCCTGTTTTGTTTACATTTTTATAGTAAAATGTTTCCGGATCAGATGTATTGTACCCTGAAAAATAGGGAAACTTTTTAACAAACGTTTTTGAACTACCTTTTGGTGGTGTAGGACAATGTTCCCATTGGTTAAACATAAACACATTTCTAGATGTTGTAGATTTATGCAAAAAATGATGACCATAGTGGTTATAGCAATAAAGCTGTTCATAGTCTGATGAACCCTCTAAATATTCATTATTAGAAAATGCAACAGACCTTTCTAGATCAAACATCATATCATTTACAGTCTCAAAGTCCCAATCATCAGAATAGGTACTGGATGAAATAAAATCACTTAGTGAAATTTTAAATAAATGTGGAATGTTCAAAAGTTCTGTAGGGCCGAAGATATCGAAATTTGTTTTGTCCCACAATATACCATCCTGTATAGGAACGGCTGTGATGTTCACTGCTGACAAGTCTCTTGCTTCACGATAGGATGATTTGTGTGGTTTTAAAAGTAAGTTCACATTTTTAAATTCAATGTCCAAATGGATGTATCTGCCATATATAAGCACGCTGATAGTCATAACCAAAGCTAGCCAAAGCAAAAAGAAAAATATTCCAGAAATAATCCACAGTTCAATCCATGGTGAAACCAGATAAGTCTTTCTCAGAAAATGAAAAAAGTCTTGTACTTGCTGTTTAAAAGTTTTTGATGCTGGCGTCGTTTCAGGCTCACTCAGATCCTCAGAAAACGTATCAAAATAATGAAATAGCCAGAAGCAGTTCTGTCAATTGTTGGAATTGCATCAGGATTTGTCGAAATCGCTGGAACCAGTTGATCACTTCTTACGTTGGTGCAGACAGGTGTATTTGGACGAACTGTTACTTGAGTTTCAAGAGGGATGAGTTCCATAGCATTGTTGCTTAGTCCTTCATCTGTTACTGCTGAATTCTCGATTGTTATCAGTCTTTCAGTCTGAACCTCTTGGATAGTAGCGAGAGGAGTGCGTCTGCTAATAGTACGAGGCCTACTATTTAGTATTGGCCACATACTGTTGTTTGATGAGGTCGATTGACACAAATCTTTTCTCCAGCAAGGGGCGGCAGAAGTACTGTTCTTGTTCCGTGTACGGCTAGGACAGGTACTGGTTGTCTGTAAGAAGGTCCAAATTCCTTCTTGTCCGCAATCTTCTCTCTGACTAGATCCCCAACTTTTGGGATCCAGACAGGCCTTGCTGGGACTGCCGGTTTTTCCCCAGTGGTGGTTGGCTTCAGGAACACGTTGCTTTGTTTCGATCTTAGTTCATTCAGATCCTGTAAAACAGCCAAACGATCTTTAATATCAAATGGTTTATTTTCCACCACTGTGCCTTTACATTCGAGATCAGGAACCCACATTCTTGTCCCAAATAGGACCTCACATGGAGTGACCCCCCTAGAGAACTTCTTGGCAAATTATTTAATGAGCGTTGGACCCCATAAACATGTTTGACTCACCCATCACCCGAACCTAATACCCTAGCTGATATAGACTGCTTTATGTCCCGGTTTTTCCTTTCCACAACAGAATTTCCCTCATGATGAAACGGAGAGGAGTACCGCAATGCAACGCCCAAACTGGCCATGGCTTCTTTGTAAGCCCGAGAGCTAAACGCAGGGCCCTGGTCAGAATGTAGCGTGCCTATTGCGTATGTGCCGATAAAGACTCGCAAATCTTTTATAACAGTTCGAGCGTCAGCCGAGCGCTGAGGCCATATCCATAGGAACCTTGACTTAGTATTTGTGGGATTGCATTTGTCCAAAAGGACGCCTGCGCGTAGATAGTCTAATGCTGTCTAACAATGGTGTCTGTACTGGGCAGGCTACTTCGTAGCATGGTGTCTGGTGGCGTTCTGCATCATGCTGTACCTTACAGTCTATGCAGTCATTGATGAAGATGTGAATCTGTGTATTCATTCCAGGCCACCAGTACATCTCTTTTAATGTCAATATTGTTTTGGAGATCCCTTGATGTGACAGACCCTCCCCCAGATGTGCTTCATAAATCAAAGCTGCTCTACGTTCCATGTTTGGAATTACCCTATCCCCCACTCAAGGGATTCGAGCAAAAGGAATGTTGTTCGCATCAATTACATAAGAGTACTTGAGTGGAAACGTTTTTGGTAATGGTGCACCACTGCCTTTGCTCGTAGCATTGACAGCCAACAATATCTCACTGTCTATTCTCGTTTTTGAAAGAGTGATCGCAGCTACGGAAGCCGTCTGAACAGCCCCCTTTGCGGCTTCATCAGCCAATGAATTCCCTGCAACGTGAACGCCATCACGTTGATGACTCAGCGTGTGTATCATGTGAGCTTTTGGTAGTTTGTTTTTTTAACTGAACTACTTGTTCCCAAAGCGGTTTTATGCTTTATTGTGCCACCTTTTGCATCTTTGAACCCATTTTCAAGTCAATTTTGTATATTTTCATTATACGACTGAACACAGTAGAAAGAATCGCACACTATTAGTGTGGGGAATTCACGATCTGTACTTTCAAGTGCCAGTTTGAATGCTTGTAGTTCAGCTCGCTGAGCTGTACAATCTCCTAGAGATTGAGTTTTAGTGACCATTGGTCTGAAGTAACCATCGCGCATGCGACCTTTAACGATTGCGCACGCTGCACTGTAAGCTTGCTTACTCCCTGTAGCGGGTTGTGCGGATCCGTCAGTGTAAATTATAAATTCGTACTGATCGAGAGGCAGAATTTCAGTGGGCATTCATGTTCATATTGCAGGAACGCTTGTGTTTTTAAATCAGGATCAAAAACATATTCAACATCTGTTGCAGCAAGAGAATTAACCCATTGTATCCATCTAGGATGTAATGCTTTAGCATTTGGAATGCTCGCTTTAGTTACCGCCTCTAAGGCCGGTACTGGGGTTACGACAATAATGCGTTTCCCTTGGGCTAGAGCTCTTTCTTTTGCTACAATGGTTTGAACTGCTGTCAGTATTTTTTCAGTTGAAGTGAAGCGCATTTCTGCTTGTGTATACAAATGTGATTTGTATGCTATTGGTACTTTATCACCCTCATTAAATGTTAAGTAGGTGAATCCGCATTGACCCGAAATTATTTGAATCACTAAGTTGCGTTGACTTACGCGTGTTTGTAAGTGATTTGTTGCTAACATGTTAGCTTGGAGTGAACGCACGATTTCTGTGTGTTCATGTGTCCAATGTTTGATTGAAAAATCAGGTTTGATTAATGCGTAGACAGGTTTAACCCTTTCTGCGTAATTTAGAATGTAAGTTCTTCCAAAATTTAGGAAACCCAGGATGGATTGTAAATTTTTCAGCGTTTTTGGAGGTTGGAGCAGCGCACACCTTTCTAAAAAGTTGGCTGCCAAGCTCTTGCCTTCACTTGAAAGCTCATATCCTAGAAAAAGGACATTGAGATGGGCAATTCTGGATTTTTTTAAGTTGAACTTATAGCCCTCAGAGGCGAAGCCCAATATAATGGTGCTCACCCTGTTCAAGTGCCTATCCAGGTCATCGTCTGTCAGATAGATGTCATCGACATATGACAATGCCTCATTATCATAAATTTGTAGTAACTCTGTTACTCTCGCTGAGAATAACCCCGGGCCGTTCTTGAACCCTTGTGGGAGTCGACAAAATTGACGCTGGGTCCCCATTATTGAGAAAGCTGTTAAGTACCTGCTTTCAGGTGCTATGTTTTGACAAAAGAAACCATTTGAGATGTCCAATGTGGTTTTATATTTTTTAGGCACAATGTTATTCATTAATGCTTTACTATGTGCATTTTGCACTGCAAATGTTTTTGAACAAGTGTTTAAGTGTCTGTAATCCAAAACTAGACGATATGTATTGTCTGGATTGGAGACAGGAAACAAAGGATTGTTCATTGAGGAGGTGCATGTTTCAATCACCCCTTGGTATTCAAGTTGATCTAAGATCTCCCTGACCTGTTTTTTAGCTTCTTGCTTTATTGGATACTGCCTTTGTGCAGTAGGTTCATTTTTTAGATGTATTTTATGGTGAGGTGAGTCCTCATCCCATCCTACATGATTTTTGTATAATGCTGGGGCCTGGGCAACTGCCCATTTCCTGGCATATGTATATTTTAGGTGAATTGGAATATGGTTGGAGAAGGCAGGCATAATGATGTCCTCACCATGTGGGTACTCCCTGACAAATTGTGGTGGCCAGTCTTTTTCTGCTAGAAGTATATCATAACCCCTTGAACGTTTTTCCCAAAAGAGTGTTTTCACCTTTCTTGGTATGTCTCCCTCCATTCGGAGTCTTATTTCATATAACTTTTGTGGAGTACTAACCCTGGTGTCTACAGTCTCTACTGTGATGTACTCATTCAAGTCCACTATCTCCAGAAATTCCTTCAGGTTCTGGCGAGCTATTGTGACTTCTGCTGCACTGTCCAGCATTGTCTGAGCCCATTCTCTGTTCTTGAGCTGTGTTCTCAGTATTCTCGGCATGTCTGATCTTCAGACCTGCTACCTTCTTTTTTGAGAATTGAGGTTTTGATTTATTTTTCAGAACGTGTTTGTCGTCTTTCGATTTCACGCGTTCTTCTCTATGTTCTGACCGTCCTCTTCTTTCCGATGTCTGTGACGATATCTGAAAGGTACGAGAGGAACGTGTATCAGTATCTTGATACCTGTCAGGCTTTCTTAAATTATCCCTATTCCTGAGGTTATACCTCCTTTCAGAGGGCTCCTTTTGGGGAGACCTACCTCGGGATTGAGAACGTTTCTCGTTTGTATTTTGTTTATTAGTTTCCACCTTCTTTTTAGAAGATGTAGGAGTTTGTTTAATAGAGTCCTTCTCAGGACTTTCAGATAGTTTTGGCTTCAATTGGCTTCCACCTAAACGATCTCTGCCTAATTCTGCATAAGATTGTTCTATTATTCTGGGTAGTTCTGTTTGATGTTCTGTTATATCACATTCCCTTAATCGTTGGCGGATCGCCACTGATGCTGCCTCCCCTTTAATATTAGATAATATTATTGTTGAGACCTGGTCGAAGTTTTTCAGTAATTTCATACCTAAATTCAGAGCAGGCTCTGCCCCGTATTCGTTTTGAATTTGTTTCAGGACATCTGGTATTACTGCGATTGACGGAACACCATGGGGTCGATTCCGATTCAGGCCGGAAATTTCTCCGACCGAGCCGGACCCGGAGAGATTTCCGACCGAATCGGACCCGTGCAGTCCGACCGAACGAGTACGATGCGTCCGTATGTTATCGGACTCGAAGTCGGTCGGACTCCCATTGATGTCAATGGGAGCCGGTCGTACAACGCGTGACGCGGGCTCCCATTGACTCAATGGGTGCGAGTCGGACAAGGGCGCCTCTACAGCGGGTACGCGGCGAAGCTGAGTCGCAGCGCGACACGCACAGGTAGGGGGACCCATGGGTCCCCCTGTGTGCGACTCGTGCGGCTACGCTGCACAGGGGGTCCGACACGGACCCCCAAAGTACGGCTCCGACAGCTCTTACGAGCCGGAGTGCGCGGCTCGGTCGGACTGCTCGCGGCGCGCATCGTACTTACCCGGCCGGGAAACGTCTCCATTGCGCGGTGCGAGTCGAGTCCGAGCGAAGTCGGTCGGAGCGGTTCGAGCCGGGAGCGAGTCGGTCGGAGCGGTCGGGACGCCCGGACGAGTCGGTCGGCGATTTCGCATCGTACTCGCTCGGCCGGACCCGCGTACGGTTCGGTCGGGAAACAGGGCTCCGAATCGGATCCGGTAAAGCCGAATCCGATTCGGAGCCCTACCGGCCGAGATCGGAATCGGCCCCCATGTGTTTTAGTATAGATGGCAGCAAAGACTGAGCCCCAAGTGGTGCAGTCTTCCAGTTGTGGTGTGATCCCCATTGGTAAACAGATTGTTAGGATTCTGTGTTTCTCATAAGGGCTAGTATTAGGAAATACTGCTTCGATTTGAGTAATTTTTTGAGCTATCCAGAATGGAATTTGCTCACGTTTTGTGGGCATTTTACCCATGACTGCGTATAAAGTCTGTGGTGTAATTTTTAGTGTATTCCCCTGTTGAGGTGTTTGATTTGGAATGGTCAATGGTGGTTGGACTGTGAAAGTCCGCATGACATATTGGACTAATTGTCTGTAAATTTTTATTAACTCTGTGGGTTGAGTAAGTAATTCCTCGTCTGACATTATATCGAGGTCAGGATGAGGAGTGTAGCCGGCTAGAATCGAACATGTTGCTCCTGGTCTACCTAGTGGACCGAGCCTGGTAATGTTTCTGTGATGTTTTAGGGCGCCTTTAAACCAGAGCTGATGCTCCTGGTATGTTAGTGGAATTTCAATATCCTCGAAAGGAATATATTCCTCTGGTGGTTCATCTTCTTTGTAGAAGTGAAACAGTTTTGTTACTGGATTTGATTCAGGGAATACTATCCATGAATACAATACCTCTGTCTGAAAAGATTTGTGTGCCTCTATCACGAAAACTGCTCTACCGCCTCTTGGTGGTAGGCCGTGTTTTATAAGTTTTAGAGTGATGGCTCTTCTTAAGTTTGGATGGATGTCTATAACACCCTCCTCGGTTTCATTTAAACCTGTAAAGTTAAAAGCTGGTACGACTGGGTCAGCCGCAGCTACAACGTTCCCGGTGTTATTGTCCCCGTGTTCAGACATTTGTTTTTTGAAAAATGTAGAACAAGTTTCAAGGAAACAAAAGATAAGGTGCACAATATTTTGGAACACTGTATACTTCAACGTTGAACAAACCAAGCAACTAATATATAGGGTTTTTTGTCCTATTTAGTTTTGGCGGATATTAAACCCTACCCACTCCAGACGTCTTATGGAGTATGTGAGTAGGGGTCTCTGGGAAAAGCACAACTGAGTTACTCAGTATCTAGCGTTAAATTACTGCTTTACCAAACGTTTGGGCGCCATGTAGGGTAGTTCCTATTTCCCTAATAGGCTCTGCGCATTGGAATAATATAACCTATAGGCTTGACATAGGACTGAGGTCGGTATGTCCCTATCAAGTATATTAAACTTAATTACTTTTGTGCCAGCTAGCTCAGAGGCCACTAGAAACTCCTTGAGAACAAGAAGGGGGTAGTTTCTGGCAACCACATAAACATGACTACTTTGTTTCCCTTTAGAACCGGAACACGTCTCAGAATCGTGGAAACAATAGATAACAGTTTCACTCAGCTAATCGTGCATGCTTAGTTTCCATAGACTTACACAGAAAGAAAAGACGGGCGTTTCAATAAAGAGGTTTTATTGAACAGTCTTGTTTCTCGTGTAAGAGATATGTGCTGTTATGATCACAAGACAGTATGCAAGATAAATAATGTACAGGGTAAGCAGTAGAAATAAATAATACTGCGCTAGCATTATCTTTTAGCATATATTCACGAACATAAATAACATGAGCTAAAAATGCGAGTACTCATACGATGCGTCTCTAAGCTAGTTCTACCCCAATGTACCTAACCTAGTCTAGGTGTAGGGAAAGGTAAGAGTATGTTAAGTCTAGTATGTCAAGAGTGCCTCTAGGTTCTAGTCAGCTCCATACCTTGAGAATGAGAGAGGTGGGAATCTCCTTCTGGATCTGGAACTCTAACACCCCGTGAAGGGAGTCAGAACACTGGAAGCTGGATTCTTCTGCGAGCAGGAATGACAGCGTCTTCTCAGTGCGTCAGGCTGGGATACGGGCTCCTCTAAAGTCGAGGTCTCCTCCTAACTTGTTTGGGCAAGGGAAGGTATATTTATACCTGGTAGGTGCCTTGGAATGTTATCATTGATGTGAAGTCGGACAGAGGAAGACGTCAGGAATGAACCCTTAAGGTATAACGGTTCATACATAATAGATGAGTTCTTGGAGAAATCAATAATCCTGTGCTAGGGGAACTCCCAAGAGCTTAAGGGTCTGGTTTCTAAGAACTCGTTGTGATGTTAGGGTGGATGGATGTCGGTGACCATGCCTGTATTTGGAGTGCACGGCTAATGCCTAAATAAGGACTGGGATTCTATGCCTATATAAGGGCAATGCGAATTGTGCATATGTAAGGACATGTTTCAGGAAAACCTATATACGGACACCTAAAGCGGAATACAACAGGCGCTGGTCTTTCGGGTCATAGAATTCCTTTGAGGTGCCATCCTTAGTGAAACAGAATCGAGCGGGTTCGAAGAGGCAATACTTGATGTCAAGTTGGCAAAGGTGGGGCTGGAGGGAGAGAAAAGCCTTACAGCGATCATTGGTTTCCTCGGAGAAATCCACTGCTGTGCGTATTTCGTTACCCTCATGTGTGAACAGAGTTGTGAGTGAGCCACAGGAAGTAGTTGTCGGACTTGCGCTTGTCACAAGAAACAGGGGCTGAGGGACCAGGGGTGTGCTGAGGAATCCCGGCATGGGTTGTGGTTGAAGGAGGCTGGGGCAAGCCAGTCTCGGGAGGTGTAGCCCTCTTCGGCATGGCCATAGTGCGGGACTGATTAAGAGCTTCAGTGAAGAGGAGTTGCAGTGCAGGTTTGCCCATGGTCTTGCCAGGAGATATTCATCCGCTGTCACTGCAGATAACCCTGCACTATTGTAGTTCAGGTCTAGCCATGACTGGGGAGTAGGAGTCAGAGTGGTAGCTGCTGTTCTGACCTGCCTGTCTCTGGGCAGTAGGGCGTCGTTACTTGTAGGCCCACCAGTGGCAGTCATGTGTGCCGGAGGAAGGGTGAGCACCGCAGGATGGTCCGCTGACTGAGGCGAGTCAGGTAATTGCAGGTCTCAGGCCACTGGGAAGTTGTGACTACCCCAGGGGGGATTCCAAAGAGGGTGCTGTGGCTCCAGAGGCAATGGCGTGATCCGGTGGAGGACAATTGGGGGACTCCGCTACAGGCTAGACAAAGGCAAGGTGGTTCACCCAGAACCCGCCGCAATGCAGTAGACCCAGGAGCAGTCAGGGGGGGGCAGGTCAGTGCCCACTACAGTGCATGCAGGTAGTATGACTTGAGTAGAGAAGGCTGAAGGCAGTGCCAGGGCTTTGGAGAAAGTGGGCAGGATCTGCGTCAACATGCCGCAGTTCTACGACATATCCACCCCTATGTACTAGGCCGATGATGGGCCCGGTCGCTGTCAATCCTCCGTGGCCAAGGTCCCAGAGGTTGGTGTATCAGATGAGCTGTTCCGGCAGGGGAGTGAGCTGAGTAGGAATGCGTGGGGTACAATTGTCCCAAAAGCCCTCGGGCCTGATGCACTGCCCTCCTTGCAAACAGGCAGTGGCGGCTCACATAGGGCGTGCTGCGGGGCGGTGGGGTGGCGGGGTGGGGCAGGGTGGAGGGGTAGTAAACTCGGACATACAATGGAATGGAGGAACATAATTATTACTTTCCTCCGTTCCGTCGTATGTCCAAGTTTACTACCCCCCTACCAAGCCCCAGTCCTAGTCCCAGCAGGTCACCTCTGTCTTGTGTCAGGACCACCAGGAGGGCAGGGCTTCCAGCAGCCACAAACTATTCCAGTGGAAGGGGCGAGGCTGCAGTGCTCAGGTTGAGGCTTCACTCCTGCCTCCAGGCCCAGTCTTGCGCAGAGCCGGCAGGAGCAGTGCGGGCCGGTGGTGGCATCTGCTGTCGGGCTGCCGAGGCCGACCGTCAGGAGTTGTGGACAGGGTGGGGGAGCAGGTTAGCAGGCCCCCGCCATGCCTTGGATGCTGCTGTTTCCGTCCAGGGCCTGACTTGCGGCAGAGCTCCAAATTCAAGCAGCCATTATTGCTAGTGGCCAGACCACGCCCCTGTGCCACATTGTTCTGGCCAAGTGATATATTTAATTGATTCCATAATGGATGAAATCCTGTTCAAATATTTCCCTTTCAACATTTGTCAACAACAGTTACTCACTAGCCAAAGCTTAGGCACAGGATGATGATCAGTGACACCCCACTATTCGGTAGTAAAACAACATCTGCTTACACAGCCTTATCCCTCTAACTTACCCTGCAGTAGAGTAAGTTAAGTTTCCTTACCTTACTGCCAAGCAAATGTATTTGTTGGGAATAATTATAAAGTGTGGTGGAGGGTGAGGCTGGAGGGTGAGGCTAGGGAGTAAAGTGGGTGTAAGGGGTACATTTACATGGGGATAGCGCCACCAGAACATCCATTTTAGCTATGCTCTGGTGGCATTATGCCCTTCTCAATATTTAAAAAGTATTGTTAAGCCACTTTTTGTGGCTTAACGCTGCCTTGTAAATACAGACCTTTTACACCCATCACTTAGCGTGAAAAGGGCGTGCAATGGGTGTTGCTGTCTGCATTCAACTGCAACACCCATTGCTTTTTGATGCTGCCCCAGATTTACAAGGAGGTGCAATGCAAGAGCAGGCGTTAGAATGGCAAAACAAGGAAAAATAGTTTTATTTCTCCTCGTTTTTGCTTTTTCTATGTGTGTTGCAGAATGCAGCACACATAGAAAGAGCAGAACACCATTAATGATTGTTTATGTGCAGGAAGGTGTCCCTTCCTGCACATAAACAATCATTAAATAATGATGATTTGCTACTTCTATGTGTGCTGCACAATGCAGCACCCATAGAAGTAAAAAATCGCCATTATGGATTGCACATAAACAATCATTCCCTGCAACGCAGGCACCCTTGCACAGTGTTGCCTGCGTTGGTGATAGGCAGCTAATTTTAGCACCAGCGCTAAGGAAAACACAGGAAAACACAGGGATGTGCTGTATTGTTATAAATACGGTGCATTCCTGCATTTTGAAAATGTGACCATGCGGCACTACCAAATTTGGCGCAGCTCCGTGCTCCGACATTACCTTATACTGATGCCCACAAGTGCCTTGACTTTTGCAGATGAGATAGTCTGTGATGAACAATCTATATCCCGTTCCTTAATCCTTTCCCTGTACTGCAGTGCATCGTTTTTCCCACTGTCTACTTGTGACAGACAGAATATCCGCATGATTTTATACGTGACGTGTATCATTATTCATCTGCCTTGAAGTCAGGGTAAAATTAAAAGGCATTTTGGTGAAGAGCAGGGCCATTGTTAGAAGATAATTGTCCATTACAGTTGTGAATCAAATCATCCCAAATTCGAATGGCCCTAGGGGACCACCAATGAATGTACTTCTACTGTGTTACTACTACAAGTGCTTTGCACACTGCATTGTTTACAATTTGTCTTTTTTCTTTATTGATATAGCTACTCCTGCTGGTCAAGCAACTACCAGGCAGGATATAGCTGCAAGGCTGAGGCAACAGAGGCTTGAGCCCATGCGTGTGGAATTCCAGCATCTGGTGACCCTGGAGGAGAAGGAGGAAGAAGAGTCAGCTGCTGCTGCAGCCCAGGGCCCCAGCCAGCCACTAGCACATCCAGCCTCCTGCCAAAATCAGCACCGCCAGCAGCTGGGAGCTGCCAGTCATTGTACCACCACTGCTGCTCCCCCTCACGCTCAGCGTCAGACTGCAATATGTTCTGCATTCTACTGAGGCTTGCGCATCTCAAGGCCAGAAGGGCACGAATGGAAGAGCATCTCCAACAGCTTCTTGCCCACTGTGTGTAGTAGTGCCCTCTTCTTCAGCCCCTTTTTTATTATTTGCTTTGGTGGGAGAGACATGTTGTGGGTGGGGAGGGTGGGTCTGATGGGGGTTGGTACTGGGACTGTTTGCCCTTCATATTTTGTTGGACATTTTGATTTTGGAATTGGTTGCAGATGGGGATATTTGTTTGGGAAGAGAGGCGGGCCTGTTGTGGGTTGATGGCAGCCCTCATTTTACTAGACCTCTCAGCAGTCTTTGACACTATCTCCTACCGCACACTAGCTGCCAGACTCCACGATGCCGGCATACAGGAAACTGCCCTAGACTGGATCCACTCCTTCCTTGCTGGCTGAACTCAAAGAATAAGACTCCCAACCTTCCTCTCAGAACCCACAGAGATCAGATGCGGAGTACCCCAAGGATCCTCCCTCAGCCCCACGCTCTTCAACATCTACTTGGTCCCACTCGCAACCATCATCAGAAAACACGGACTCAGCATAGCATCCTACGCTGACGACACCCAGCTCATCCTCTCCCTCACCAAGGAACCCAACATCACCAAACACAGTTTCTAGGAAGGAATGAAGGATGTCACATCCTGGATGAGCAGCAGCTGCCTGAAGCTCAACTTGGAGAAAACAGAAGTCCTCGTCCTCTGATCCACCCCCTCCATATGGGATGACACCTGGTGGCCCCCACCCTCGGCAACCCTCCCACACCCACGGACCACACCCGCAACCTCTGCATCATACTCGACTCCTCCCTCACCATGAACCGACAGATCAATGCCATATCCTCCACATGCTTCAACACCATCCGCATACTCCACAAGACCTTCAAATGGATCTCCCAAATCCAGAAAGACTGTCTCCCTCGTACTCATAACCAGCAGACTGGACTGCGGGAATGCCCTCTACGCCAGAATCAACAAATCTCTACTCCACAAACTCCAGACCGTCCAGAACGCTGCAGTCAGACTTGTTCTCAGCATCCCACGACAAGACCACATCACCCAGCACCTACGAGACCTCCACTGGTTCATCGTTGGAAAAAAATGGCCTTCAAGCTGCTCACACACGCTTACAAAGCCCTCCACAACACCGGACCCCAATACCTCAACAAAAGAATCTCCTTCTACACCCCCAAGAGAAACCTCCGCTCCGCCGACCTTGCCCTGGCTGAAACCCCCTGCATCTGCAGAGCCAGAACAGGAGGAAGATCCTTCTCCTACATCGCGGCCAAGACCTGGAACAAACTCCCCCTCAGCATCAGACGTACCCCTACACTGCAAGCATTCAGGAATAGCCTCAAGACCTGGCTCTTTGGATGAGCCGGAGCTGCTTGAAATCACCCCCTTCCCCCAGTGCCTTGAGACCCTCAGGGTGAGTAGTGCACATTACAAATCCCTGATTGATTGATTAATTGATTGATTGATTGATTAATTGATTGATTGATTGAAAGGGTGGGTACTTTTGTTAAAAATGGTTAACAAGTAAATAAATATTTTACTGTATTTATGCCTCAAACCTTTTTTTGGATGTTTTACTTTGCACTGCTGCCTTTTAGGGCAACCTAAATCTGCTTAAGAAAGTGTACAGTTATTATACGGTATCCTTACTACCCTCAGTAACTAATAGAAAGGGTTTAGGATATGCCAGGAAGTGTGGCGCCTCTCTATGTTTGCGTTAAGTGTATTGGCTATGCTGTATGGCACGGTGCAACCAGGATAGGGGAAGTACCTTAAAACCCCTAAGTGTGTGTGGGTAGAGACCCGCACAATTTACAGAAAACAAAGTCCCGGGCACACGTCATTGGTAAAATGCACTGTTTGCCAAAGTCTCTTGTATTCAGAATGTTAGCATATAAGATCCACGCAAGTTATTTACGGGCTCTTCAATTAGTTTAATCTTTATGAACACAACCAGCCAACACGTGTTTCATCACAATGGGAAGTATCCCGTGACTTCTTCAGGGCTGCACGTAAGCGTAGGTGTCAGGTGAGGTCACTCCGCCGGTGATAATTCCGACCCGGCTGGTGTGGCGAGGATGGGACCAATGGAACGTCCTTGTATTAGTGAAAGTATGGAAAACGAAGCCCGGAATGCCGGAGATCTCAGTACAAAAGGGCGAAGTAAAGGGACTCAAGTAAAGGTACACATTAAATGTCAGAAACACCGGTGTAACGGTGATCCCCAAACTTGAGCGCCTGTAAATCGGTAAAGGGCGGGTCCGCCGTGGGAAAGAACCTGAAGCGGGTGCGCTTCGGGTGGGGAACAGGCACTGGACTGGACACTTCCGGAGCAGAGGTGAACCAGTGCCTGTTCCCCACCCGAAGCGCACCCGCTTCAGGTTCTTTCCCACGGCGGACCCGCCCTTACCGATTTGCAGGCGCTCAAGTTTGGGGATCACCGTTACACCGGTGTTTCTGACATTTAATGTGGACCTTTACTTGAGTCCCTTTTACTTCGCCCTTTGTACTGAGATCTCCGGCATTCCGGAGCTTCGTTTTCCATACTTTTCACTAATACAAGGACGTTCCATTGGTCCCATCCTCGCCACACCAGCCGGGTCGGAATTATCACCGGCGGAGTGACCTCACCTGACACCTATGCTTTACGTACAGCCCTGAAGAAGACACAGGATACTTCCCATTGTGATGAAACACGTGTTGGCTGGTTGTGTTCATAAAGATTAAACTAATTGAAGAGACCGTAAATAACTTGCGTGGATCTTATATGCTAACATTCTGAATACAAGAGACTTTGGCAAACAGTGCATTTTACCAATAACGTGTGCCCGGGACTTTGTTTACCCTCAGTAACTATACTGAGCTGTAGTGGGGGTTGCCATTGCCTATATTGCCTACAACTATGCTCTATAGTTCTGTTCTCTTACCTGAATATATGAAGCAAGGGCTGCTACCTATCTCAGTGTTCTTACTGAAAGGTTCCCCAGGGTGGCATGGTGGGTTTAGTAGTTGTAGCAGGCTAGGGCGCAAATAGGGAAGGAATCACAAATAAGGTCCAACTTCTACCTAGGTGTACTCCAACTGTACGATTAATCAAAGTATTATCCATCACAGGCAACTACATTGAAAAGAAACACAGAGTTAGTGGGATATTATTATATTATAATAACTTTAGAAAGGCTGAGACCAGGCTACCACCATGACACAACAAAGAAGACCTGATACGATAACAAAAACGAACAATAGTAACTTCTTCTGAACAATGGCGAGCTAGTATTTAAAAGTAAACTTACAAAATCTTTGGTTCAGGAGGAGTGGAGTCAGAGTCAGGGGTGGACAAGGTTAAGTATTTACACAACACAACACTAGGCCTGAATTATGATGTTGACTAATGATGTTCTTCTTCTATATCTAAAATATGGATCTCTTGTTTGGGTAGTTGGATAAAATGGGGGCCAGCGTGGACTATTGCCCAGGCAATAGAAGATCCAGCAATGAGTTGGTATCGCTTTCATCACATCTGCCCCACCAAGTGTGTGATCTATTTATGGTGTAATCTAAGTCATGTCTCACTAAATCACACACCCCGGGGGAAGAGCGCTAGGGGCTTGATAAATTGATGGGAATGGAGATTTGGGTAAAGGTTTGACAAAGAGAAACACTACACAGGACAATATTCATCTGGGCGATGAGCAGCACATCATCGTCCTCAATCTTTTGTGGAAGGATACAAAAGAATGTATATGGCACAGTACACTTGAATACATTGCAAACAGCCCTTCTGCCCCAGAGACCCAAGTTATCAGATACCTAAATGTTCTATCTTCAAGGTTTGAAAAAATCAACTTATGGAGGAGTGAACGCACCCAGTTCTAATAATATGATTGTTAAAATAAAAATGATACTGATTTGCAAAATTAGGTGGTGTATCTGCATTCTCCTCGGAAATATCCATCACTCTTGGGTGCCTGTCTGGACTTGTCCGGTAGGTAAGTAGGAGTGGTGAGATCAGCTTTCGCCTTTTGTTTACGCAGGAGATGAGAAGGCCTTTGCATTGCAAAGCAGAAACTGTGTTTTAGAGTCAAGGACAGAAGGAAGATAAGCTTCATGAGGAGTGTACCAAGAAGGCTCACAGGCAGAGCAAAAAACAAGAGGAGGGTAGTAGCGTTCCCTGAGAGGGCAATACCGCACATCAATGAACAACAGATGTAAAAAAGTAAAACAGTAAATGGCGTACAAGTTAAACAAGACAGCTGTAAGTACAGCAGGGTGCTTAGCTAGCTTCAGTCACCCACTACCCAAGGGTGCCAATCGCATGTGAAACATGCACATAAATAACCCAAAAATAAAGCTAATACAGCACACCAATCATAAGTTCTAATTGATCCAATAAATCAAACTGTATTGCGAGTGGCTAGTAATTATACAGCACATAAAAGATTTTCCAAGCAACTTTTCGAGAAAACGTTTCTTTTATTGATTTTTTCTTTTTCTAATGTTAATTCTCAGCAAACAAAGCAGCCAACACGTGCTTTGCCTGTACAAATAGCACCGAGACTTTTCAGGCTAAAGTGATCAAATTTGTCGCTAATACTGCTATGATCAAGAAAAAATCTACACACTCTTAGTGTAATGAATGAGTTTTGTTCTTTCCGAAAGCAAACTGTTTATACCAGATGCTTTGGGTCAATAAGAATTTCACCATAAATTGACGCGTTCGTTCTAACTAATATGGAAAACGATCGGTTTCCATATTAGTTAGAACGAACGCGTTGGGGTCGGAGTTACTCTACGTAATCAGGACAGGTTTAGGACGTATCATTGTCCGACCTGTTTACTTGAATTTCCTCAAATTACCACTCATTGGAGATTTTCAACTTAGGCGAACTTAACTGCTGAGACCGTAAGACAACAGCACTGGTCCGCCATAAGGTTCTAGTTCTTAACATTGGATTCTATACACTACTTTGTATATTTATCTTTTTTCTGGATTCGACTCCATGGGATAACAACCATTACTCTCAACCACCACTAGCGACAATTTATGGTGAAATTCTTATTGACCCAAAGCATCTGGTATAAACAGATTGCTTTCGGAAAGAACGAAACTCATTCATTACACTAAGAATGTGTAGATTTTTTCTTGATCATAACAGTATTAGCGACAAATTTGATCACTTTAGCCTTGAGAAGGTCTCGGTGCTTATTTGTACAGACGAAACACGTGTTGGCTGCTTTGTTTGCTGGGAATTGGCATTAAGAAAAAGAAAAAATCAATAAAAGAAACGTTTTCTACGAAAAAGTTGCTTTGGAAAATCTTTTATGTGCTGTATATGGGGCACAAGAAATCAAAGGACTATATGGACTAAAGAATTACAGTATTGATTACTAGCCACTCGCAATACAGTTTGATTTATTGGATCAATTAGAACTTATGATTGGTGTGCTGTATTAGCTTTATTTTTTGGTCAAAAAACAAGAGGACTCAGGGTTTCATTTTTGCCACCAGTACAACACACACACTCAGCCTCATTACACAAATCAACGCACCTCTCTCCTTCCCAAATAGCTGAGTACTAGGCCACAGAGTCATGGTTTTCCTTTGAAGTTGATAACTTCTTTTAGATGTTGATGAGGTAGTCCCGACCTGAGTTCTTCCATCCTCATCCTGACTCCGAGTAACTCCGTCACAGTCATGACCCGAGCAAGACTGACATATAGTGCACTGCTGTTGAAGAACAAATAGAAAAACAGAATTGCAGTATTTTTTACAGGTCTTTGTTAAGTAAAGTGATTGTCCTGTTCTCTGAAGAACCAGAAAAAAAGAGTAGACCCTGCCAGTAAATCTGGCTAAGTGTGAAAGGGCCAATCACCTCCAGTAAAACATGATCACCCATCATTCAGGCCCCAAACATTGCAAATCATCTCAATCAAGTTCCCAAATTATAGCTGAACACCCTCTCCCACTGTCTGCCACCACATGAATCATCAATTATTACTCACAATCACTCAATAATATATCACTTGTTGGTGCAATGGTTACCTGTTCCAATCCAAGTACGGTGGTAGGTACACTATCATATCTCCTCTTTGATGCAAGCAACAGATTGGAATTTGGCAGCCTTCTGGGGCAGTCCTCCTGTTGTGTGTTTCCTGCATGGCCCAATGTAGTTTTCCCTATGTTATCCTAATTGTGCACATTGTAGGTCACATGCTTTTGCACACTTTACTACACAAACACTCTTGTTTTTTTGCCACATTGTATTTTCACAGAGAACCTGCATATGTTTTTGTGTTCTGTTTTTTCCTGGGATTTAGTCTGAACACCATAGACAAGGCCGAACAACAACGCCCCTTGTTATTCACTCTGGTCAGGCACTAGCACCTAGACACAACACAAGAATGCAGCTGCTGTTTGTGAGCAAGCATGTCTTGTTGCATAACTGAGGCACAGGAGTTCTAAAAAACACACTCTGAGAGAAAGTCCTGAAGCAAGATTACTGTGTCAGCTGAGATATAGAACATCCATCTATGTATGTGAAGGTATTGTTATATGGTTCTTAGGCACATTATCGACATTGCTAAGTTAGCAGGAGCTTCGCTGCCATGATGCTGCTTTTGAGCACACTACTACATGACTTTGTTTTTGCAAGACTTTGTTTGTGCCTTTCACATGAGAACAGGTTGCTTTTCGCATTCTCTGCCTTTCCTGGAGTTTAGTCGGAACATGATGTGCAAGGTCGATAAACAATGCTCCTTGTTATTCTGTTCTGGTCAGTCCCTAGCACCTAGACGTAACATGCTACTCAGCTGCAGTAATGAAGACTTGTGTTTTGATATTACGTTGTTGCATGTTGTTTTAACACACTTGGAGAAAGCCGTTCCATGGAGAAGAGCTCTGCTGTTCTTATGATGTAAACCTTACATTCAGGCTTTAAGATATGGGGTCTGCTGTCAAAGCCCAGAGATCGTCCTTTTTATAAAATAAACTTCTTCTAGTCAAGGGGAGGGTGGTCAGGCCTATAGGCCCTTATTTCTACAGTCTTTATAAAATGACTTCTCCCTTTGTATTCTATGGAATTGTAACCATGCTAACTGTGCTAAGTTTATGCATTTTGCTGCTAGTAGTGGCACGTATACTGTATTGTAGAGCATGATAGTTAAAATAAACATTTTGAACTATTTCAGTGACTCTGCCTATTCTCATTGTGGACAAGTACGAGTGAGTGAGCGAAAGAGTACGTCTTGCTCCCTCAATTCCTGAGAGAGTCGGGAGCGTTGTGTTCTGGGTTGTCTAATCAGTTGTAGCTCCGTGATCTTTGGAGGAGCACAAATGAGACACTATAGCTAATCGGTTTGGGATTTTGGGTACTGATGTGGTAGGTTGGTACACCCCTATTCACTGAGGTCCTGTTTTCCTGTGCATAGTTCTCTGTATGTGCAGAATCCCTGCAACAGTATGGGGTCCGCAACTAATCCCAGAGATCTTTAATATACAATCATTTAGTTTCAGTCAGAAGGGGGGGTAGGCTAATCTGTATTATAACATGACAAGGCTTTTTATGGTATATGGTTTGTTAACCATGCTAAGGATATTTTTGGTATGCATTTATATTCTAATTTTGGTGCAAATACTGCATCTTAGAGCATGATAATTTGAATAATAATTATAAACTTCCTTGGTGTCTCTTGTTTATCTTATTGTGAACAAGTACGAGTGCAAAAGGGTGTGTCTTTTTACCACGCTCTATGAGAGAGTCGAGAGGGTTGTGTTCTGGGGTGCCAATTCACTTGTTTCTATGGAAAGGTTAAGAGGACAAGTGAGGCACTATAGCTAGTCGGACTCGGGCTCATAGATACTGAGCTCTGTTCCTGAGCATAATCCATTAAACACTCCTACGTGATGAAAAAACAGTAGGATCATTGGAGTGGACCGTACAGGTTACATTTCACTAAGTAAGTTTGTAAAGGGCAATCACATCCAGGTAAAAATGATCACCCATCATTCAGGCCCCAAATATTGCAAATCATCTCAATCAAGTTCTCAAATTACAGTTCAAGGCACTCCCACCCTGTCTGCCACCACATGAATCATGAATCATCACTCACAATCACTCACTCACTGATGCAAAGGTTTTGGTCACCTGCTCCAATCCAAGCAAAGGTAGGTCAGATAGTAGGCACACAATTGTATCTTTGACACAGGAAACACATTGGATTTGGTATTGGCACTCTTATAAATCAACGATCTTCTGGGAAAGCTCTGCTAAGTGATGAAAAAAGGATAGGCATGCGAGGGAGGCAGCCATTGTCTCCAATGTCACAAAGAAAGTGTGGAGACTTCTTCACTGTACACCGGTCCAACTGCAATCCGGAAATATATGTGACTAAAAAATTGTGGCCCAGCATAAATCTGACACAAACATAATGTTCCACTAGCTATTTTTTTGTTTTTGCAAAGAAAAAAGTTCAACAACAAATAATTAAAAAGTTCTACGGTGGCACTGGCATATTCAGTCTGGGAAGAAGAGTTCCTCCTCAAACTTAGGTGGTTCACCCAGAAGTTGGTCAGCTAACACACTTGATATTGACCAATCCTCTTCTTCCTCCTCCTGTGCTGTTTCTGGACCTGTGTTAATTTTGTGGTATGAGATGTTGGTTCATTTTGATCACAGTCAGTCTCTCCACGTTTTTAGGTGAGAGACTGGTCCTTCTCACTGTTACAACTGCTTCAGCTGCACTGATTTCACACTCAGCAGACACATTGGTGACAGGACAAGCCAGATACTTTATTGACAGCCTGCTGAGCATTGGCCATTGGCTCATCTTCCCATACCAATACATCAATGGGTTTTGATCCACCCAGACCTCTTTTGGATCAGCCAGATACTCCTGGAACATCCTCTGGATGGTCATTGGTGCTGCCACTTGCTCAACCACTTTTGCCATCGCCTGTGCACTAGACTTAAACCCTGCCAATTTAAACCAATACAATGCAGAGCATGGGTTTGGTCCTTCTGTTGCCATTGTTGACTGTGTTCTGGTTGATGGTGTTGCTGGCTGCTGTGGGACAAGACTGCCCTCTCTGGAAGTTGAAGGCGGTACCCCAGAACTACGGGGTGTGACTTTAAGTTCCAGTCATTCTTCTTCCAGGTCTCCGGCTTGCTCAGCAATCCACCCATTGTATTTTGAAACATCTCCATCAAAAAAAGGAATGAAAGTGGACAGAATGTTATTGAAGCATGGATCAAGTGGATCAAGTAGTGTGGCGCAGATGTACTCTTTGGACAAGATGATGTTGTCTAGCAGCCTTGCATTGGAAGCCAATTGAAAGAGCAACTTTCAACCAAGGCATGCATTTCAGTGTTTTCGTTCACACCTGTTGGGGCGAACCTTTCAGACACCTTCTTTAGTTGGTCCTGTAGCAGATGCAACAACGGGATAGCTTGGCCCATTGCACTATCCTCTTTGCTAACTTCCCGTGTGAAAACCTCAAAAGGGAGCAGCATCTGTGTCAGGCATTTGACTAGTCCCCATTTCTCCGCATCAGTGGCCATAGCTTTCCCAACTGCATCCCATCCTCTTTGAATGGCATGATCAATGATAAGTTTGTATCGCTCAGACATTGCAACATGTAGTAGGTTGAGTTCCAATGTGTTGGCACCCTCTGTATCAGGGCTTTAACTGGTACTCTATTAGCACACTGAATAATCTGCAACTGCTTCTGGGCTTTAAAAGAATGGCTGAAATGAGTGCAGATTCTTCTGCAGGTGGTCAGTATGTTGCTGACTATGTCTTCTTTTTTGGGAAAGTCTTCCACCACCAGGTTGATGCAATGGGCCAAAAACAGGACCATAAAATAGCCACCATCTGCCATGGCCTTGACTATGTTACTGCCATTGGCCTTGGCAACAAATCCAATTCTGAGACCTCTGGGTTGCAGCCATTCAGACACCATGCTGTTAAATGTGTCCAAGATGTTTACAGCAATTTGGGATTTCTCAGTGGCGAACATGGCCACTGTTGCATGCCGTCAAACTTTCTTAAAACTTTCTTCAGGGCCAAGACCTGTATATATCTTTTGCTTTACTCCCGCAAAAGAGTTCCAGTTTGCAGTGATGCAGATGTAATCAGTCAGCTGACAACTTGTCCACACGTCTGTTTTCAGGATAGTGTGAACAACACTTTGCTGCAAAGCTTGTCCAACCAATTGCAGCACATCATGATGCAGCATTGGTACAGCAACTCTGGCAAAATTAGTCCAACTTGGAACCATCCATTTTGGTCCGATGGCTGCCACAAATTCTAAGAATCCCACTCCTTCCACAAAAGAAAAAGGAAGGAGGTCCAGTGCTAACATTTTTGCCAGCTTCCCATTGTACAAGTGTGTCGTTGGGTTGTTGTGGTCATAGGGCCCCTCCTGCCTAAACATGCCCATAATAGTAGCCTGTATTTGTTTCTCCTCCTATGGGGCCACTGATGAAGTCAACTTTTGAGAAGTAGGTGGTGGTAGACTCCATGCTCGTCATGGTGGGGCAGTCACTGTATTCTGTGGTGCCTCCATCTGACTCCAAGTCTTGTGCCATTGTGAAGTTGCTGAGGTGGGTGATTCTGCTGGTGCATTGCGGGGACAGGGCTGCTTTGCATTAGGATGTCACCCTTTTCTTCCTCATCATCACCTCCCACCATTGGACTTGTAGCTGATGTTCCCCGGCTCTCCTCACCTTCACCACCAAGACCACGTTCAGCAATTGTTTAAGGTGCTCTTCCCACCAGATTGATGGTGTTTTTTCATATGGGTCATTTGGCCTCCAGTACCATCATTTATACCAGGCTTACAGTGACGAACACAGGTGTTGCAAACGCTGCGTACTGCAATTTCCTCCCCCTTTTTGCTAACCGTACAAAACTGCCAAACTGGGGAGGAGTACTTTTTTAATGGGCCACAGCCAAAGCCTGAAGAAGAACTGGAGGTAGGTTGGTGGTTTCATAGATTGCATCTCTGCAGTGCATACTTCTACTGAGGTAGTGGTTAGTGTAGGTCTCAGCTGCGGCTTTGCACATATGGGAGCTGGAGGTGCTACCTGTGCCACATCCCTCAAAGCAGGTTGCACAGCAATGTTGGATTACTCTATGTCACCTTCCACAATGACTAGCTCATTGTTTTCATCCTCCTCATCATCCCCTTTTATAATTCTAAGGCTTTCAGAAACTTTTCTTTTCCCTTGCCTCTCCTGGCATCTCCCAGACTCTGTTTGGATCTACTCCATGTCCCTAACATCATCATCAGAAGTGGTGCTTGGACAAGCTAGTGGAGTAGTACCCTTCCTTTTCCTTGTAGAGTTCCAATTGCCAATGGTTCTAAAAGAGAAGGTTCTTGCTCGGCAGGCAGCTCAACCTCCTGTTCTGCTTGAACATCAGGAAGATGTTCTAACTGGCTGTGGCTGCTGTCCACTTTGCTATGTTTCCTGAAATGGTTGGGTACTACTTTGCGGAAGGGACAAATCCAATTCAACATCACTGCTTGTTGGTGTTGCCATGATAGCAGTGGCCGCCTCACTGACAGTCATGATGTTTGGCTTAGGTTGGGGTGGTGCTGTTGAAGCAGGAGTGCTGCTCTCAGTTTGCTCCCTGGAGGCCGGTACAGCAGGCACACAACATGGTCCAAAAAGTGTTGGGCCGACACGCCACTGGTGAGAAGCTGTTTCTTCTCACTGACTACTTTCATTAAACTATTTTCTTTGTGGCCATCTTAAAGCTCTCAGATGGCAGATGCACTAAGTTGCAGAAATGGAAGAGACTGGGGGACTGAAGTGTGACGTCACTGTACAGGCCTTCTGTTTGGCAGTACTGTGGGTGATGTCTCTTTTTTTGTGCACCTAAAAGCAAACAAGCAAGAAGAACATTTAGTGAAATGTGGCATTGTTGCAGTTTGAATTAGTAGAGGCAAAGGCAATATTATGGTGTTTAGTTACTTAGGTAATAATAACTACTTTAGAGATAAACCATAACATCATAACATAAAATTTTGTTCCCCGTCCAGATAACACACACAATACACAAATAGAGCTCTTTCCTTTATGTCCATATATTCTAAAGGAGACACTTGTGGCACTCAGGGAACTGCATGGGTAAATGGATTAATAATATTTTTAAAAATGCAGGTAAGTTTGTGTATGAATTGCAGGCAATGTGATCCAGGGGGAAATGGAATAATCATAAAAAAATGGGTGATGCTGAATCTGATGTGTCTGTAGTGCACCACAGCGAGGCTGTCCAGGAGGAAATAGAGTTATAGTTAAAAAACCTGAATGCTTTTGTGCTGTTGTACACCTATGGTGGATGGATGAATGGATAAATGGATCGACCGAGGCAAAATGAAAAAATAAATAAAAAATTTACAAAATTATTACAAAATTAAAAAAAGATTAAAAAACTATATACATTTTTTTTTTAAACTCAGAAACCAAACAAATTCAAAAAAACAATTTCTAAAAGAACAAAAGTGAAAAATATGTTACTTTTTAAAAAACATTACAAAAATAAAAGAAAAATGCCAATTAAAAAATAAACAAATTAAAATGATAAAATAAAAATGTAAATAAAAAAACTATCAATAATTGTCAATGTTTGTATAGGAGGATGAGAAGAAACCTATTATGAGAGAAAGAGGTGCAAAATAAAAAGAATAAAAAAATGCATGTAATATATCAGCATTGTTCACCAAATACTATTCTTAATATACATACTACAATAATCCTTAAGCATATTATTAAACTGATATTACATCCATCCATGCAGGCCTATGGCAAAGGCACACTGGCTGGATGCATAAAATGGCTGCCAGCCAGTGGCACATGGTCAAACAACATTGAGCAAGGAGGCATGGGGAACAAAGAACACATGCAAGCCTATCACAAAGGCCCACTGGCTGAATGCACAAAATGCCTGCCAGCCAGTGCCATATGGTCAAACAACAACACTGAGCAGGGAGGCATGGGGACCAAAAAACACATGAAAGCCTATGGCAAAGGCACACTGGCAGGATGCACAAAATAGCTGTCAGCCAGTGCCACATGGTCAAACAACAACTGCAAATAAGGAGGCATGGGGAGCAAAGAACATATGCAAGCCTATGGCAAAGGCACACTGGCTGGATGCAGAAATGGTAGCCAGTCAATGCCACATGGTCAATCACCAACACTAAGCAAGGAGGCATGGGGAACAAAGAACTCATGTAAAACTATCGCAAAGGCACACTGGCTGGATGCAAAAATTGCTGCTAGCCAGTGTCACACTGTAAAACAACAGCAGCATGGTAGAAAGCATGGGGATCAAAGAACACATGCAAGCCTATGGCAGAGGCACACTGACTGCATGCAAAAAATGACTGCCAGCCAGGGCTGCATGGTTAAACAACAACAGCAAGCAAGGAGGCATTAGGAACAAAGAATACATGCAAGCCTATGGTAAATGCACACTGGCTGGATGCACAAAATGACTGCCAGCCAGTGGCACATGTTCAAACAACTACACTTAGCAAGGAGGCACACACACACACTGGACATACAAAGGAGGCATGGTAACACTGAAGAAAATATGACCATTAATTTAGTAATGCCAAAAACAAAAATTTACTGGGCTAAAAATCTTTACAATAACACACGTCCTCCCAAGGCATCCACCACATGTTTAATTTCATCCAATGCCATCCCAGCCTTAAATGATGTTTTAAAACAGCACATGCCTCAGAAATAGTTGTTTCATGCACCAATGACTAGCACTGGCCTGGGCCTACTGGATGGTCCCTTAGCAGACTAGGCCACATAGTAAAATGAATAAATGTTGCAAGTTTATCAAACATGGATAAAATGTACTAAACTGTGCAACATTGTTCCTTTACAAAAGAATACAAATTAATTTCAAAAATATAACTAGACCCCTATTGAAAAAATGCAGACCACCCAGCACAATAACTTTGAAAATTGTATAAAAGTACAAACAAATACTGGTGCATGCCCTCTATCAAACAAACAACACCCTTATATAAGAGTTTTTGAACTTACTTGTGAAATCTCAAATATAAAGGGGCATATTCACAAGGACCTACCGCCGATTTATCTCCACCTTAACCCATCAAAAGTGGAGATAGATTTAACACCCCATTCACAAGCGGGTGCAAAATGCAGACATCGCCAGTATTCCCGCGACAACTGCCCCAAAATGTATCTCCACGGTGGACACCACCAACTAACCCTAATGAGATGCAGAGTAGGTGTTCCCATGCAAAAACACACGAAAAAACCACAACACCACTTTCACAACAAACTGCCAGATCTGCGATGCGAACCAAAAACAGGCGATAAGCCGCGGTAGCAGCAGGGATTTAACACCTGCCTTCTGCTGGTGTTAAGCAGGACGACTACCTGCAGCATGAAAGGGAGCCCAGCCAAGAGCCACAACTGAAGACCCACAGATGCCATGGAGACAATGATCATGCATCTCCGAGACCCATGAGGGCCACAACACCCACCCCCACCCACCCCAGGCCCGCCACCACCCCCAGGACCCGTCCCCCCCCCCGGGAACACCATGAAGGCAGCGTACACAAAGACAGCGGACCCACCTGAAACGCACCTGCCGCCCAGACCCAACGCCAGAGGAGGACATTGCCCACTACAGGCCCAAAAGGACAACCATCCCCCGCATCCTGACCCACATCCCCCACCTGCTGATGGTACCAACCCAGCAGACAACCAACATCCCTCCGCAGACAAAGCTGCCGGCTGCGCAGCACATGTCGGCCTCTGGTACCATCCAACCCACAACTGCCAGAGTCGGAAGAGTCACACAGCCAGCCCCATCCAAGGTCATCACACCTGTCCTGGATGCCAACAACAGCCTGGTACCCCAGCACCTCCACTGCACCCACACTGCGCAGGAGCAGCTGGAGACCAAGCAAGGCCCCTACGCCATAGCTGGATTCCCTCACGTGTCAGGGCCAATCAACTGCACACATGTACCCCTCGTGCCCCCTGCCGACACTGCACACAACTACCACAACAGAAAGCACACGCATATCATGAATGTGCAGGCAACAGTGGACCGCCCAGGACTCCTCAACAATGTTGTGGCCAACTCCCCAGGCAGAGTGCATGATTCTCACATCTCCCGACAGTCCATCATCACCCAGCGCTCCCAGGATGGCACCCATGGAAATGCAGTGCCCATTGGTAAGTCCAAAATGAACACACCACACACCTCCAGCCCACAGTCATGCAACTCATGACACTGGCAATGGGCATGCAGCACAACTACATTCAACATGACACACAACATGCCAACCGACCAGACACAACAACACGACTCCATTGAGAATCTGGCATTCCCATGCTCACAACCCAGCCACGGCATGGCACCACAGACACACAATAGCAGGATGTGAGGAGAGGCATGGAGCAGGCATGTGCGAGAGCGGCAAGTGACTAAGGAATGTGAACCTACCCAATGCCAGGTGTGGCGTGGAGGTGCCGGACAGACCACAGAGTGCAAACCACAGAAATGGCCATGTGGAGATCAACTGCTGGTGCATGGAGTGTAGTGGCCAGTGGACGCTACCATGTCCCCACAGACTGTGGGGCAGAACATGAAAATTTTGCACGTTACGTCCCCCCCTGCATGCGCGTGTGTAGTGGGTTGGACCTGCGTACACCAGGCCTGCGTAGGGGTGTGAACAAAAAGCCTGTCGCACTGGGCGTGGTTCTCATTCGGAATGGACAATGCGTCTGCCAGGGCGGCGCCTCTCAGCCCGCCACGAGTCCTGCGCCGAGCGCGGTGGGGCATGCGTCCCTGTGCACCTGCTGCACCACGGGCCGCTGGTCTCCAGACCCGTCATGCCTGCCCCAGCTCACCAACAAGGCTCCGCTCGCCTGACTACACCGGCGTGTGTCAAAGAGGGCCCACCACGTGCCGGTGCAAGCGCCAAGCACCAGTCCCGCGACCTCTGCAGCCTCCTCAGACCATCGCTGGCCCCCCTGATGCTGACCCACATTACCCCTTTCTCATTTACATACTCCACCGGCGTCCTCTTCGGCCCAGTAGGTCCAACATGTGGAACTGTGTCCTGAGTCCTGAATGGCAGTGACCCCAAGTCCGTGGCAGCGGCCACAGCACCAGACTCCCTTAGATCAGTGAGGCATAATTTCATATCGCAAGCCTGCGACACGTGGTGCCACTAACCCTGTTCAACGCAAGCCGGCGACACGTGGTGCCACTAACCCTGTTCAACGCAAGCCGGCGACATGTGGATGAGGGCTCAGGCCTACCCTGCGGACCTGTAGGTCCCACATCCAGCACTTAGTCGCGAATCATGAATGGCAGAGTCCACACCAGTGAACGCATGGAGAGGAGTAAGAGGAAGATGCGGCTCAGTCCAGAAAAAAGCTGGATCAGAGTCACAGAGGTGATCAAACACTATCAACAACTGACCTGGTGCCATCAACCATGTTCACCGCAAGTCCGCGTCCCGTGGTGCCACTGAACCTGAACTACGCAGGCCGGTGGGGCCATCCAACCTAAGCCGGCGACACTCGGTGAATGGCCCCTGCTGACAGCTGCCTCAGGCCTACAATGCGGTCCAGTAGGTCACACATGTGGAACTGTGTCTTGGGTAAGATGTGGAGGAGTCCACACCATTGGACACGCCTCATCGCAGGCGGCATCCCCTAACAGCACTGGTGCCACTAACTCTGTGCGCAATGAGTCATGGGCACTTTCTGGTTGGACTTTGGTGGCGTCTGAGTCCATGGCCTGGTGGTTTTCTGCATCTTCATCTGGCTGGACCGGACTTGGTGTCCGACATGTGTCTGTTCCATTCATCTCCACCATAGTGACTGTTTCAGCGTGGTTCTGCCCTCTGCCTCATGCCCTGGGGGTACACTTTCCACTGTCCACCGAGACACTCCCCGACAAGCCCCTTTGTCATCTACAGAAACCTGCCCTGCTCTCGTGACCCTGCCCCAGTGCCCCACAAGTCAGCAGCCCATGGCGGTAGGCCCGTGTAGGACGCTGTGCATCCGGGGCCACTAACTCTGTGCAGCACTATTCATGGGGCCTTTATGGTTGAATGGTTGTGTCCTTTACGATGTACACTGTTGTCGATTTCTGACTGCACCAGGCAGCCCTTGCCGGCTGGTGTACACACACCCCACACACATCCAACACAGGTGTCACTCGATATGTGTGCCTGCTAATAAATGTGGCCGGGCGCATGTGCCCGTAGGTATTCACACCATCTGAGCAAGTGTGTCCGTGTGGTCATTGTGTCAGCATGATGGGCACGGGCCCTGCAACATCACAGTGTGCTGTCTTCAGCGGACAATACCATGTCACCTCAGTGTCGGCAGTGACCCTGGACATGTAGCTTCGCATGCCCCCCTGCATGCACAAGTGGCGTGTGCTGGTCCGGCGTACGTCAGGTCAGCGCAGGGGTATGCTGATTCGGCAGGGAGCGCAGGGCGTGGCTCGGACCTGGCCTTGGGCAGGATGTGCGGTAAGTGTGTCTCTGTGTTGGGGTGTTGTCACCACCAGGGCCACAGTAGTCGATGTTGCAATGCAGCATGCACCAGGAGGGTGGGCCCACACGTACGGGGAAATGTAGGAGCACAAGACCGCTCGGGTCTTGGCACATGCATGGCAGGTGTTATGTGTATGAGTCCTGCGGCTGCATGAGTCAGTTGCCTAGCCTCATTGCAGCGCGATCACAGCCAGCCATGGACTGTACACCTATGTCCGCCCTGTCCGGACCATTGGCCTACACTCACGTGGCCACACACCTTCAAAGGCCAGCGTCACGGTGTTGTTGGCATGCCGCTGGACATGCGCGGACAGGCATGACAATGGTGTGCTGTAGGAGTGCACGTGATACAACCGCACAGCGCACACAAGTGTGGGGGCTCGTGGGAGGGTGGAGCAGCTGTGAGGCAACGTAGCACACAGTGAGGCCGCTCATGTGCCACGTGCTGGGCATATCATCCATGATTCCCAGGATCGCAGACATCCCACTACACCCACGACAGGCCTCTGTACATCTCCTGCATGCATGCAGATGGTGAAGTTACTGTAGGGATGAAGGGTCCTTTGTCTGTACTATCAGGCTGTGGCACATCTGCAGCTCCGAGCTGGGACTTGCATGTGGCCAGCACCCCCTGACAGATACGATAGCATTTACGTGCGACTCCCACACTACGCACTGCCCGACGTGAGACCAACGTGTACACATCCCACACGCAGAAGTCCTTGGTCGTAGTTAGCATGCGTGAGATGGCCTTCACACGTACACCCACCCCACCCCAGGCCTGCACCCGTTGCACACAGACACTGCTCATTGCTCTGAGCTGTGCCATTTCATCCACAGGACTGGTGCAGGGCAAGCCAGTGCTGCTTCAAGCAGAGCCACTGACGCAATGGCAGACCATCCCGGACACATGCTCAACTCCAGTCACGTGGACCTGTACCGTGCATGTCTGCTGCATGTACTGGGGGCACTGCCGTTGGCAGTGCTGCGGATCAGTTACCGGATGAGCTTCCGCCTTGCGAACGTCACCTGCATTCAGCCTGTGTTGCATTGTCGCTCGTGCATATTCGAGTGGACCATGGATGTCTGCCTCTCCAACGTGACTGTAGCTGACCTGGATTTCGACGTGTGTGTGCGCCCCCTGTTGGCCCACGACCAGGAGTGTCACCGTGATGCCCGTTTATGGCATGCATGGATGTTTGGCATGCATGCTGGCAACTGGACCTGGGAGATTGCACGAGTCATCGTGTGCAGTGAGCACATTGAGCCGCTACCCGATTGGGCTTTGGTGCACTTTGGGGCCAGGGGTTGGAGTCAGCTGATGGATTATGTCGACGACATGTCAGATGTGGTAGAGAACGGTCTCTCATTGGAGATGTTGGCCTACGCTGCTGCACTCGCGTTCATGGACGAGTGACAAGGTATCTGCAGCCACCACTGGATGTGACCCATTGCACGTGTCCCGACGCCTGGTTGCATGTTGGGAATCTGGTCACATGTCCCAAGACGACAGTGGACATGGCTGCATTGGCCTGGACTACTGATCCATGCGCGGACAACCAACGCGGGTTGGCACTGACTTGTGTTGGTGATGGACTCCCCCGGGGTGGACATGGGCGCTTTCCTACATTCCTCATTCAGACATGCTTCTGCATTGGTCTGCATATCGTGGCACTTCTCTTGGCCGTACTGACACGCACTTGTTGATAAAGTTTCCACACTTTCACTTGTCTCCAACTGTGTTGTGCCTTGATTTGTATGTCAATGTGTGTGTCACGGATTCTCTGGCTCTCTGCCATACGTGCGTTGCTCCCCCATCAGGGCTGTGGGTTTGTATTTGTGCAATATCATGTCCCTGTTTCGTGCTTTGCCAGATGCGTATGGCAGTTTGCCGGACACAAGCGGGTGCACTTGTGTCCTGTGTTCTGTTGTGCAAATGTTGGTGTTTGAACCACATTGTGTTCGATGTTGGGGTGCTCTGCTTCCTATGTGTGTGTGCTGCATTGTGTGTGAGATGTCCCTTCAGCTCTGATTTGGCTCACCCTTCTCCCTTTCAGGCAGTGTGGTTTTCACTTCTGTGCTTGTTCAGTGGTGTGATATTGCCGAGTTGTTTGACTTGTGCTCTTGGTCGGTGTTGTTACTCTTGGGCATGGTTTGTCTGCAGTTGTGCTGTGCTTAATTGTGCATGTGTGCCATTGTGCCCATCTCCCCCGTCCCCCCAGTCCCTGGTCATTCCTCTCCCTGTTGCTGTTGTGTCTGTTGTTTTGGGGAGTTTCCGGTCCCCGGGTCCTGCCACCATCTCCAGAATTGATGTGGTGTACACCATTTCCTCCATGTCATCCAGCTCCTGGTGTGGCGCTGGACTCCCACCTCCGGTGTGCATTGCTGCCTTCTTGTTGTTGGCGTGTTTCTGCTTGTTTGTGCATTTCGCATCATTCCGGCTGTTCTGGTTTTCTTCCATTGTCCTCCTCCACTCTCAGGCTGCATTCACCTTGTCCACGATGGCCTGCCATGTACAATGTTTTGTTGCCAATGGGGCTTGTGGGGTTGTATACTTGCTCCGGTTGCCTCCATTGTGCTTGGCTGTTATTTTCTGTTTGGTTTGTCTTTCTGTTTCAGGCTTTTGTTGTGCTTATTCCCGCCTGCCGTGTGTGTCGCGGGCCTGGCGGTGCTTATCGCTGCTTTCCTCATCGCGAATGGGCTCATCGCACGTTTTGTTGTGTTGTGGTTTGTGTTTTTATCTCCGTCGAGGTGGTTGTATCGCGGACATTGGCCGCATTTTCGGCGGACTATCGCATGGTACCGCGGTGTTGTGAATTCCAGGTTAACACAGGGTTATTTTCCCGCAATAGGCTGCGATGTGTAAAGTTGCGTTAACATTTTTTGGAGATGTTTAGCACACGTTCTTGTGAATATCCCCCAAAGCCCTTAAATCCAATGGTATATATTAGGCAGACAAGGAGAGTGATCCTTCCAGCTCCAAATCTAAACAAAAAGTGACCAGGAGATGGACAAAGCACTGTGAGGAGCCTGCTAGACAGAGAAAGGAAGTTGGAGTCTCTGGGGCACTTCCTTTGTGTTGGAAATTTTTTTTTTACAAAATGGCTTCTCGCTCTAAAAAAACAACTCCAAAGGTTTGTTGGAGAAAAATCCACTCGAAAAGCCTCTTAGTCTTTACCTGCATCTCGAGCACAAAAGCTACCCAAGTGGTGCATTACATTCGGGCTGTGCCGGCCGGAAGAAATTTGAATGAGCATGCAAAGGAGTGTGATGCCTTGCACGCACTCGCTAGCGGCTCAAAAGTATCATGGTGCTTGCGAGTGAGCAGCAAAACAAATCTCGAGCACGTGAACTGAAAAAAGAAAAATCCTCTTTCTTTCTGGATGGCAGAATTCAGGAACTTTGCGCTCCTCTGTGGAGCTTGGAGTGCCGGAATTACCAAAAACTCCGCAAGCGGAGCAGGGTTTACCACCCAGGCCTAGTTATCATATTAGCGATTATGCTCCTTTTAGTTGGCATGAATTTGTCACCAGAATTAGAAACACTTAGATCTACATCTGCACCTACAGTGCCTGCACACACAATAGATGAGAAAAAACTAAAGGATTAATTTATAGATTATTCAAAAGAAGAGTTTTCAGCAATGTTTATTCTATATTAGTTTATGAATATACACATGCTTTAAATGCTAAGGATTGTTACGTTTGTGCACATTTACCTTCTTCATCTGTGGAGGAGGTGGCACACCACCATATTTCATTGTCATATTCAATTACTTGTAGCATTTTGCTTACTTTATTTTATAGACAGGAACGTTTTGAATAATATTTTTCAAATTATGACATGCGCCGTTCTAAAGTACCTCTTTAGAAAAGAACAATTCTTCTTCCACAAGCAAAGGACATGGAAATTACATGGTATTTCTTTAGATCACCCACAGTCATAGACACTGTTATTGCTTGCCAGAAGACCCTAACATTCATATTAACATTAGAAGGAAGGAGAGCACAAATCTTCCACAGTTAAAATAAAGAAGAAGATGTTTTAAGAAATATTTGGAAAAAAGAGGAAGATGAATATAAAAAGAAAATGAATGATTTATTGAAAATTTAATAGAGACAGAAGACAAAAAGGGAAGTTATTTGTTTACAAAAGGGGAAACCAGGTTAGAAAAAGACATATTGGGATTAGTAACTGGGAACACACTTTTAAAGTTTTGGGAGGATCAGTACAAATATTAATAGGACAAGAAGCAGCTATTACTGGAGATTATTTTATATGCAGACTAGTTGCTTATTTTCAATTGCCAGCTGCTTTGGAAATTGTATGCTATCAAGCTTTGCTATTTCCTAAAATGTATCATGTAAATAGTATAGATGCTCTAACAATGACACCACCACACAGATATCCCCACAGCACAAATGAATGGACACAATTAGTGGAAGATATTTTTGGAGCAGTAATACTAGGGGTGCGTAGAACTCACAGAGTTTCCCTCTGTAGAATTGCATAAAAACTCCTAGAGACTCGAGCCGGCAGAATGAACACATCACACTGATTTTTAGCACCAGGAGCTTGTTCTGTGCTGCTACATCAGCGTGAATGGCACCATGTGGCGCACTAGAGGATGCTGCTTGGTGCTGCTGCTGAGTAGATTTTCTTATTAGGCACCAGCTTTCTCACTGCGAGCGGCAGCTTTCCTGCTGTGAAGGGTCACAATTGCTTGCGAGCACCCACGTTGGAAAATCTTGTCGGGTGCCATCCTAGCACCCAAAAATTGCACTAAGGGATGGCAATGATTTCTTGCCTCGTTGGTGAGCCGTGCATGTAAATAAACTCAGCAACACAGTGGTTGGCGGAGTTTTGCCTGGATTCTGTGTTACAATCACAAACTCCATTGGCGGAGCTGAATTCATTGTCGACCCCAAAAATATAGCACCTGCGGGAGTAGTCTTAAATGATGAGAAAATTAGAAAGGCGTCAACAGTAGAAGATAAACTAGCTACAAGTACACCTGGTGCTTTACTAGCAGTTAGTACAGTATTAGGTGGTATTAGATCATTGGTTTTGCAAGAACTATTAGCTCTAGATATTTTGTTGGCAGAGTCTGCATGATGCTGAAAGGTAAACATTGTTGCTCATACATTCCAGATGAGAGTAGAGAGACAGACAAATTTGCGAAGAACATTTCTAATCTGAAGCCTGAATTGGAACTCTTAAAGACCATTAGTGTATTAGCGAGCTTAGTCAAAGGAGCTTCAACCATTGGCAACTGGTTTCCAATGTAAATATGGAAAAAGTTGATGCTAATATGGTCTCGAGACCCGATTCAGGACGTTATCACAAAGCGTGGACGCGACTGAATGAGCAAATTGTTTTTGCCATATGCCCTGACATCACCCTTAGAACAAACAAGGGGGTGTCAGTTGTCTTAATTTCTTGAAGCACCTTTGGCTAGTCCAGTTAATTAATCTTTGACTGCAGCATTAAATTAGATTCCGGAGACTATTCATACTCCATCTCTGTAAATATGCTCTTATTCATTGATCTAGGGTCTTCATTCTACATATGAATATTTCATCCTGAAGATGGTCTTACAGATGAAAACATGAAATAAGACTGAAATGTTGACAACTTAACCCATATTCATGTTTTAAGGTAAGTCTATTGGAAAGATTCATTGTATATTCAATGATGTTCTCCTCACTGTAAATAGTCTGAAATGGGTTGTAACAAAAGTATTCATGAGAAATCAGTTGGTTTCTGAACAATCTATCTCAGCCACTTTTTGTATCTATGTGATTTGTGCCCTTATATATGAAATGGATTTTTCTACATAATTTGTACTCTGAAAGGATACACCCGGCTTGCTTTTCTGTTGATATATTTGTTTTCAATAAAAATCAGAGATTTGTTTGCCAATTTGTTTGCCTGAACTCACTTTTTAGGGCTTTACTGATACAGTTTGTTGAATCATCAAGAATTTCCATAATTAAATCCCTTGTTGGCATGTTTACTCTATCTTGATCTAGATTTACCCAAGCCTGCAAGGGTTTATTGGGTTGCCCATTTTTTTGTCGATATAAAAACTATACATTAATTTATATGAATGAGATGGCATCTTCTAATTTGCTCATTTTGAAATGCACAGCAACCCCCAACTTGCAAATTCATAGTCCGGCCAGCACTGAGACCTAGGCCCGAGGTTATTAATTGACATGTCACAGGTGGGGTGGCATGTAGACGGCAGGCAAACACATGGACAGGAAATGTTAGATCAATCCCACAGATAGGCGCAGCGACACTACAATGGTCAAAGGAGATTGGCCCCAATAAAGCGCACATGGCTGGGTATGCATGGTCGGAAAACACCATAAAGTCAGATGCAGTATAAGTTAGGAACATATAGCCAATCAGAACACAGCACATGCAGTGATCACGTGTTCCCCATGCCGGACATCTGGACACAATACCCACTGGCTGCATTGTGTCCAGAAAGGTCGAGACCCACCTGTATTATCCATTAGACAATTATTTATGACTCCAAAGACAGCAACTCACATTCCTCACCACATAAGGATTGCCGGAAACATTTTATTGCCTATGATACACTGTATTTAATAGAGCCACAGATCGATTGTAAATTGAGACATTCCTCAGACCCTTTGCCTCTAACTGATCTTCCGGCTGCAATGTATAATTAAATGAAGTGTTTTGTCAAATGCCTCTTGTCTCTTGTTTTTTCAAGGTATTTCATATTCAAACAATATTTTGGCAAGCCACCATCAGAGCTAATTGGTAGTGGTACCTCGAACCCGACTGCAATCAAAGGAAGGAAAACCTCCGGAAGGTTTCACATTTGCGCAGCAAGGCAGGTGAGCAGACACCGCAATTGATTGTAAGCTCTGCTGAATCCACGTGGTGGAGGTCCGTCCTGAAGCAGCCAACACTGAATGTAAGAGATTACATCTGTACCTAATCTTAAAGCATCTGGTATATGGAAAACTAAGGAGAAACATAAAAAGATAATATGAGTGCCCTGCCATTGACAGAATTTGGCATATTCCCTATTTAATATATCCTAAATGAGTAGTAGTATGGCGGCCTCAGAGGCAATCCCGCAAAAGTCACCTTTTTTTTAGAGGTGGGCAAAGAATTCTGCTCCGCCAGCTGAGTTTGAGGAGTTTTGCCTACTCCAGCGCTTCGCGCAGAGTTCCACAAAAATCCGCGAAGGGACGCGGTGCGGAGTATTTTCTCTCAAGGAGCTCGCCAACATTAAGTTGGCAAGCACTTTTGAAAAATAATTGCACTAGACCTTTTCCCGGCGAGATTTCTCAATGCGGGCAGTCGCGGCAGGTCACAACTGCTTGCTTTGAGAAATCTACTGCTCGTGTTGAGAAAGCTGCAGCTCAAAGTAGATTGACACACCTTGTAGTGCCGTTCGCACTGATTTTACAATGTGGTATAAAGCCCCGGCTCTGAAAATCAGTGCAGGCAGCGCAGCTTAACAGACTCTGCCCCTGGTGGAACTTCGTGGAGCACTACTGATTTTTTCCAGTACTTTATGGAGTTCTGCAATGTAGAACTCTGTGAACTCTGCCCAGGCCTTCTTTTTTTCTTAAGTCAGCACAATAGGAAAGGTGTATATTTATTGTATAGCCCTCTATGGCTCCCATGATGCTATTTTTGTGATAGAGCTTTCCTGACTGGGCAGAGTTGGCATCTCAATCTCATATTTTTTGTCTAAAATGGTTTCTCAGTGCCACTGGTTTCTTAACACCATTGGTATCTGAAGGAAGTGAGAGGTGTTGGTCACTTGGCCTGCTGTGCATGACACAGATGTTGCACTTGGCCCCTGTGTGTGATACAGTGTGTGATTCGGACAAAAGAGAAAAAGATTTAGACCTGGGAAACTATGTGTTACTTGTGTGTGGCCAAGATGGGCCTGTGGTTATCGAGTTATTCCTTTTCCATACCTATTACCATTATGTTTGTCCCGGAGCCAATATTTGCAGACTATCAGGCTCACTTAGTATGAGTACAGCACAGAGCTTCCCCTGGTTACAGGACAGCATACGCTAGGAGCGGGCTAAGAGATTTTTTGACAAAGTAATGATTTTTTCTGTCAGCTTTTTGTTGAATTGGTAATGTTCATTTGATGTAATTGTCCTACTATTTATTGTAAATTGTATATACTTAATATCATACAGCTAATGTCCTATGGTTTCATGTTTTGTCATCTATGTTTCAATATTTTATATGAGGGTGTTGTCATTTCTTGCAAACTGTATTTGGCGCAGAAGTTGATATTGTTCAGATACTGTTTTTTAACAATTTAACTTTTTCCCTATGTTGCAACCCTTCATATGCATTGTTCTCTGTGTTTATTTAAATGTTTGTATTGAATTGTTTGATGCATCTGTAGATAGTGCTGAGCTCATAGCACATAAAACTGTAAAGAGTGCACCACGTACGTTTGTCCACACAATTAGATCAAAACAAAAACACTCAAAAAGATCGAGTACCATATTTTTCCACAAGATCACTAGAGTTATCATGGATTCCCCATTAAAACACATGGAAACCAGGTTCCACATACAAATAAAGAAACTTAAGAAGTTTTTCCAAGAATGGCACACATACACAAAGGCACACACATTTTCCTGACCTAAGAAGGGAACATTTTACCCTGATGCAATTGAGCATACTAGAACACACATACAAACTAAATACAAAGGTCAAAAGAAAGACAGGAGCGAGGCATTACTAGAGTTATGGGCCATCTTCGAAGATGCCCAGATTGATAACCCTACATCACCAATAGCAAGCAAGACGTCAGCACCTCCCCCACCACATGCAGGAATGCAAGAGTTTACGCCAGCTCACCCTGCTACTCCAATCCACCAAGCAGGGATCAGAGCCTCACAACACAATTAACATAGGACAGGGGTTGACCAGGAAATGAGAGACTAAGCAACCTGGTACTAACCCAGCCAAGATCCAGGAAAAATAAGATGGCGCCTTTGTGTGCACATGGGGAGAGCGGCAATGAGGATGAGGATGCGCACCCGTCAACAAGAGTGCACAGCAAAGGGCAGTTAACCCTGAGGGAGATAGTGGGAAGAGAGGAAGGCGAGATCTTTGCGCACCCATTTTGCCACCTACTAGCCTGCTTGAATGAGGTGAGGGACCAATACGATAGGCCTTGGCCGGACGAAGGATTATTTGAGTCGGTGCAGAGACAGAATATCGACGTTGAAATATCGAATTGCATGAATATCGAGTCAAGAATATCGATGATGGAAAATATAAAGTTACGTTTTTCGTTGTTTAAGATATCGTTTTTTGTGTGATGTAGAAATTGACTGTTTGTATTTTTTTGTTTTTGTTTAAAGTTGTTTTTTTAATTAATTTGGCAGTAGTTATTTTATATATTTCAATTTATTTGTTTTATGTGAAAATGTTTGTTTTTATTGTATTTTAGTTTATTTTTAGGAGTGGGATGTTGCGTTTATAGGGGATAAGGGTGAGGAGTAATTTAAAAATATTTGTTTAAAATTTAAAATATTTTTTAAAATGTATGTAAAAATGTAGGCGCAGGATGTTGGGTTTATAGGGGATAAGGGTGGGGAGTAATTTCAGAATGTTGGTTAAAAAGGAATTGTAATAAAAAAAGTATTGAAAGATATAAATAATTTAGAAAAAAAATGGAAATTTAAAATTTTCAAAAATTTTGAATTTTTTTTGAGTGCTAGACTTTTGATGTAAATTGTGTAAAATACTTTATAATCGTTTTAATTAAAAAAATAATTAAATAAATGTATGATCGGTTTATAGATTTTAAAAAAATTACATAATTTTTTATTGTTTTTTATTTATTTTTTTAGTTTCAATATAAAAATTAAAATGTGGCTAATTTTGAATTTTAAAATGTTAATTGTGATTTAGGGGCACATTACGATGGCGGGCGGAAGCACCACCGCCGTGCTGGCGGATGCAAAAACCACCAGTTACCGCCGGCACGCAGCAGTCCACACGCCCGTCCAATTACGATGCGAAAAGTAGGCCAAACACCGCCGGCAAGCCAGCAACACCGTCCGCCATCAAAGTGCGCCCGTACATGTAGCGGCGCAGCCCAACTGACACACACCGTCCGACGAAAGACGTCCCGCCCGGCGCATAAATTACGATGCCGCAAACAAACGGCTCCCACGGCCAAGAGATACCGTATGACAAACAGAAGCGGTAACACGGATGCCGAGCACGGACAACGAAGAAGCGGCTCCCCGAGCATGAATCCAGCACTGCAGGCACTCCCCATGCTTCTGCTGATGCACCACCAAGGACGCAACGTACCGAGGAGACGCAGGTAGGCACACACACAACAAGTGCACGCAAACAGCGCACACAGTGCAAGGGCGGAAAAGCGGACAACCCCCACCCCCGCGTGTACACTACACATCCACCATCGCATCCACATATGACACACAGGCCAAATCGTAACATCGCAGAACACATGTGTACACACCACCTGGGACTAGTAACCAACCACCCCGTCACGGCCCCAAAGCGCCGATGACGCCGCCACACATGCGCACAACGCAGAGGCCAACCGCAGCGCCATGCATGCGTCGCACACAGACACAGGGACACAACCAAGCAGCACACACATCAGCCCCACCCGAACGCACATGACACGTGACAGGCCGGCCACAGACATGTCCCCAACGCCCAATTCACGGACAACACCCAACGCCACACAACCGACGCACACATGTCAGTGAAGACACGCAACAGCAGGACACACCCCAGTGTAACAAACATGGCGTAGCACACAGCGGCGGTAACACCAACTAGGAGAAGCAGGGCCCCTTCGGGAAGAGGAACGCCAGTACCACACAGAAACACCCATACCACCCTGCACATATGAACAAGACATATAAAACGGAACACCAAAGAGCCCGGGGACCGACAACAGGTGGCCCAAGAATAACATTCACACACAAGGCCCAACGCAGAGCGGAAAGGCAGCCTGCCGCCCACACAAGGGAGAGCAGACAGCACTGAATGACCTTCCATTCCAACTCCGAAACCACAGCCCTACGACAGAAGCCGGTGAATACAGCCATTGTCCAAGAATAGACCAACACAGGCATGCCGAGGAGACCGACCACAGGGCAGATAGCGCATATCACAGAAGCACATAACGGACGGGGAAGAAAGAAGAAAACACTCCCCATGTCGGCCACATGCAAGTTAATTGGAAGGAGTCACACAGCACTGACCTTGAACTGTCTGAGAAGCATGTGGGAAGAGGGCCCGTGTCCTCCAAACAAGCCAACAGAACACAAGTCCTGTCTCCCTACGACTACACAGAGCTCACAGCAACCCCGGAGCGTGCACATTGCAGACTGCACACACAGCCGGAGCACGCCACCTCAACGAACCGCTGCGAAATGGCAACCGCAACACACCTACCCAACTACGCCGAACAGCTCAAGCTGTACAAAACCAACCTGTGCCATACATTGGGATGCGATCTCCTGTCCCTGCTGAACGTAAGTTACCGACTGACTTACCGCATCACATTGTTCAGCTGCGTCATGCCCGTCTTCTACTGTCGGAGGTGTCCCTACCAGCATCCCGTCGAGATATGCCTCTCCAACCCGGCATGTCTGAAGGCGGACCTGCTACCACTACTCCTCCCTCTGGACGCACACGACAGGGCCTGCTCTGCCTATGGGGGCATGGCGTATGTGGCCAACATCGCACCCGCACTGAAATGGGACCACTGTGCCTCCACACGACGGATCATCGAGAACAGCTACATCGAATGTCACCCAGCATGCCCCATCATGGTCCTCCAAGGGACAACTTACGAACAACACCTTGACAGCCACCATCCGCTACATTGGCTGGCAAACATGTACACCACCAATGACATGGAAGCCCTGCTGGACGGCATCGCATACCTGACAACCTGTAAATACGTCGGACCACAACGCAGGTTCCCCGAGTGACCTATGATGTCCAACCCCGCACCCATGCTTAGCTTCCGCACGGACTGGCCAGTCACCACCACAACAGCCATACCAAACGACCGGCAACTGTAACCACACCATCAACGACATCGCCATGACATCGGATATGACCGGGACATGCACACTGTTCCCCATCACATCCAGGAACACCGCATGCATCGTGGGAGGCAGTGGCATGGGCTCTGTGTATCGCACCCACATGGACGGAACTGCACGAACAACCAGGACACGATATGGATCCAGCGCACATGGACACACACACCGCTCAGTGGACATGAATAGGTCGCCTGGAGTCTGTGGGTGCTGCACCCCTCCCACCCCCGCCCCGGGAATCCCATACCAGGACCTTTGCATGGACGACAAGTGCATACAACAACAACACGACCCCAGTGACTGTGACATGTCCAGTAACCACCACAGTGCAACAACAAGTGGCACGCCGCTGCATGCACGCAAGCACATGCCCTGATGTCAACTCACATGCACGCGTGCATGAGGAACAACCGCAGCAAACCTGTCACATGGAACTGAGATGGACTGTGCCCATGATGCCAAGCGGTCTGGTAGGCTACATGTATACCGTCTGTGTCAAAGTCCGCAGCTCCGCAGCTATACGTAAATGTACATTAGCACAGCCTTGGCCAAGCAGATGTCACTCTGAAGCCCACATCCCACATGCAACAGCCAATCACATGTAACCCCACACCCTATCCCATTTGCAATCATGCTCAGTATATCCTCAACATGTATTCCGCTGCCAGTAGTGTCCACTATACTGCATCACAGAGGACAGAAGACTCAATATAATGTTTGAAACCAAAACTGTCTCCGCTGACTCATTTCACAAGTACGAATGAGAGAGGATGAGAGTATGTGAAGTACACGGCAGTCGTGACATGACCATGTAGTCCACTGGTATTGGATGTCAACGCAAATGAGTAGCACTACTGTGGAAGACACACATGTGTCGTGTGAAGTCGTATGGACGCAGTGCTCAGGTGGGTGGTTGCGATGGGTAGATGCGCACATGCCAAGTTGGAGCACGCCGTGTTGGGAGGGGTCATGAACAGTACACCACCGCTTCCCTGGGCATTGTGAGAGGACACCTGTCGGGGGGGAGTGAACACGTGTGTGCACAGCAGCCGGGCACATGTACAAAGCGGTACCAGGCGCACCTCAGCCCACCCTCTGTGGACAAGCTGGATCCTGTTGTGCGCCCGCCATGCCCCTTGACAAGGCACACACAGCCCCAGTCGACCAGGTGTAACCCCAACATAGTCAATCCGCACAGGCGATACAGGGCACGGGATGGCAGTGGAGCATGGTGTGTGAGAGGTCTCCTCGCGCTCCTCCTGGTCATATCATGCAGGCAATAGAACCTCAACGTCTAGCATGGCACAAGTCACATGGAAGTGTAGGGGGACGCACCACAGCACGAGCAGCACTGACGCTCACAGGAGGTGGCTCGCACCATCCCATCCATTGCCCATCATACCAACCACGCCACATGCCATTGCGACTAAGTGCAAGCGCGTGCGCCACCACCCCCGAGCCCTCCCCAGAGAGGCCAAAGAGTGAATGTGTGGGCCATCAGCCACAGACGGACGCGGCCTGGCCGCAAGGGCAGCCACAGCCACTGGGTGTCGCAGGTGGCGGATCCGGAAGGCGAAGACTGTGATGCATAGTCCATGCAGGCCGGGTCTCCATTTGGGGCACCACGCAGGTGGACGGCGTCCCGCAACACATCATACCCTGAGACAGCCCACTCGTGCAACTGGACCCACACATACACTCCTTGCCCTCTCTGGTGCGAGCTTGGGGCTGCCTGTGCAAGCGCTAGCCTCGCAGGTGAGCATGCATATTGGGGGAGCGAGGGGAGGACATGAGGGCTGGGGCGAAGATGACTGTATCACTGTCAGTTAGTACAAGGGATGACCCAGATGTGGAAAGGAAGAGACGTGTCCCGTGTGTACTGCAACTAGTCGCCAATACAACTACCCCCATGTCCGGAATGTAAGCCCGCACCTAGGCCCGCCCATCCGCCACATCGAACATACCACCAGCACGACAACCTTCCCATTCGAAACACTGACTGGGGTGGCGACCAGTGTACAATCATGTGTAGCCTACCCACGCGTACATGTGGGCCCTCCATGATCCATGTCACCTGCGGCAAAGTCATGACATGCGCAATGAGGGAGGTCAGGAGAGCTGCCCGCCCCACGCGCAGAAGGTGCATCAGCTCCACAGACCCAGCAGCGAGTCCAGCAGGGGCCACATGTGCAGGGGCAGCTGTGCCTGGTGTGAAGGCACATGCATATAGACAGCACATCGACCAATGTGTAGTCTGCCCACATCTACAGTCCATCATCATGCGGACATAGGAATTGAACACAGGGCAACACATCTTAGTGGGTGCACCCACCGTGACCAACAATGCGCAATCATCGACATACCCGCCTCTGTGCATGGCCCCCACCCAACGGAGGCACATCCAGTGCCACCATCCCACACACACAAGCCTTCCACGGAACATGCTGTGTCCAATGGTCAGTACAGAGTCAGCGCCCATCTGGTGGATCCTGAACAGGAGACACATGCACACACATGCCAGCTCCCACTATGTACGACTGCCACCTGGCACGTGCAATGTAACCTCTCACCTGTGACGTGTGACTGCAAGCACACAGCCGTCTTGGCATGGGGCTGTCAATGTGGACACCTGTCAATGTTTCGGGAGGTGTGATCCGTACAGTGCTGTACATAGGGTGCAGTGCTGGCACCTACTACTGTCTCATATCCCCTCGTGCCACAGGTCCCACTTGTTTTGGCCGCTCAGTCTGTGCCCACATCGTCGTCGTCGTGTGCCATACTCATCCAGCCGCGGAAGCAGTTCCATGCTCAGCAGACATTCATGTTGCCGTGGCGTTGCCGCTTGACGGATATGCAGTCAGTCCCCATCAGCACGCCCCGCAAGTCATTGGGGCCTAGATCTCCATGTGCATGCACATGGCAGTGGTTTGTATCACTAGCCATTGCCATTGTTGGGAGACCTGTGTAAGTGTATTGTGGCCGTGCCATCCCAGCTTGACAGCTGGGCTGTGGCTCATGTGCTTGCTCAGTCATGTCAGTGATGTGTATGCGAAATTGCTATGTGTCGTGTTGCATTGACATGTGTCCTCTGCCATTGTCCCTAGGCGGAGACCGAACATTGACCGCCCATACCAATTGCTGGCGGACATGGACGATACAGAGGTTATTAGGAAGTTTCGGCTGGACAGGCCAACCCTGCATCGACTGTGTGCCATGTTAGAACCCCATCTCCGTCCCCGCAGGGTGTATCCGACTGCTGTCACCCCCACGGCTAAGGTGATGGCCGCCATGCATTTCTTCGCCACTGGGTCATTCCAGCACACAGTGGGCAGTGCAGGAGGGATGTCCCAGCCCATGTTCAGCAAGGTGCTGAGGGATGTACTGGCAGCCATGATGCTGTACCGGAACAGGTACATCCGCTTCCCCAGGGCTCGTGAATTGGCGGCAGTGAAGGGTGCATTCTATGCCCTTGGCAGAATCCCACACGTCGTTGGAGCCATTGACTGCACACATGTCGGCCTTGTTCCACCACAGGCCACTGAGCACCTGTACCGCAACAGGAAGCACACGCACTCCCTGAATGTGCAAGTGGTGTGCCTTGCGGACATGGTGATCACCCACGTGTGTGCAAAGTTCCCAGGCTCGGCCCATGATGCACACATAATGCGCAACAGCATCTTGCCACGACTGATGTCCAATATGCAACAGGATCGTGCCTGTATTGTCGGTGAGTATGTGGAGTGGTGTAGCGTCCTGGCTGTGCGATGCTGTCCCCTGTCCAGTTGGATTAGCAACGGTTCTCTGTGTCCCTCACACCCAGGTGACTCTGCGTATCCGAATGGGGCATGGCTGCTCAGTCCATTGAGGAATCCTCGCACCCCAGCAGACGATCGCTACAATGAGGCACATGGGAGGACCAGACGTGTGGTCGAGCGTACCTTTGGCCTCCTCAAGTCCAGGTTCAGGTGCCTGGACCGCACCGGGGTGCGCTGGCGTACTCCCCACAGAAGGTGTGCCGGATAGTGGTGGCGTGCTGCATGCTGCACAACCTGGCCATTCGGAAGCAGATCCCCCTCATCGTGGATGACGGAGATCAACCAGGGCCCCAGCCCGCAGACCAGGACAGCTCGAGTGAGGAGGACAGCGGAGAGGAGGAAGCTGGTAATGTGCGGCAGCAGCTCATCGCCCGCTACTTCACTTGACGGTGAGTGTCCATGTACGACGGCTGATGTGGCTCTATCTGTGCAGGTGTGTGTGTGCTGTGTCAGGGTGGCCGTTTGTTCACTGCGTGCTGTGTGTCAACGCTCCATGGCCAGGGTAGTATGCCACTGTTGGTGGCTGTGGCATTGTGCCCTATTGCTCTGTGCGATGTGTGTACATTGCTTGTAGTTGTTGACATGTACTGTGTGATGGGTGTGTGACACACTCATTGAATGTGCTCCTGTTCTGTCTCCCACCCCTAGGTCCCTACAGGCCCTCCGGATTCAAATGCCATGCCACGCATCAGGTGCCTTTCCGCCCAAGGTGGCCGTTGTATTCCGTACAAATAAGACACAGGGCACAAACAGCAGTTAGTGAAAAAGGTGCATTTATTACAAACTGTGACATGTGATTGTGTTTAAGGTGATGACAAAAGTGGTGCGTGCAGTGACAATGAGCTGTCGGTCATGGCTGCGTGATGATCAGGGTGTACCCACTGGTTCTATGTCCATAGTCCAACACACACATGCCATCCAGATGGCTGTGTGGAGTGGGATCGTAGTCCAAGTCAATGCAGTGGCTGGTCAAGGAAGGCTGGCGGAAGGCTGGCTGGCTGCCTCACTTGCGTCTGGAGCGTGCGAAGTCCTCCCAGGAGATCTGTTTCCTCTTCGGACGGCCCCTTCCACGTTTGCGAGGGGGTGCCTGCTTGCGACATGCTGGTGGTTGAGGTGTGATCACTGGCTGTGGACGCAGGGGAACTGGACACTGCTGCTCCACCCTGCTCCCCGGCAGGTGGTGGCGGAGGGGAGCTGCTGTCCCTGGCTGTGACCTCACCGCCACCACCAGCTGTCCCATGAGGTCCACGATTTGGCCCATACGGGCGTCCATGGACCTCAGCACCCCCAGCACCTCACGCGTGTCTGAAGCAGACCGGACCCATTGTCCTTGGGCCTCTTCATAGGCCCCAAGGACTCTGGCCATGTGAGGCAGGGCATGGCTCCCAGGGGAGGCTGGCGTTTCCCTGACCCTGCTCCTCCTACCAGTCCTGCTGCCACCGGCCTGCCCACTAGCCACATTGCTCACCACGGTCCTCGCTGTGGCTCCCAGGGTGGATCCAGTCGTCCGGGCCACCACCTGCGCTGGGGCTGGTGCCAGCGAAGACGTGGCGGTGGTGGCGGCGGTGGTGGTCGGTGCGGCGATGGTGGCGGTTGCGGCAATGGTAGTGGCCGCAATGACCGTGGGTGTGGCCGCAATGACCGTGGGTGTGGCCGCAATGACCGTGGGTGTGGCCGCAACGACAGTGGCAGCAGGGGGCTGGGAATGTTCAGCAGCCCTGGATGATGGGTTGGTGGGTAGGAGGGGTCCTGGGAGCGGCTGGGCCCTGCCACACCAGATGGGCCTGCTTGGTTGTCCGTGTCCGAAGAGGAGGACAGATCCTCCAGATCCGTGTGTCCTCGTTGGGGGCTTGTAGGCTGGCTGTGCTGGCTGCTGGCTCCATCCCCAGCATCCAGCAGTTCGTCACCTGTGGAGAGAATGAGATTTGTTATTGTGTTGCACCTGGCGAAGTATGTATTTGTCGTCTGACATTGACAGTTCGTGCAATCTCGTACATGGGTTTCCCGGAGGCGTGTGTGTGGCTGTAGCATCTGTAGTTGTGTGTGCTTGGCAATGGGACTGTGTGCTGTGCACATGTGGCATGGGACGGATTGGCCATGCCGATGGGTGTGTTGCTGTGCCCCTACTTATTGTGACTCTGGTGTATGCGGGCTCCTGGCCCATCCTGTGTCTGGTTTGTACTTTGCTTTTGGGGTTCAAATGGAACGCTTAGGAACGCATATGGCAACATGGGGGCCATGCCCCAGATTCGCATTTGGGAGGGGATATGCTTTTGGGGTTCAAATGGAACGCTTAGGAACGCATATGGCAACATGGGGGCTATGCCCCAGATTCGCATTTGGGAGGGGATATGCTTTTGGGGTTCAAATGGAACGCTTAGGAACGCATATGGCAACATGGGGGCTATGCCCCAGATTCGCATTTGGGAGGGGATATGCTTTTGGGGTTCAAATGGAACGCTTAGGAACGCATATGGCAACATGGGGGCCATGCCCCAGATTCGCATTTGGGAGGGGATATGCTTTTGGGGTTCAATTGGAACGCTTAGGAACGCATATGGCAACATGGGGGCCATGCCCCAGATTCGCATTTGGGAGGGGATATGCTTTTGGGGTTCAAATGGAACGCTTAGGAACGCATATGGCAACATGGGGGCCATGCCCCAGATTCGCATTTGGGAGGGGATATGCTTTTGGGGTACATGCTGTGAGCCATGGGTGCCGAACGTGACATGTGTTGTGGCAGCATGACAGTGCATGGTTTGAGGTGTGTGCATGCTTGACATGGCCTGCATATTTGCTGTCTGTTGTGATTACTGGACATGGCATTGGACGCATCGTTATGAGTGAGTGATAGTTGTGTGCCAGCCAACGTATTGCAGTTGTCCCATCTCCTTGGTGTGCGTGCTGCCCTGTGCCATGTGCATCACTGCAGTGCTCGGGGGTGTGGCCCATGTTGTGTGTTGTTGCTCACAGTGTGTCGTGCGCTTAATTGACTTCTGGCACATGGTTGGTCATGGGCATGTGTCTTAGCGTGACTGCTGTATGTGTGGCAGCTGTGCGGATGACATGCCTTTCATGAGACTGGGGCTGACGGATGGGATGGATGGTATGTTGTATGTGCATGGTGTGTCTGTGAGTTTGATGGGTTCAGTGGTGTTCGTGTGCATTTATGTTGTTCCGCTCTGTTGCGTCTAGTGTTGTTTGTCTTACATAGGCGTAGTTGTGGGGTGTGTTGTTGACAGGCAGTAGGGGCTACATGGACAGGACTTCAATGGTGTTTCAGTTGTGTGTGATGAGTTGCACAGTGGCTGCCGTGTGGGACTATATTCAGTGTGGCTTGTGCATGCAGACGTGGCTCCTTGGGTGTTGCTATGTCTGTGATGGGTCATGTGGGGTGTGAGTCTGTTGTTCATGTCCGTGTGCACATTGTTCACTTGTTCGTGACGGTGGGCGGTGCTGCGTGTTCGTCTGCTACGTGACATGTCCCATGTGTTGGTCGTGTTATGGTCCTCATGCCTCCAGTAATCCAGCCCTGTCCAGTTTCCCACCTGCAAGTTGTTCGTGCGTGCACTGTACTGGATGCCACATGGCTCTAAGCGGGGGTGCTCCATGTTGCAGGTCTGTGGGGGTGGGGGGGTGTTGTGGGTCGTGGGGGTGGCTGGACACCCACTGACACCGATTGCTGTGGACCGTGATGTCTGCCTTTCGGCTGTCGTTGTGCACTGCGGTGGCTGACACGTGGCTGTGGGGTGTGGGGGATGCTCCTCCTTGCTGTGCTGTGGGACTAGGGGCCTGGTGTGTGTTGTACTTGGGCTGTCCACCCTCCCACCCACTGCACTTTGTGTTCCTGCCACTTACCTGTTTTTTTGTTGGTTAGTGCAGCTGTGGCGGACACATGGGTGTGGTGGGTGCTCGTTGTGGCGCTTCTGGCATATTTGGGGACCTGTTGGTGGTTACGTGGCTGGCTTAGTGTACACATGTCCCCACGCATCTTACAGTTGTTCGGTTTGGGCTGTGTGTGGTAGTGTCTGTTGCATGTGTGTGTGATGTGTTGTGTATTGTGTGCTGGACATGGGGGTGTTTGTCCCTGGGAGCTGTGGCATGGTGGTAGTGCATGTGAGTACATAGCGGTGTGCTGGTATACATTAGTTTGTACTTACCAGCCTCCACTCCCCCTGCTAATCCGGCGAGGATCTCCAGATGGATTACGACTCGCACCTTCTCCTCCCACGCTTTGAAGGTCTTAAAGAGCGCGGGATTCCCTCCGCCAGTGACGGCAGCCAGCTCTCTGTTTTTGCCCTCCTTCTTCTTGACCAGGCTCTTTACGTCATTCCAACGTTTGTTAATCTCGACTCTGTTCCTGGGCAGGGTCCCGACTGCATTGACCTGGTCTACGATCCGGTTCCACATTCTGTTTCTGGTGGCTAGTGGTGTGTGCTGGACCATGTTCCCATAGATTTGTGGGTACACCTTGATGATCTCGTCGACCATGACCGTCAGCTCCATGGGCGTGAACTTGGGCATTCTTTGTGGTGCCATGATGTTTGTGGTGCTGGTGCGGTGTGTGTTGTGTAATGTGCAGGGGGTTTGTGGTGCCGGTGTTTGGTGGTGGTGGTGTTTGGTGGTGGTGGTGGTGGTGTTTGGTGGTGGTGGTGGTGGTGGTTGTGATGTGTGCGTTTCTGTGGTGTGCTGCTGTCCTTGCTGTGTCACTGTGTCCTCTCCTCTCCTCTCTGGTTTGCAATGTAGCAAGGGGTTGTGGTCTGTGGGAGTGCTGCTTTTGTACTCACCTATGTGGGTGTGTCCTCATGGTCTGTTGTTTTCAGGTGTGTTGTGTCTGGGGTTCTGGCCTTTGTATTTTTTGTTTGTCCGGGGGTGTTTTCGGGATATGTCCTGTGCTTGTGTATTTGTGCGTGCCTTGCTGTGTGGACTTGTTGGCCATGTTGTGTGCTATTGGTTTTGTGTGCGGATGGTTTCTGTGCAGGTACGTTGGCGCCATGGCTTCTGCCGTGTCGATTCTCATCAGCGTTGTTTGTGCTGGCGGGCGGTATATTTGTGGTTTTTCCGCGCTCATGTCGGTGCGATCGTAATTTCACGTGCGGTGTGTCGGCCGTGAGGGCGGGCGGTTTTGTGTTGTCGTGCGTGTTTCCGTCCGTGGCGGGCGGTTTGACTCCGACTCGGACGTTGGCGGGCGGTATTTTGTGTGCTTTTCCGCCGATGGCGGTTTTCGGTTTGTGTAATCGTAATGGCGTGGTCGGTGTTCAGGCGGTGTGTGCGGGCGGATTTTTGCCGCTTCCATGCCTGGCGGATTTATTTACGCCGTGTATCGTAATGGGCCCCTTAGAATGTATTATTTATATTTTTTATTTTTGTGAGAAGGGGTGTATCAAAATGTTAATAATACATTTTTAAATTGCATTTTTAATTGTTTTTTTAAAAAATGTTTTTAAAAAAAATGTGGACAAATTAAAAAAAAAATTGTGTTCAATTTTTAATTTTGATAAAAATGTAATTTTGCAATAAAACATTTTTTTTCATAGTTTTGAAATATTTTATATTTTTACATATTTGTAATTTTTAAAATATGTATCATTTTCCTTTAGTTTTTCTGTTTTGGATTTAGGAATAGTAATTCTTTTTGGGGTTTATTATCCAGCATTTTCTCTGAGTTTAGTTGGTTTTGGAGTTGGAATAGTAATATATTATGGTTTATTATCCAGCACTTTCTCTGAGTTTAGTTGGTTTTGGAGTTGGAATAGTAATTTATTATGGTTTATTATCCAGCACTTTCCCTGATTTTAGTTGGTTTTGGATTTAAAATAGTAATTTTTGGGGTTTATTATCCAGCACTTTCCCTGAGTTTATTTGGTTTTGGACTTAGGAATAGTAATTTTTTGGGGTTTATTATCCAGCATTTTCCCTGAGTTTAGTTGGTTTTGGAGTTGGAATAGTAATTTTTTGGGGTTTATTATCCAGCACTTTCCCTGTGTTTAGTTGGTTTTGGAGTTGGAATAGTAATTTATTATGGTTTATTAGCCAGCACTTTCCCTGAGTTTAGTTGGTTTTGGATTTGGACTAGTAATTTTTTTGGGGTTTATTATCCAGCACTTTCCCTGAGCTTAGTTGATGTTGGAGTTTGAATAGTAATTTATTATGGTTTATTATCCAGCACTTTCCCTGAGTTTAGTTGTTTTTGGAGTTCGAATAGTAAATTTTTGAGGTTTATTATCCAGCACTTTCTCTGAGTTTAGTTGTTTTTTGAGTTGGAATAATAATTTAATATGGTTTATTATCCATCACTTTCCCATTAGTTTAGTTGGTTTTGGAGTTGGAATAGTAATTTATTAAGGTTTATTATCCAGCAATTTCCCTGAGTTTAGTTGGTTATGGAGTTGGAATTGTAATTATTTTGAGTTTATTATCCAGCATTTTTCCTGAGTTTAGTTGGCTTTGGAGTTAGGAATAGTACATTTTTATTGTTTATTATGTAGTTTTTTAAAGAGTTTATATGTACATTCAAATAAAAAAGGAGACGTATGTTAGTTTTAATTGTTGACGTTTTTATTTGCAAACACGTATTTTTTTTTGCTCACAATTAAGGGCCCGATTCCGATCTCACTAGGAAAGCCCTCCGTACGACTCGGATCCGGAGGGCTTTCCGAGCGAAACATGCTCCAGGAGTCCGAACGAGCGAGTACAATGCAGCGGTATGCTTCGGACTCGGTTCGCTCGGACTCCCATTGAACTCTATGGGAGCCTGTGTACAGACGCGTACACAATCAATCAATCAATCAGGGGTTTGTTAAAGCGCAACTACTCACCCGTAAGGGTCTCAAGGCGCTAGGGGTGGGGGGGGTGCAGGTTCCATCCATCAAGGAGGGGGTCTGTCGAAGAGCCAGGTTTTGAGGTTTCTTGCGAAGATGGGGAGCGATGTTGTCTGTCTGAGGTGGAGCAGAAGGGCGTTCCATGCTTTGGCCGCGAGGAAGGAGAAGGAGCGGCCTTCCGATATGGTCTTTCTGGTGCGGGGGACCACGGTGTAGGAGAGCTGGGCTGATCGTAGGGTCCTTTGGGGTGCGTGGAATTTGAGTCGGCTGTTCAGGTATGCTGGTCCGGTGCCGTGGAGGGCCTTGTGTGCGTGGGTGAGCATCTTGAAGGTGATTCTCGCCTCGACAGGGAGCCAGTGGACTGTGCGCAGGTGCTGGGAGATGTGGCAGTGTTTTGGCAGGTTGAGGACCAGTCTTGCGGCGGCGTTCTGGATGTTCTGTAGCTTGCGGGTGAGGTTTTTGTTTATTCCGGCGTAGAGTGCGTTGCCGTATTCGAGTCTGCTGGTGACCAGGCTGTGAGTGACGGTCTTTCGGTGTTCGAGGGGGATCCATTTGAAGGTCTTACGAAGGAGGCGGAGGGTGTGGAAGCAGGAAGACGAGACAGAGTTGATCTGGTGGTCCATTTTGAGCTCGGAGTCCAGGATGATTCCCAGGTTGCGTGAGTGGTCTGTGGGGGTTGGCGGGTTTCCGAGGGTGGGGGGCCACCAGGTGTTGCTCCAGGCGTCGGGGTTTGGGCCCATGATGAGTACTTCTATACACAGGCTCCCATAGCAAAAAGGGGTGGGTGGGGAAAAGCGTACACCCTGTGGCTGGCACCCCATGGTGCCTGCAACACTGTGCATACCTGGATAGGGGGGGACCCATGGGCACACCCCTGTGACAGATTCGGAGGGCCCCGGGTGAAGGGGGTCCTAGTATGCTTCTGACAGCCGTTTCGTCTTGCTGAGACCGAGGCGAAGTGGCTGTCCAAATCGTGCATCGTACTCGCTCAGTCGGACTTCGGCTCCATAGCGTGGCACGATTCGGCTACAAACGAGTCGTACGGACAGGTTCGGGTCCCGGAAACGATTCGGTCGGCACGTATGCGTTCTTCGCATCGTACTTGATCGTTCGGGCCTGTGTACGATTCGGTCGTAAACAAGGCCTTTTAATCAGATCCAGGAAGGTCAAATCCGACTCGGAGGCCTTCCGAACGACATCGGAATCGGGCCCTATATTGTTTTTATTTACTTTTATTATACAATTTTTGACAATATTAAAAACATGATTCAGAAATTCTGATATTATTCAGAATTTTATATCAAGTATAATATATTTGTAACATATATTTTTCATGTACATTTGCATAATTAAAAATACAATTTTACATACATATTTTTTTTAACAGTTTTGAAAAATTGTAAATTTTCTGAAGCATAGTCATGTAATAGTAAAGTACATATATTTTTAGTTCTTTAATTATAAACACTTTGGTGGCATATCTACAAGGGCTGGCGATAAATATCGCTCAGCGCTCTTAGCGTGAGGATAATTATCGCCGGCCAACTCTGAATTTTATCGCGGAGATAGCGTGCTATCAGCAACACTTATCTCCAAAGCGATAAAATTCAGAGCGCAAGCTGCCAACTGTGCGATTATCGCTGGATATCCAGCGATAATTGCACAACTTCTGGCGATAGCTTGCTGATAGGGCTACACATACTTAGCCATGATATCCACCTTCCATAGGATATCATGGCTAAGTCAGTGTCAAAGCAGGCGTAAGGGAAGTAGCGATAACAGAGGTTATCGCTACTTTTCTTGTCGCCATGCTTCGTAGCGTGAGGCTTGATAATAGGAGAAATGTCGCTTAGCGACATTTCTCCCGTTATCCTGGGGAGGAACGCCCACTTTGCATCTCATTAGAGATGCAAAGCTGGGCGATATGTGAAAGGGCGAAGAAGCATGGATTCACGCGTTAGCGTGTCCTTGCTAATAGGGCGTTAAAATTATCGCCGAAAACGGACGCTAAAGCGGCGATAATTTTATTGCCAGCCCTTGTAGATATGCCCCTTAGTACTTTTTTAAAACATTTTTTAATACATTTTATATAATTTTATTTTTGTTGATAAATTATATATGTATTTAACAAATTTATATTTTGTAATTTTTTATTATTATTTAGTATATTAAATATTATTAAGAAAATATTTAATATATTAAATAGATTACAATTTCTTTTACAGATATATTTTTGTATCATATATTTGTTTATTAAACATTGTTATATTGTTTGCACATTTACAATAGTCTTATTGTAATTTTATATTTTCAAGGTGAGTACATGAAACAAACATACATTTTAATATATATAAAATATTATATTTTTTGTTTTTTGATATTATAATATTTAATGTATATTTGTTTAAAAAAATTATATTTTTTGAACATTTGTAAAAAAAATTACAATAAATAAAAATATACATTTAATTTTGGGGATTTTTTAAATTATTTCTCCCATTCTTGTCTATGGGGAGTCAGTCTTTTTTTCATTTTTATTGCACAGACATTTTTTGTTCTTTTTTCTCACTTTTCTGTCTATCTGTTTAGTTTTTAGGTCATTTTGCAAGACAGAATCTCGCAGTTGGGAGCTGTGTTTCGTTGGTTAAGGTAAGTTTGATTTATTGTAATTTTAATGTAGTTTTAGGGTAGGGGCGAGGTAGTAGCAGGGTAGTTAGATTTGTTAGGACGTTAATTGTTTGTTTTTGGTGTAGTTAGGTGTTGTTTTGGTAGTTTAGTGTTTTATGTGTTTGTTATGTGTTGTTTAATTATGTTATGTTGTATTTAATGTTGATGTTAATGCTTGTGGGTTTGTACATGTTATTGTGGAAGGGTGTTCTTTTTTTTTTACAGGTTTTTCATTTCACGAACGGATGGTGCTATTTTTAAAAAAAAGGAAAATGTATTTTGTTTCATTGAAACAAGTTAATTTTTTACATTTCCTTTTATTTTTCGGGTGTATTGGAGTTTTTTTTTTAAGGTAATTATTGGGTTTTTGATGGTTTCGTTATTGAGAGGGTTGCATCGTTGGAGCCTTTTTTTTGTACCGTTCAATTTCTGCGGTTTTTTTTTACGCTCATTTTCGGGTTTTTGAGGGTTTCATTATTGAGAGGATTGCGTCGTTGGAGCCTTTTTTCTACAGTTGTATTTTTGCCTTTTTTTGGGGGCTTTCTTTTCGAATGGATTCGTCTTTCAATTTATCTACTATGGATTTGTCCATTTTCTAGGACCATCTACTGCAACATAACTGTTAGTTTTTTCTATTATAATGGGTGGGAAACTTTTTTGGTTACATTTAGTTTGTTTGTTTGTTTTTTATTTTAATAATTATATTAAGTCATATATTTATAAGTACATTTTTAATTTTTAAATGACAATTATATTTATTAATTTAAAAAAGTATAGAATTGTGTAGTTTAAATGTTTTGTGATTTTAAATGCTTATGATGTTTAGGATTGTTTTTTGTTTATAGTATCGATTTAGCAATCATGTCTAGGTATTCTAGCCCTTTGTTGTTTGGAAATAATCGAATTTTATGTTGTAGGTATTCATACATTGTTTTTGTTTGTTTACTGAGTTTAGGGCCGATTTTAGTTAGAGATTGCTCTAGCCTAAGCTCTTGGTAGCTCTGTTCTTTTTTTATGGCTTCTATTAGTTTGTGTAAGGTTGGTTGTCCTCTTCCTAATGTGGCTTGGAAGGCATTGTCCCATCCTTCCACTGCGTTATTAGTTTTAGCTTTTTGAGCTAGAGTGCTATCGTAGACGTTCCACCAGGGGATTTGGAACTTTGGTTGTCTACCGTGCCCTGACCTATGTAGCCTTCCCACCCAAGTGTCTTCAAAGTAGTCTAGGAAGGGAGTTAGTTTTGTTTCATTTGCTTGGTAGAAAGGGCCTTCAGGAAGTATGTTATAGTGGTTGGCTACTTCAGTCGTTGGTACATAGGCCAGGGCTATTAACTTTTTTATTTGATAGGCAAAGTTGCTATTGGTGGCGTAATCTATACTTAGAGTAGATTTTTGTAGGTGTCTCCGAGTACTTTGGTTGAGGTGATGATAGCAACCTTGTATTGCAGTGTGTGGGTATATTTTTAAAATTGACTGAATCCTTGCTTGTTCAAAGTCAATGATTATTTTTTGTGGGAAGTAGTTGCCGGTGTGTTGTTTTTTTATTGTAAGGAGCTCTATGTAGGTGGTATTTTGCTTATTAGGGAGTAGTGTGTATATGAAGGGGATGTTAGTGTTTTCATATTCACCGTGGATGTTATATCAATCGTAAAAAGGCTTAGGGCAAACTTTGAATGTACCTTCCATCATCCACGTTTTGTAGTTTTTTAGTTTTTGTATTTTGTTGGTGGTGGTAAAGATGATAATTCGTTTTTCATGACTGCTATTGTCATGAAGAATGAATTTCTCATCTTTGTGGGTGACAGTGCATTTCGGTAAGATTTCTATTTCTGCAAAAGTTTGGGGGGTGGGAGCTGTTTGAGCAGTAGATCTTTTTTCTGTCTATTAATCTTTTTAGAGTGGAGATGGATGGTAGTTGTCCTGTGACATGTTCAGGGTCCCTAGTTAATACATGTTTTAGTATTTGGGTACTGGTCTGTTGGAAGCTGTTGCTTGCTTCTCTGATTGTTTTTAGAACATCCCTGACCTCAAATTCTGTCACATTGGGGGGATGGTTGGGTTACCTGATATTAACTACATTTGTTTCTACTGTTGTGGCTCTCCCATAGCAAGAATTGGAGTAGTATTTACTACATTTCCAATGGGTTTTGTTTCCAGTTATTTTTTCTTGCGTATAAGTGTAGCCCATGTAGCACAGAAGTAGTTTTCCCTTTTGGGATGTGATGAATTTTGCTCCTTCTGCCATTTTTTCTGTCTATTTTTTATATTATAGGGTCTTGAATAGTAAACATGTTTGTATAATTATTTTGTTTGAAAATAAACTTACATTTGTCTTGCTTTAATTTTCTTGTTGGATATTTTATCGATGGTCGTGGTTGATTCACTGGATTCTTTATTTCTGTTGGTTTAAAAGCAACATTTTATTTTTTTTAAGTGTTACATTTAATTTGATTATTTTGTTTATTTAGGGGCCCATTACGATACCCGGCGTAAAAAAATCCGCCAGGCATGGAAGCGGCAAAAATCCGCCCGCACACACCGCCTGAACACCGACCACGCCATTATGAGTACACAAACTGAAAACCGCCATTGGCGGAAAAATCATACAAAATACCGCCCGCCATCGTCCGAGTCGGAGTCAAACCGCCCGCCACGGACGGAAACACGCACGACAACACAAAACCGCCCGCCCTCACGGCCGACACACCGCACGTGAAATTACGATCGCACCGCCATGAGCGCGGAAAAACAACAAAAATACCGCCCGCCAGCGCAAACAACGCCGATGAGAATCGACACGGCAGAAGCCATGGCGCCCACGTACCTGCACAGAAACCATCCGCACACAAAACCAATAGCACACAACATGGCCAACAAGTCCACACAGCAAGGCACGCACAAATACACAAGCACAGTACACATCCCGAAAACACCCCCGGACAAACAAAAAATACAAAGGCCAGAACCCCAGACACAACACACCTGAAAACAACAGACCATGAGGACACACCCACATAGGTGAGTACAAAAGCAGCACTCCCACAGACCACAACCCCTTGCTACATTGCAAACCAGAGAGGAGAGGAGAGGACACAGTGACACAGCAAGGACAGCAGCACACCACAGAAACGCACACATCACAACCACCACCACCACCACCACCACCAAACACCGGCACCACAAACCCCTGCACATTACACAACACACACCGCACCACCACCACAAACACCATGGCACCACAAAGGATGCCCAAGTTCACGCCCATGGAGCTGACGGTCATGGTCGACGAGATCATCAAGGTGTACCCACAAATCTATGGGAACATGGTCCAGCACACACCACTAGCCACCAGAAACAGAATGTGGACCCGGATCGTAGACCAGGTCAATGCAGTCGGGACCCTGCCCAGGAACAGAACCGAGATAAACAAACGTTGGAATGACGTAAAGAGCCTGGTCAAGAAGAAGGAGGGCAAAAACAGAGAGCTGGCTGCCGTCACTGGCGGAGGGAATCCTGCGCTCTTTAAGACCTTCAAAGCGTGGGAGGAGAAGGTGCGAGTCGTAATCCATCCGGAGATCCTCGCCGGATTAGCAGGGGGAGTGGAGGCTGGTAAGTACAAACTAATGTATACCAGCACACCGCTATGTACACACATGCGCAACCACCATGCCACAGCTCCCAGGGACAAACACCCCCATGTCCAGCACACAATACACAACACATCACACGCACATGCAACAGACACTACCACACACAGGCCAAACCGAACAACTGGAAGATGCGTGGGGACATGTGTACACTAAGCCAGCCACGTAACCACCAACAGGTCCACAAATATGCCAGAAGCGCCACAACGAGCACCCGCCACACCCATGTGTCCGCCACAGCTGCACCAACTGACAAGTAACAGGTAAGTGGCAGGAACACAAAGTGCAGTGGGTCGGAGGGGGACAGCTGAAGTACAACACCCACCAGGCCCCCACTCCCACAGACCAGCAAGGTGGAGCACTCCCCACACCCATGTGTCAGGCACAGCTGCACCAACTGACAAGTAACAGGTAAGTGGCAGGAACACAAAGTGCAGTGGGTCGGAGGGGGACAGCTGAAGTACAACACCCACCAGGCCCCCACTCCCACAGACCAGCAAGGTGGAGCACTCCCCACACCCATGTGTCAGGCACAGCTGCACCAACTGACAAGTAACAGGTAAGTGGCAGGAACACAAAGTGCAGTGGGTGGGACGGTGGACAGCCCAAGTACAACACACACCAGGCCCCAGTCCCACAGCACAGCAAGGAGGAGCATCCCCACACCCCACACCCACGTGTCAGCCACCGCAGTGCACAACGACAGCCGAAAGGCAGACATCACGGTCCACAGCAATCGGTGTCAGTGGGTGTACAGCCACCCCCACGACCCACTACACCCCCCCACCCCCACAGACCTGCAACATGGAGCACCCCCGCTAAGAGCCATGTGGCATCCAGTACAGTGCACGCACGAACAACTTGCAGGTGGGAAACTGGACAGGGCTGGATTACTGGAGGCATGAGGACCATAACACCACCAACACATGGGACATGTCACGTAGCACACGAACATGCAGCACCGCCCACCGTCACGAACAAGTGAACAATGTGCACACGGACATGAACAGCAGACTCACACCCCACATGACCCATCACAGACATAGCAACACCCAAGGAGCCACGTCTGCATGCACAAGCCACACTGAATATAGTCCCACACGGCAGCCACTGTGCAACTCATCACACACAACCGAAACACCATTGAAGTCCTGTCCATGTAGCCCCTACTGCCTGTCAACCACACACCCCACAACTACGCCTATGTAAGACAAACAACACTAGACGCAACAGAGCGGAACAACAGAAATGCACACGAACACCACTGAACCCATCAAACACACAGACACACCATGCACATACAACATACCATCCATCCCATCCGTCAGCCCCAGTCTCATGAAAGGCATGTCATCCGCACAGCTGCCACACATACAGCAGTCACGCTAAGACACATGCCCATGACCAACCATGTGCCAGAAGTCAATTAAGCGCACGACACACTGTGAGCAACAACACACAACATGGGCCACACCCCCCCGAGCACTGCAGTGATGCACATGGCACAGGGCAGCACGCACACCAAGGAGATGGGACAACTGCAATACGTTGGCTGGCACACAACTATCACTCACTCATAACGATGCGTCCAATGCCATGTCCAGTAACCACAACAGACAGCAAATATGCAGGGCATGTCAGGCATGCACACACCTCAGACCATGCACTGTCATGCTGCCACAACACATGTCACGTTCGGCACCCATGGCTCACAGCATGTACCCCAAAAGCATATACCCTCCCAAATGCGAATCTGGGGCATAGCCCCCATGTTGCCATATGCGTTCCTAAGCGTTCCATTTGAACCCCAAAGCATATTCCATCCCAAATGCGAATCTGGGGCATGGCCCCCATGTTGCCATATGCGTTCCTAAGCGTTCCATTTGAACCCCAAAAGCATATTCCATCCCAAATGCGAATCTGGGGCATGGCCCCCATGTTGCCATATGCGTTCCTAAGCGTTCCATTTGAACCCCAAAAGCATATTCCATCCCAAATGCGAATCTGGGGCATGGCCCCCATGTTGCCATATGCGTTCCTAAGCGTTCCATTTGAACTCCAAAAGCAAAGTACAAACCAGACCCAGGATGGGCCAGGAGCCCGCATACACCAGAGTCACAATGAGTAGGGGCAAAGCAACACACCCATCGGCATGGCCAATCCGTCCCATGCCACATGTGCACAGCACACAGTCCCATTGCCTAGCACACACACCTACAGATGCCACAGCCACACACTCGCCTCCGGGAAACCCATGTACGAGATTGCACGAACTGCCAATGTCAGACGACTAATACATACTTCGCCAGGTGCAACACAATAACAAATCTCATTCTCTCCACAGGTGACGAACTGCTGGACGCTGGGGATGGAGACAGCAGCCAGCACAGCCAGCCTACAAGCCCCCAACGAGGACACACGGATCTGGAGGATCTGTCCACCTCTTCGGACACGGACCACCAAGCTGGCCCATCTGGCGTGGCAGGGCCCAGCCGCTCCCCAGGACCCCTCCTACCCACCAACCCATCATCCAGGGATGCTGAACAGTCCCAGTCCCCTGCTGCCACTGTCGTTGCGGCCACACCCACGGTCATTGCGGCCACTACCACTGCCGCAACCGCCACCATCGCCGCACCGACCACCACCGCCTCCACCACCACCACGTCTTCGCTGGCACCAGCCCCAGCGCAGGTGGTGGCCCGGCCGACTGGATCCACCCTGGGAGCCACAGCGAGGACCGTGGTGAGCAATGTGGCTAGTGGGCAGGCCGGTGGCAGCAGGACTGGTAGGAGGAGCAGGGTCAGGGAAACGCCAGCCTCCCCTGGGAGCCATGCCCTGCCTCAAATGGCCAGAGTCCTTGGGGCCTATGAAGAGGCCCAAGGACAATGGGCCAGGTCTGCTACTGACACGCGGGAGGTGCTGGGGGTGCTGAGGTCCATGGACGCCCATATGGGCCAATTCGTGTCCCGTATGGACCAACTCGTGGACCTCATGGGCCAGCTGGTGGTGGCGGTGGGGTCACAGGCAAGGCCAGCAACACCACCTCCGCCACCACCTGCTAGGGCGCAGGCTCGGGCAGCAGTGTCCACTTCCCCTGCGTCCACAACCAGTGAGCACACCTCACCCACCACCAGCAGGTCGCCACCACACACCCCCTCCCAAACGTGGAAGGGGCCGTCCGAAGAGGAAACAGATCTCCCGGGAGGACTTCGCACGCTCCAGTCGCAAGTGAGGCAGCCAGCCAGCCTTCCGCCAGCCTTCCTTGACCAGCCACTGCATTGACTTGCTCTACGATCCCACTCCACACAGCCATCTGGATGGCATGTGTGTGTTGGACTATGGACATAGAACCAGTGGGTACACCCTGATCATCACGAAGCCATGACCGACAGCTCATTGTCACTGCACGCACCACTTTTGTCATCACCTTACACACAATCACATGTCACAGTTTGTAATAAATGCACCTTTTTCACTAACTGCTGTTTGTGCCCTGTGTCTTTATTGTACGGAATACAACGGCCACCTTGGGCTGAAAGGCACCTGATGCGTGGCATGGAAATGGAATCCGGAGGGCCTGTAGGGACCTAGGGGTGGGAGACAGAACAGGAGCACATTCAATGAGTGTGTCACACACCCATCACACAGTACATGTCAACAACTACAAGCAATGTACACACATCGCACAGAGCAATAGGGCACAATGCCACAGCCACCAACAGTGGCATACTACCCTGGCCATGGAGCGTTGACACACTGCACGCAGTGAACATACGGCCACCCTGACACAGCACACACACACCTGCATAGATACAGACACATCATCCGTCGTACATGGACACTCACCGTCAAGTGAAGTAGCGGGCGATGAGCTGCTGGCGCACATTCCCAGCTTCCTCCTCTCCGCTGTCCACCTCACTCGAGCTGTCCTGGTCTGCGGGCTGGGGCCCTGGTTGATCTCCGTCATCCACAATGAGGGGGATCTGCTTCCGAATGGCCAGATTGTGCAGCATGCAGCACGCCACCACTATCTGGCACACCTTCTGTGGGGAGTACGCCAGTGCACCCCCGGTGCGGTCCAGGCACCTGAACCTGGACTTGAGGAGGCCAAAGGTACGCTCGACCACACGTCTGGTCCTCCCATGTGCCTCATTGTATCGATCGTCTGCTGGGGTGCGAGGATTCCTCAATGGACTGAGCAGCCATGCCCCATTCGGATACGCAGAGTCACCTGGGTGTGAGGGACACAGAGAACCGTTGCTATTCCAACTGGACAGGGGACAGCATCGCACAACCAGCACGCTACACCACTCCACATACTCACCGACAATACAGCCACGATCCTGTTGCAGATTGGCCATCAGTCGTGGCA